>BLSH010264060.1:767464-790741 GCA_018402905.1 Glandirana rugosa
AGAAAAAAGTTTAATTTGATACCAAGTGTGGTCAACATGGGGATTCTAGCCAACTGCATATCCACTGAACCACCAAGGGTTAAGTCCCAGCTTGTACAACTTTTGTATCAGATCATTATGTGGAACTGTATCAAATGCCTTGCTGAAATCAAGATACACTATGTCCACAGCACCACCCTGGTCCAAAACACTGGTAATATAGTCAAAGAATTCAATCAGATTTGCCCTCAGTAAAGCCATGTTGCTTTACTTTTTTTTTTTCTTCTTAGGGGTACAACTGGTGTGAACCATAGTTTAATTTGAAAAAAGAGCAATTGTTTGTACCACTATGCCATACAAATAAAGAATTCAAAAATAAAAAAAGACTTAAAAGTATTTAAACCCTAACTAGATGGCATTTAGTTTGCTAAAGCACTATCATAAACAATTGCTCTTTTTTTCAAATTAAACTATGGTTCACACCAGTTGTACCCCTAAGAAGAAAAAAAAATAAAAGCAATTAACAATAAAATGCAGTTTTAAAAATTCGACTGCTACTACCTGTCTGGCAGGTTTTCAGAAGCTGCAGGCCCAATCTGGACCATTGTCATGAATCTGGCTTTCCTACACTGAGCTGCTATGTCGTATTTGCGACAGCCATCTACAGCTTCATAAATGTGGCTGCACATCCATTTATGTGTCCATTGAGTAGCACTGGTTAGCACTGGCTGATTCAAAACAGCAATAGTAAATCAGGGCCAATGTGTTTTTGTTTGAGCAGAATTGATTATATGTCCATTTTCTGTATTTTGTACTCTCTCCTTTTGCTCAGTAAATTGCAATCAATGGTGATTTGTTTCTTGATTTTCAGCAGCTGTAGAAAAAAAGCTCCCAGGTATTATTTGCATGCAAGAGCATGACGTGATATGCATGCAATATAATGCGACCTGACAAAGAACAGCAGGTGCATTTTTCAGCAGAAATCAGAAGGGATTAGGCAGGATAAGAATGTTCCTAGAACTCTGACAAATCAATAGACAATGGTTGAATGTTTTATCTTCTCTGCACCACTGGCCTAGATCCAATGATGAGAACAAACATCCATTTTGTTTGCCAAGATCTAAATTGTTCTCAGGTGATTGTTCTTTGCTTTTTGAGGCTTTTCTTTTTCTAAGTAGACAAAAAAGTCAGGTACTAACAGGATATACTTCTGTTTGACAGCCTTGAAGAAGTGGTGGATTACTGACCCAACTAAACCCTTTACTTTAGACGTTAATATTTAATGATGTACAGAATTTTTTGCAGTTATAAATACACTGTGTAGATAATAAAACAAAATATTACATCATTTGCAGATTGCACTATAAATAAATATATTCAGAGTTGGTACAATATACCAGTTTGTTATATGCCTATTCAAATAATATACTAGCCTGATATACAAATAAAATGGAATTGAAGAAACAGTTTTATTTAATCTAACAAACTAAGAGATAGTAATTACCCCTGTATAGTTCTTCATTGTAAAAGTTGTCAAATTCTGGAGTTGTCCAAAAAAGAAGGTGACCATGTCCATTGTGAATTGGAATGTTGACTTAGTGCCTTTTCTACATGAAAGGGTATTGCAACCTGCATGAGTAATATTTATTATGAAGCAATGATTATTGGTACAGTACCACAACATTTGAACGTAACTTGTATTTGTCTGCTTGTTTGGTAACTCTTGGACATGTGTGAGTAAGCCCAACAAGAGAACTGAAGCTGCGGGGGTGTATGGAGGCAAAGGTAATGATAAGGTTCTCCACAGCTCAATGATTCTCGTCCTTTTCTGCAGGCATTTTTAGGCACATGGCCAATTCTATCAGCCAAAGGTTCACAAATGCAGTACTGCTACAGGAAGCGTTATGTGATTACTACATACGTGAATACCCCTATCACAGACTAGTTACTTCCAAATGCAAGCTAGGTAAAGAAGTCCTAACAGACTGAAGTCAATAGCTGAGATTTCAAAGAGGACCAGAAGGTCAGGAAAACGATAGTCTAGTTGAGGCAGAGGGTCAAGTCAATTGGCCTGATTGAATGACAGAGATTAAGAATGAATATAGTTGAGGTAAAGCAAGATGTCCATATCAAAACATCCTTAAGCCAAGCATAAGAGCATGATTTGGAGTCAAGGGTCATAGAAATAGGGCAAGAGAAGTCAAGTTTACTCAGAACTAGGCAAGGCAAGTCAAGAACAAATATAAAACCACACTGTACTCCAGGCAATTTGCAGCAAACATGTTTTCCAAAGAATGGTCAGCCAATCATGGGATAATCATGGGGTTCCCCAAGTACCACACACACCATCTAAGCATTGAAAGAGCGTGTGCATGCATGTCAAAAGGAAGTGAGGGCATCTAAGTATATTACGTATTATGTGTAGGGCATGAACTTTAAATAGAACTCTAAATGTTTCAGAAATCTAAGAAAAAACGCACTTTGCAGTGAATTTTATGTAATTTTTTAATACTTCAAGAGCTGTTCAGCTTTTCCATTTCTCAGCTCTGTACACATTATTTATGAGTGTTCACTGGTATTGATCAATGTTGTTTTAACAGTAGCAGGAAAAACTAGAGGGAATGGCTCTTGCGTTGTTGTTGCTGTTAACTTATTTCTCAAAGCTTTATATTGCTTTGTTTGTGGTTTCATTCCATTATATTTTCTAACAATATGCCCTAACATACAAAGCAAGTTTATTTTTAAATTACATTTATATGCAAAGTAATGTTGTTTAAAGCCTAATACAAGCTATTTTACCAGCTATTAATAAGTTATCATTTCAGTAAGAGTTGTATTTCTGTCTGTAACAGATTTTCTCTTATCTTCCCACCCTGTGTCTCCACTACAATAAATGGGGGGATTGGCCATCATTGGGACAAAAAGGGACTGAAAAAAATAAAACATTATCAGAAGATCTAGCCTTCCTCACTTTTTTAAACATTTTTTTGTCTTTGTCCCTGTTGAAAAAAATCTCTCATCACTTCTTTTCCTGCCAGTAATGAAGGGTAATGCGTAGGATGAGGCCCTCAAATCTTGGCATCTTTTACTGTATCTCAATCAGTCAAATCACTTACTCCAAAAGATAACCTACAGTATAAAAAATATATGGTCAGGGCATGTAGTTGGAAGAATATAAAAATAAAATCAAACTTGCTAAAAAAAAAATAGTTAAAATTGCACTCCAGAATTTGCAAAAAAAAACTCCAGATAAAAAAAGACATATTAATGCAGATCTGTAGTCAACAATATATCCTTAAATATACTTTATTTCAAATTCAAGCAGTGTAAGTACCTGAATTTGTCATGGTATTATTGTATTGCAGTCCCTGTACAGAGAGGGGGAGAGGGAAGCAGCACAAGTAGCCATTCACATGTGTTGCCGTGTAAGGCTCATACTGATAGGAGGAGAGAGCAGAGTGGCAGAGTAACAATGAGATGAGCTCCTTAGTCTCCTGCTTCCCATTTTACTCTCCAATCACAGGTTGGGGTAAGGTAAAGACTTGTAAATGAAAGTGAAATTGCATCAAAGAAAGATCAGGTCCCCTCCCCTGCCAAGTAAGACCTTGTTAGGTGGCAGATCTATGCAAATACCAGAAATGGATAGATAGAAGTACAAATCCTTATGGCAGGTAAATTATAAATGTATTTCATGTGTGTATTTAACCACTTCAGCCCCGGAAGGATTTCCCCCTTTAGGACCGGAGCCCTTTTTGCAATTCGGCACTGCGTCGCTTTAACTGAAAATTGCGCGGTCGTGCGACGTTGTACCCAAACGAAATTTGCGTCCTTTTTTTCCCACAAATAGAGTTTTCTTTTGGTGGTATTTGATCACCGCTGCGTCATTTCTGATCGCCGCTATAAACAAAAGAAGAGCGACAATTTTGCAAAAAAAAACACAAATTTCTTACTTTTTGCTAAAATACAAATCCAAAAAAAAAATCTAAAAAAACATTTTTTTTCATCGGTTTTGGCCAATTTATATTCTTCCTCATATTTGCAATAAAAAAAATCGCAATCGGCGTTTATTGATTGGTTTGCGCAAAAGTGGTCGCGTTTACGGATGATGAGAATTCATTTCTGGGGTTTTTATTTTTTTTTAATTTTTTATTAGCAATGGCGGCGATCTGCGATTTTTAGCGGTACTGCGATATTTCAGCGGACATGTCGGAACATTTTGACACTTTTTTGGGACCATTGGCATTTATACAGCGATCAGTGCTATAAAAATGCACTGATTACTGTGTAAATGCCATTGGCAGTGAAGGGGTTAACCTGCAGGGGCGCTCTAAGGGTTAACTGTGTTCCCTGGGCGTGTTCTAACTGTGGGGGGACTGCCCTAGCAGGGGAAGGGAAGTGATCACACCTTCCGTGTAGAGGAAGGCTGTGAATCACAGCCCTTACCCCTTCACAGAACGGAGGTCCGTGTTTACTTACACGGACCTCCGTTCTTTCACTCCGGGGGGTCATCGCGGGTGGCCGGCGGCAATCGAAGCCGCCGCACCCGCTCCCTGGCCCTCCCCGGACACAGTGAGCGCGCGGGCACGCCTCCGGCGGCGCGCGCGCGCTCACTGGGCGCGATCTCGCAGCCGCCGTCATATGATGGTGATTTGCGCAGGAGCGCCACCTTGTCGCCGTCAATTGCCGGTTGACGGTCGGCAAGCGGTTAAAGTGTTACTTAACCCAGGACCCTGCATTTACTATATCTGATCTCCCACAGTACAGAAAACATGGAAATGCAATTATTTTAGTACATATAAATGGATAAATGCCTTTTCTCATCTGCAGTATATAGCAGTCTTGTGACTTCTATCAGTTCTCTTGTGAAGCTTGTAGGAGGAGTTTTCATACTGCACTAAGCTGTCTTATGAGGCTGCAGGGCTCCTGGTCCTCTGTCTGGACATGCCTGGACATTGCTGATTGGCCCGGTGCTGGTCACATGCACTCTCCCAAGAAAAAGAAAAACCTATCTAGCAATATACAACAAACTGAGCATGTGCAGCCTGACTCCAAACGCTCTGTCTTATCCGGACATGTTTTGGAGTCAGTGGAAGAAAAGGAGAATCTGTGCATACAAGATCAAGCAGCCTTTTTACACAATGCAGAGGGTTAACCACTTAGGTTCCACAGTGAGTATAACAAGCATGCTTTACTGCATATACAGACTAATTTTACTATTGTGGGTTTAGTAACACTTTAACTGTTTGCCTGGAGTGCTGCATTAAGAAAAGGATTTATGAAATGCAATATTTCATGGAGTCAAAATTGGGACCTGCAAGCTCTCTACCACAGCTGAAGGTTCCGGTGTGCAGCTGACCAAAACATTAAAGTCAAGGCTATGTGGTTTAAGCTTCTGTTCTGTTCTGCTGCTTCTGTCACCTTTGCTATTTGTAAATGCAGATAACTAGAAAGGCAGTAGTGTACACATTAATATTCAGTGCGAGGCAGAATGACAACTCAATTCCACTAATTCCCTGCAGCATTCATTCACATGTATGGCAATAAGAGACTACACAGTATAAAGCTGAACAGTCAGCCAAATAACCACAGCAAGACAAAATAGCAACCAACCTTTGTACTGTGTTAAAATCTCTAAATGTATTTAATCCTCATTAATACCAGTTAAGGAACATGGCAACAAGTATTTTTTGCAAAAACATTCTGAATAATGGTTTTTAATGATGTTGTTTCTTCACTAATCTTAATAAGGAGCTTAAAAATTGGGATTAGGCTAAAGGGTTTCACACATCTACCTTTCTCTTCCTATTACCCAGTAGATAATTTCACAATTGGTTCCTCTGAGAAATTGTTCTCTCTACTAGACCTGCTGTCCAAATAAGGGAAATGTTTGGTCTCCTACCCTGTTATGTGAAATACCTAATATGGTGCAGTGCTAAAGTATATGCAACAATACATTTAAAAATGTGAAATTTTCCTTCCAATTCAGTGCTTTCCAACAGTAAAACTCTCTTAAAGAAATATATTTTGTGTGATTGCTGCTTATTCCCATGCACTTGCTACTATGGTTTAGGTGTACTCTAACATGAGTTCCTAGACCCTATAATATTCTTTGGTGAAATAAAGCTTTGGTTAAAAATCCAACTTGTATCAGCTGATTGATCAAATCTTTACTTCACAGTTCACTCAATAATCTTCTCCACTCATTTTCTCCTCCATGTAAAAATGAAAAACTATATAATGCCTTATCCTTTAAGCACCACAATCCTATTATGCACATGTTACTCACATGTTGTGATACTCACAGTGCAGAAAATGAGTGTTCCTGAGGAAGTCGCATGATCAGTGATGCAACGTGTAGGGGCAGAGCTTCGGATGGTGTTGGATGTCTGTGTTAAAGTGAGAGAAGGGCAGTTTATTGTAAAGAAGGCTTTTTGGAGTAAATGCAGTGGCAATACATTACTATACCACATGTTTTTTTCTCCTTATCTTCTCCCCTTTTCTTATTCCCTTTTCCTTTTCCTGTATTTTTTAAATTATTCAACCAATCATGTCCACTTACAATATATACAGCACAAGCAGGTAGGGAGACAAGTACAAACCGACTCATTGTAAGTAATAAACAAATAAACTCTAAGCCTGTCTACCTACTTACAATAAAAAAGAGACACGAGAAAGAAGAAAAAGAGACAAGTGAAAAAAAAAACAGAGAGTAATAATTCTTTATCTAATACTTCTTACTTCTTCATAATCCCATTGAAATAAACGCCCAAAGAACCTTGCTGTATGATTTAATTTATATTTCAGGGTCCTAAATCTGGTCCAAAGTCTGCACTTATTCTATAATCAGTAACATGCTGCTCAAAGAAACAAAAAGAAAAAGGAGAAAAGAACTGAAAAAAAAAAAAAAAATTACACACACATTTATATGGTCACACATATATACATGTATACGCATGTTTAAACACACCTGACCAATCAGCGCGAAGGGGGCCACCCTCTCTGGTACAGGCCCATGGCATAGCTCTATGCTTGTATTCCAAAAAAGGCCCTAGCCAGAACCATCGTGTGACCTAAGTACCTAGCCTTACTGTTACTTAATAAAGAATTAAATCTCAGAATGCATTTTGTCCTGTTAAAAAGATGAGTTAGTAAATGCTACCCAACCAGACCAGCTATTTTGTAATTGACCTACAACAGTAAACAGATACTCCCTAGGTCCACGGTTGTGAGTTGATAAATTATTTTGTGTACCTCTGCCCAGAAAGGGCAAAGTAATGAGCAATCCCAGAAAATATGCATTAAAGGTCCCAGGCCTTGTTGGCACCGCCAGTAGGTATAAAGTATCTGAGGAAACTGCTAATGTAATGCCACCGGTACCCGGTGCCAGCGCATCAATGGTTTGTAACTTTGTTCCTGAAATTTGTTGGTCGAAGATGCCTGATGGAAAAATAGAATAGCTAACCTTGTCTGAGGTTTAGTATGTGTGATATGTAATTTGGCTTCCCATTTACGGATATAAGGAGGAACATAGTTCTCTGTTAGCAGTCTGCATACTGCTGAAAGCAGGTGCGGAGTAGATGAAGTATTGCAGCACATAGACTCAAAGGGAGAGAGTAGCCTTGCAAACTGTTAGACCGGTGGTAAAGATCTAAGAAAGTGTCTAACTTGCAGTGCTGCTAGCAGATTCTTGGTTTAAAATAAATTATTGTATAATATCATTCCCTGCCTCTAAAAGACATTGTAATTGTTTGCTGTCCTTACTAGCGGGAAAGTCTGGATGCCCTATCACAGAAATAAGATGTGAAAGGTCAGAAGATGTCGTTGTAGACTTAAAAGTGCTGTTTGCAATCTTAAGGGTATGCCCAATCGTTGGGTGCATTTTGAGATTCTTCCATATATCTAGGGAACCCATGCCAAAATAGAGAGAGAAATGGAAGTACTTTCTTGTTCTGCTAAAGCCCACTGCTTGTAAGGCCTCTTTCACATGGGGTGGATCCGCTCAGCAGAGTCCCACAGCTCAGCGGGTGATCGCTCTGTTGATCTCCACTGAGCCGGCGGATGACAGGTCCATCTCTGCTCTCTGCGCAGGGATGGACCTATCAGATCCCTGCTGTTCTCTATGGGGGACCGGATGAAAATGGATCTGCCTGTCCGTTTTCTTCTCATCCTGGTCTGATCCGCTGGATGGAAGGCAAACGTATCGTCCATACATCTGTTTTAATGGATCAGATGGCAGATGGGTGTCAGCGGACACATCTCCGATGACATCCGCCTGCCCATAGAGGTCTATGGGTGGCCCGCTCGGATCCGCCTGAAAAATGGTCCGGTGGATCCCAACGGGCTTATCGCGTGAAAGGGGCCCAATACTTGCTCATGTCTGGGAGACCAATGCCACCATTTATCTTAGGCAGAGACAAAAGAAAATAACTCAATCGCAGGTGCTGTTTTGCCCTGATAAAATACCTCATCAGGGCCCAATTATGTGTAAAATAAGCTTAAGGAATATTGATCGGGAGTATCGGTATAAGATACAGAAGCTGAAGAAGAATGGACATTTTAAGCGCATTACACTCCCAAACCATGTCAAAGTAAGTGATTGCCAATTGTCTAGATCAAATATGATCTTATTCAATAAAAGTCAATAACTCACTTCATATAGGTTAGACAGGTCTGAGCAGGGGCGGTCCATGCATTAAGGGCGCACGGGCGCCACCCAACTATCCATGTGCCTGGCGCCTTTCAGGACCCCCCGGACACATGGATTCCTATGGCGGGGCGGGAGGGAGTGTTTTTTTTTAAGCACCTGATTATAGCCCGAGGCTCTAATAGGTTTCAAAAAAGGGTGAGCTTGGGGCGCAGGGAGCGCACCCTGATCCCACCCAATTGTGTGACCATGGCGAATGAATTGTCGCTATTTTCACACTGCAGTGCCTCCCTGCCAATCAGGAGTCAGGTCGGTGAGACCTGTTTCCCGATTGGCCAAAGTGCCAGGTGAACCTATTGGATGCTGGAAGGGAACGGGAACGCCACTTCCTGTAAATCCCGGAGGAGGAGAAGAAGATACACACCAACACGCCACACCACACTGCACGCTCAGGGCGTAAGTGTCAGCCCTGCCGACCTCCCGTGGGGAGGGGGGCAGGGGAGGATAGCAGCTGTCAGTGCCCACTGCTTTGGGGCCCCGGCAGCGCCGGGTGGGGGGATGATTGCATGCGTGCCGACCAGCCTACCCTATCTGGGGCTCTGTATGCCCTATATGGGGCTTTGTATACTGCCATCTGGGGCTCTGTATACTCCTATCTGGTGGCTCTGTATACTGCTATCTGGGGCTCTCTATACTCCTATCTGGGGCTCTGTATACCCCTATCTGGGGCTCTGTATACTCCTATCTGGGGCTCTGTATACTGCTATCTGAGGGTCTGTATACTCCTATCTAGTGGCTCTGTATACTGCTATCTGGGGCTCTGTATACTCCTATCTAGTGGCCCTGTATACTGCTATATGGGGCTCTGTATACTCCTATCTGGGGCTCTGTATACTCCTATCTGGTGGCTCTGTATACTCCTATATGGTGGCTCTGTATACTCCTATCTGGGACTCTGTATACTCCTATCTGGTGGCTCTGTATACTCCTATCTGGGGCTCTGTTTACTGCTATCTGGGGCTCTGTATACCCCTATCTGGTGATGCTGTATACCCTATCTGGTGGTGCTGGGCTGTATACTCCTGACACAATGGGTGTAAACTATAAGGGGTGGGGCTTATGAGAAGTGGAAGGGGTCACACAGGAAGGGAAGGGTCTGGCACCCCCCATCTTAAAATTTCACCTGCCGCCACTGGTAGTCAGACATGCCAAGTTCATACACAGGACTGGAGACAAGAGCAGATCTGTGGACAAGCCAAGGTCAGAGCTGGGAGAGAGACAAGAGGTATCCAAGGGCAAGGTCAGTAACAGGTAATCCAGAAGCATAGGAAAAACAGGGGAACAGGAGCCAAGAAGCCGAAGACCAGTCAGCAATGTCCATGTGCAACAGTCACGATTTTAAAGGCAAGAAGGCGCCAGAATCTGTCGCACATTGCGCCATGGTGCACGGACATGCATATGTTCTCCTCCACTACTCATGTGTGCATTTCTATGCAAATGGAGCGACCATATTGGAAATTAGTCATTTTGTCAGGCCTGCGGGCAACTCTCCTCTGGTTGGTCTCCTGACACCACTTCATTTCTATTTTACTGGCAGAAATAAAAACAATGACAAAAAATATCTTAGCTGCCCATTTACTAACAATGCCAGTTTCCTGATTCAATTATTTAACCACAATACATGGACTGATTGTAGCATAACCCATTGCATCATGCAATGATGACTGTTTATTCATGACTATCTATACACATTTATTGCCAAAACTGAAAAATCTGCATATTAGCATTAACTGGTCCATGTATGGACTTCTCCGTAGAGATGAGCAACCACTAACAAGTTCACATATATATTCTGTGTTGCAGAGAACAAGCCCCCATTTCATCATTGATGACTAGTGAATGAGCCAATGCATACACTATACATATTATAATAAGCACATGGGTTTATGGATTAAACGCATTATTAAATAAAGTATTAGACTGGAAGCTGGAAAGAAGCACAGGTGGAAGAGAAGCACGCTTGCATACTGTGTCAGACTTTAATATAACAACTCAGTTTTCCTGCCAGAACCACCCATTAATTCACATAGAGCATTTATCTAGGTATAGGCATTCACTCATCGCTAGTTCTTAAAGGGTCAGTCAGACTGAAACTTATATTCCATTTTTTTATAGCTGCTGTAAAGTAAAATGCCTTACAGTTTTTTATACTTCTTTGGGACACTATTGATGAGATACCCATCCTTGAGTTCCTAAATCTACACACCTACAGTGGCCTTTCTCTAAATATATATTTTTACTGTAATTTTAAATTATGAAGAATGCAATGGTTGGAGGTAGAACATACAAAGGTGGGTGGTCAGTAAACGAATTAGGGATTATGACTTGGAAGTCTCACTGTTCGAGTATCCAAGGTGTGTAAGATGCCATAAAATAGTTTATTTTATTTTTTTTTGAGAGACCAGTAGTACAATTTTTGCTGAGAACTCTAACAGAAGTTGTTGAGTGTGTGTGTGTATTTATCTTCCCCATTAGACGGTAAATCAAGCAGCGAACATCTGACTTGTCATTTGTGGCTGGTGCGATATTTGCTTAGTAAGGAGGACAAACATTACAAAAGCACTTGCTGTTGGCAATTGATCCTGCACAGTGGCAGCAGCATTAGGCATAGATATTCATTTGCTGAATGAAGTCCTCATGTGGATGGAGAATATTTCATATTTTATTAGTGTAATGGATTTAGTTTTGAAAGCTTCCTCTAAAGCTATTGCCAGAAATAAAACACAGTTTGTGAACTTCTCAGTAAGTTATTGGCAATTTCAGCAACCGTGGAGGATGTTATAGGGTTCCACTTGCCAGGCCAAAGACAAATCTGATGGATTTAAATAGAAATCCATTATATCGTAGGAGAAAGACTTGTACATTACATTTAGTCTGTAGTTTTGCAATACTGGCTGTTTATTCCAAGCACATGGAGAAAACCTGCCCCTTATTTATCTTTTATGTATTATTTTCATAAGCTAGATATGTTAATTTCTACAGTATTAACTTTACCATTCATTCTTGTTCATCACTTCGATCTCTTCATATAATTTACAGTTGGTGCACACTCAGGATTTCAGATATGCAAAGTTTATAAAAGAATGGTGCAATATTGGAGTTTAGGTGATATTTTATATCTTGTATATACATAAGTATAACCTATAGCATACATTGATATATTGTACAATAGGACAAGTGAATCTGTCCAGGTTTGGTTCATGAACAGTTGGGAAGCTGGGCACTGTAATGGGGAATATGTAAAAAATATACATAAGTAGAAAAGCTCAAACACAAAAAAAGCCCCCAGAAAGAAAAAACTCCTTAGGTGCAAAAGCTGTCTCCATCATCCCCAAGTGGCTTGTAACCAATAAAAGTCCAATGAAAAAATACATATACAGTATCTCACATAAGTGAGTACACCCCTCACATTTTTGTAAATATTTTATTAAATCTTTTCATGTGACAACACTGAAGAAATGACACTTTGCTACAATGTAAAGTAGTGAGTGTACAGCTTGTATAACAGTGTAAAGTTGCTGCCCCCTCAAAAAAACTCAACACACAGTCATTAATGTCTAAATTGCTGGCAACAAAAGTGAGTACACCCCTAAGTGAAAATGTCCAAATTGGGCCCAATTAGCAATTTTTCCCTCCCCAGTGTCATGTGACTCGTTAATGTTACAAGGTCTCAGGCGTGAATGGGGAGCAGGTGTGTTAAAATTTGGTGTTATCACTCTCACTCTCTCATACTGGTTACTGGAAGTTCAACATGGTACCTCATGGCAAAGAACTCTGAGAATCTAAAGAAAAAAATGTTGCTCTACATAAAGATGGCCTAGGCTATAAGAAGATTGCCAAGACCCTGAAACTGAGCTGCAGCACGGTAGCCAAGACCATACAGTGGTTTAACAGGACAGGTTCCACTCAGAACAGGCCTCACCATGGTCCACCAAAGAAGTTGAGTGCACATGCTCAGCATCATATCCAGAGGTTGTCTTTGGGAAATAGATGTATGAGTGCTGCCATCATTGCTGCAGAGGCTGAATGGGGTGGGGGTCAGCCTGTCAGTGCTCAGACCATACTCTGCACACTGCATCAAATTGGTCTGCATGGCTGTTGTCCCAGAAGGAAGCCTCTTTTAAAGATGATGCACAAGAAAGCCTACAAACAGTTTGCTGAAGATAAGCAGACTAAGGACATGATTTCTGGAACCAAGATAAACTTATTTGGTTCAGATGGTGTCAAGCATGTGTGACAGCAACCAAGTGAGGAGTGCAAAGACAAGTGTGTCTTGCCTACAGTCAAGCATGGTGGTGGGACTGTCATGGTCTGAGGCTGCATGAGTGCTGCCGCCACTGGGGAGATACAGTTCATTGAGGGGACCATGAATGCCAACATGTACTGTGACATACTGAAGCAGAGTATGATCCTCTCCCATCAGAGACTGGGCCGCAGGGCAGTATTCCAACATGATAACGACCCCAAACACACCTCCAAGATGACCACTGCCTTGCTAAAGAAGCTGAGGGTAAAGGTGATGGACTGGTAAAGCATGTCTCCAGACTTAAACCCTATTGCACATCTGTGGGGCATCCTCAAACGTAAGATGGAGGAGTGCAAGGTCTCTAACATCCACCAGCTCTGTGATGTCGTCATGGAGGAGTGGAAGAGGACTCCAGTGGCAATCTGTGAAGCTCTGGTGAACTCCATGCCCAAGAGGGTTAAGGCAGTGCTGGAAAATAATGGTGGCCACATAAAATATTGAATCTTTAGGCCCAATTTGGACATTTTCACTTAGGGATGCACTCACTTTTGTTGCCAGCGGTTTAGACATTAATGGCTGTGTGTTGAGTTATTTTGAGGGGACAGAACATTTACACTGTTATACAAGCTGTACACTCACTACTTTACATTGTAGCAAAGTGTCATTTATTCAGTGTTGTCACATGAAAAGATATAATAAAATATTTACAAAAATGTGGGGGGTTTTAAAATAAATTACAACAGCAGGGACCGTACCTGCACCCAGCAAGAGCAATTGTGAGGGGTTACAGTGTTCTTCCACCACCAACACTCAAGGCCCAATTTTTCTGCACCTGTATGACAATTTTATAGAGCGCAGTCACTGAGTGACCCCGCCCCCTTCTGACATCATGGGACGTCAGAGGGGTGGGGTCACCTGTTTACATCACCGGGTGGCCCCGCCCTTACCTATAAAATAACTGTCAAACTGAAGACCACACATTCTGGGAGTCGCCTCTGGACGGCATGGCCGCAGTGGCGGTGAAAGAAGAATAAGAAGACGACAACGAGAGGAAGGTAGAAGTGGAGGAAGACCGAAAGAAGAAGCAGAAGACCAGTACAAGAAGAGGGGAAGAAGATGGAGGAAGAAAGAAGACATTTTTAATAAAGGACTTGTCAAAAACTGTATACTGTTTTTTGTAACACTACTACACTCCTTTTTTGGTGAATGGGTAGGGGTACAATGTACCCCGTACTCATTTACATAGGGGTACAAACAAGGAACAGTTATGGTTCTGGGACTTTAAATGAGACATGCCACATAAGAACAAAAGTACAAACGTATAAAAATTGTTATTTTATTCACATACTGTATAAAGATTAACATAATAATGAACATAATCATTCGCAAAAATCTGGCCATCAAGGGCCCTGGGAAGAGCTGACATGACCCAATATAAGTAGAATAAAATTATCATGAATACAAAAACACATATGAGGTAAAAAATATATATATATGACCAGATACATGATAATAGATGTAGAAGTCAGATGGTATACGCATTGATGTAACTCTATGCATTTCGTGGCTTATAGCCACTCGTCAGGAGTGCAATGCTATGAATTATCGTGGCTGTAAGTATAAATAAAATCAGACTCATAAGGAATGCAAAATAAGTACACCCATAATGGGGGAAGTTTCTCCTACTTACATGTCAGCTCAAAACATTGGTCTAGCTTGAGAGGAAGAGAGGGGAGAGCCATATCAGGGTCTGACCCGGGGCTGAGGCAAGGATGATCCCGTCCCAACCAAGGGAAACAGAACAGGGTGGAAACCATGGTGAATAAGGTAATCCATACCAAGGAGGGAGACATGGAAGGACACATCAATTCCAGTCTACTCTAAAATTGTAAAAAATGTAACAAATTTGATGAATAATAAATATGTATATACATACAAATGCACACACACAGGTGGCACATGCATAAGTGTATGAGAGTAGGTATAGTAGGTTATAACTTACCAAGTAGTATTGGGTAAGGTGTGCAGCCAGTGCTGCAAAGGAGTGAGACCTGAAGGTAATGTGCTGGCTTGCCCTATCTATAAATACCCCAGGTGTGGGGTGTATACTAATCAGGTGTGTCAACCTGAAGGTAATATGCTGGCTGGCCCTGTCTGGAAAAATCCCCCAGGTGGAGGGCGGGTCCCTGCCAACGTCATGCAAGACGCATATGGGAGACAGGTGTGGGAGACAGATCCCAATTGCAAAGCATTGTGCTGGAGATCTGTCCACAACCAACCACTCCCAGACGTCTGATGGAAAAACTACCACCCAGGCATTGTGGCGTCATATTGCGTCACAAGCAGGGCGTGTGGGCATGACGCCGATGCATGGGAGGACATCCCCCGCCCGCCACCCGGCCAGGAAGGAGGCGGGGAGGACCTGCCATGCATCGCAGCCCCGGGAAAGACTCAGAAGGCTCACTTCTTCCCACTGGCCAGATAAAAATGGATAATGTATCAAATACAAAGGATGAGTTGTGGTCACAAAACGGATAATCTATATATGAGTATCAGTATGGAAATAGACAATGCAAGGTGGCTCGTCTATGGTGGTAGTGTGACAGATCATGGGAGACCAAGGGTGTCTTCCACCCAAAATGCAAATGAGAAAAAGAAAATTGTGATCTGTCGCACCCACTGCGACATGCCTCCATCCCTAAATATGCATACAAACAAGGAACAGTTATGGTCCTGGGACTTTAAATGAGACATGCCACATAAGAACAAAAGTACAAACGTATAAAAATTGTTATTTTATTCACATACTGTATAAAGATTAACATAATAATGAACATAATCATTCGCAAAAATCTGGCCATCAAGGGCCCTGGGAAGAGCTGACATGACCCAATAGAAGTAGAATAAAATGATCATGAATAAAACACATATGAGGTAAAAAATATATATACACATGACCAGATACATGATAATAGATGTAGAAGTCAGATGATATACGCATTGATGTAACTCTATGCATTTTGTGGCTCATAGCCACTCGTCAGGAGTGCAATGCTATGAATTATAGTGGCTGTAAGTATAAATAAGATGAGTTAATCAGACTCATAAGGAATGCAAAATAAGTATACCCATAATGGGGGAAGTTTCTCCTACTTACATGTCAGCTCAAAACATTGGTTTTTAATGCTATGGTGGGGGTTTGATTTTCTATTACTGTTATTTTGTAAAGGATTTTTTACTAAACTGTTATAATAAAAACATTTCATAAACAATATATGTATTTTTCATTAAACTTTGATTGATTACAAGCCACTTGGGGAGGATAGAGATTGCATTGTACCCTATGAATTTTTTCCTTCTGAGGGCTTTTTTGTGTCATGGAAAATATGTACCAACACCAAAATTAAAATCACACAGTATACATAATTGTTAGCTCTCCCTAATAACAACTCACACTGACAATATGGCTGATGTGAACTTACCCTTTTATAGCTCAGGGGCTAGGTTAGCCATGCCTTCAGATTATTCGCTTTTGTGACTGCACTGACCAGGGTCAAAGGCTTTACACTACATTATGTGCTGTTCCTTATTTCTAGGAGAAACCCTGTAAAGTATATGGTCAAATGTTTGCCATTCACTACAATACTGTTTGTCCAACAGCAGCATTTAGCCATGGCTTTATCGGGGTTCCTGCCGAACCAGCCTCTTTCAGCCAATTTTTGTCCCGTGTGTACCTAGCTTTAGAAACCTTATGTGGAATACATTTATAAGATACATTGTTAAGTAAAGTATTTCATTGTACATTTCATAGTTATGGCACGGTTGTAAACAAAAATATGCCTTTGGGTTTCAGATATGAAATTGCCAAAATGTGACCATTAGGCCATGGCACACAACTGTGCACACATTTTGATCAAACATAAATAAGTTTTTCTGTGGATGCAGAGAATTGGGTAGGGGACTTTAATGTGTTTACAATTTCTTCAAAGTGGAATAGATTATGATAATGAGTTCCTGGGGCTACAGAAGGCAGATTGATAGAGGTGATCTCTGGTTTCCAGAGAAAAAAATGGCAAATGACCTTGAACATAGGGCCTGTAGTAATTTAGATTATCATAGGACAACAGCAATGCATTATATGCCTACATTAACAGCCAAGTAAAGCAATTAACAGGCAGAGTTAAAGACATTGAAAATAGGCTCCACAGGAACAGCTTACTCATCCTAGTCCTCCATGTGGTATCGGAAGGCAAATCAACCAATATATTTTGCCAAATTCCTATCCAGAAATCTGTTACTTTTATAAATGACATATTGCCTGGGCATGACCAAAACCGCTTATCCTGAGGCTTGTAAACTACAGGGATCGAGATCTCATCTTGGCACAGGAAAGCAGGATAGTTGACAATGATTAATTCAGGCCACAAATAAAAAGCATAAATGAATTTGAGGATACTCACTCACAATGATTAGTTATGAACCAGCCATCAAGACTGTTTCTATTTATGCATTCCCCTGGACCTTTTTTATTATTAACAAGGTGCTTTCAACAAGCTGTATGAGCCAGAGAAAAAAACATCTCCCAAGATTCAGTGAGAGCTTTCCTCTTGACTCCTGCATGAGCTGTGCTTTCAGTCAGCATGCAGTGGTAATGGGTGGCAAAGGAAACATACAGCTTTATTACATTTAAAAAAAAAATGTGATCTTAATCCATGATAACTAAAAAGATTTCAGTCAATTCGGCCATATCAGGTATATGATTTTCTGAACTGTACCGGACTGTGAATGCATTTTGGGCGCAATCCAGTCCTTCCAAAATTAACCCATTGTCCGCTGTATGCTTCTTGTTACTTCATGTATTCAGCAGCAAACATTTGTACTTTGCATACAGATTGTTTGTCCAAAAACATTTAAAAACAGAATCTTTAATATTTATACTGTAAAAATAATTATACAAAAATATAATTAAAAAAAAATGAAAAATAGGGAACTATGAAGTGGATTAGATAAAACTGGGTAATATCATTCATAAAACAAAAGGTATTAATTTATAAGGATGCACTGGATCAGCTTCTGTAAATCTATGAATGTTCAGAGAATGTTCCAAATGTCTACAAGCAACTTTTTTTCCAAAAAATAAATAAGGGAAAGCATGGAAATGTTCCAGGAATTGACAATTTGAGATTACAGCAGGGTTTACACGTATCAGAATTTGGCAGGTTCAGCAAGAATTGGCCAGATTTTAACGTGTGTGTATCACTCTCTGTTCAACAGAAGCCAGTTCATAAGACTGGCTTCTATCGAACAGATTTGCTGAAAACCAGCATTCAATGACCAATGACTGCAGCGCGGATCTGTGTATTCTGAATGGAGGGGTCCTTATTGTCAGAATACATTAGCTTGGTGGGGGAGATTGCCGCATCAACATCGCTGGGGTGGATGTGGGAATCTGTCTGTTTCTTTTCATTAAACCCACTGGTTGAATAAAAAAAACTGACAGCTCTGGTCAGGAGCCGCTGTACTAACCATACAAGGCTAGTCAAGTGATCTCCCCCACTGATTTCTCGTGTTCTGACAGGGGGACCCCCCCCCTCCAGAACACTCCGATCAGCACTCTCTGCCTTGGCTGAGAGCGCTGATTGGGAGTCAGTCAAATGCTGGTTTTTCCATGCATGCACTCTTGACAGAGACCGGCCAGACCTACATACACATGGGCAGCATATCAGCCGATATATTTTGTACCGGCAAATGTCTCCCGGCTTATGTTTTGCTACAACCTACAAGACGCTAGAGACTGACTGGACTGACAAATATGCTTCAGAACTAACTACACTAACTCAAAAAAGATAAGAAGTCTGGACTTCTAAATAAAGCAAAATATTATTTTGTGACCAAAAATTTCAAAGATTCCAGTATTTTATCACCTGCCCAAGATTCACAAGAGTATTAATTATTCACCAGGCCGTCCTGTAGTTTCAGGGATAAGATCATAATCATCCAACCTATCCCACTGCCTTGATATTTGCTGGTAAAAATATTTGACCTTCACTCCATACAAAAGACAAAGAAGTTTGAGCTGGGCCAATAGGTCATAGGACCACATCCCCCATTATTGCATATATTTGATAGAGGCTTTCCAGATGCTACATGGATGCATTACTCATAAATATTATATCTTAGTAAAAATCATACAATTATTAGACATATTTATTATACATGTTAAAAAACACAATTACACAAAAAACATATGTGCTCAGCTTGTCTTTTTCACAGTTTCTGATGAACCAGGTTAATAGACTTGAGACCTGCATTGAATGTACTCAGGCCCCATCACTACAAACAGCATGAAAGACCAAAATAATATCTAAGCGCATTTCCAATATCCTGATAGGTGTGGTTACCAGGATAAAATGTGAAAAAGTGTACCGTGTAAAATTAATTATTATGACTCTTCTTGAATGTATTCAGTCTTTAATAGGCTAACCAAGGAAAAGCACATTTGTTTTTTCTGTTTTTTTAGCAGTTATTTCTGTTATAAATCTGGGATTTTAAAAAAGATATTATGTGTATGTGTAATACATCCATGAAAGACACTACACAAACTTAGAATATTCTATCCACCATAACATGATCACCAACTTACACGCTTTACACACTTTAGATATTACAGCTCTATATACAATCATTAAAGCGGAGTTCCACCCAAAAGTGGAACTTCTGCTGATCTGCTTCCTCTCCCACATCTGGCACCTTTCAGGTGGAGGAGCGCAAGGTCTCTAACATCCACCAGCTCAAGATGTTATCATGGAGGAGTGGAAGAGGACTCCAGTGGCAACCTGTGAAGCTCTGGTGAACCCCATGTCCAAGAGGGTTAAGGCAGTGCTGGAAAATAATGGTGGCCACACAAAGTATTGACACTTTGGGCCCAATTTAGACATTTTCACTTAGGGGTGTACTCACTTTTGTTGCCCGCATTTAGACATTAATGGCTGTGAGTTGAGTTATTTTGAGGGAACAGCAAATTTACACTGTTATACAAGCTGTACACTCACTACTTTACATTGTAGCAAAGTGTCATTTCTTCAGTGTTGTCACGTGAAAAGATATAATAAAATATTTACAAAAATGTGAGGGGTGTACTCACTTTTGTGAGATACTGTATGTAGACTGTAGTTGTGTGCTAGTGTGTTACTTTTTATTTTTTTCCTGGTTAGAGGTGGTTTATCCACTTAAAGGGGCAGCTTCACATATTTAATACAGGCTTTTAATTTGGTTTGGTTTTAATTATAGGTTTACTATAATTATTTTCAGTTCTAACTTAAGTATTTCATAATGTGCTAGTATGCAATTCATACTAGCACATTATGCCTTTACCTTGCAGCAGTGGCGGCCCGTCCATAGAAGGTGCACGGGCACCACCCCCCTATCCATGCTTCTGGTCCCCTGATCTACATATGAGGATGCCAGACTATGGATTCCAGTGGGGAGTGGGGTTTTGAAGCACGTGATTAGAGCCAGAGGCTCTAATAGGCTTCAAAAAAAGAGTGGGCTCTGGGCGAAGAGCACTGCTCCCCCCCCCCCACCCAGTTGTGTGATGATAGCAAATTAATTTTCACAATTTTCACACTAAAGTTCCTGCCCGCCAATCAGGAGGCAGGTTGTGAGACCTTTTTCTCGATTGGTCAAAGTGTCATGTGATCCTATTGGATGCCTAGTGCTTTGGCAGAAGAGGAGACACATGGCAGAGGAAGCCAGAAAGGAAGCTTGAGGAGCAGACACTGGAGTCGCCGCTGCCTGCACTCCCAGAGAGGAGGAGAGGACACCACAGCCAGCCACATGAGCGGGTAAGTGCCGGACTGCCCGCAGGGTGGGGGGGATTTACTCTCAGTGCCGCACCGCCAGCCGCCCCTGGTAGAGGGGGGATGAGGGGATTGCTGTCAGTGCCACGCCGCCGGGGGGGTGCTGTCAGTGCCACGCCGCCGGGGGGGTGCTGTCAGTGCCATGCCGCCGGGGGGGTGCTGTCAGTGCCATGCCGCCGAGGGGTGGATTTTGTTTGCCCCCCCACAAGAAGTACCCACCAGCCACCACTGCCTTGCAGGGCTTTTTTTTTTTAGAGTCAAGTATGTTTTTATTGGGTGTACAAGGAAGAAAAGACATAGTACATCTGCAAAAGTCCCGTGGCCAAATGTAAAAATAAAAAACAGTAGAACACAAAAGTTTGTTAGTAGCATTATCATCAAAGTTGTTCCTGTATAGGTTATCAGCAGAGAATAACTACATAAAAATTGATAGTGCATCAATTGCTGTACTAATAAAGGATTTGAGCAGAAAGAAAATTGTGTTTTGCCGCAAGGTTGGAATATAGAAGAGTAGGTAAAATAAGGATAAAAGAAAAGGCAGAGAATAGAAAGAAAAGAAGAAGAAAGGAAGATGATATGGGTAGTAACCGAGATCCCCCATTGGTGGGGGTAAGAGAAAAAAAAAGAGTAGAGTAGAGTGAGCAAACCTTAGGTTACCAAGCCACTGACAGTGTTCGGTCCGAGTGTCCCTCAAGTGTCTGAGGACAGCATCTGTTTCAGGGTGTCTGAAGAAGAGATGTCTATCCATATGAGCCATAATACCTTAAATTTGTCAAAAGTATCCTTGTCCAGCGCTAGCATCTCCTCCATTTGCATTATATCGTTGACAGTAGAGACCCACATGGAAAGAGGAGGGGTAGTAGTTGTTTTCCAAAATAGGGGGATTATTTGTCTCGCTACAATCAGAAAAAGTGAAGGAGTCTCCTCTTTTGAGAGGCCAGAGTGCCAAGTAATATGGATAAAAGTGCCGCTTCCGGCGAGGGTGTAAGAGATTCATTGTAAATGGCATCACAGAAAACCTGTGACCATAGGAGTTGTATTAAAGGGCATTCCCACCAGATATGTAGGTATGATCCTTCCGCAGCTTCACATCTCCAACATGTGGAGGGAGCATCAGGAAAATTTTTAAGTAGAGATTGGGGGTCCTTATACCATCTGGAGAGAAGTTTAAAATGTTTCTCTTGAGCGTAGCTAGATATGGAGGATTTAAATGTGAAGTGAAAAGACTTTTGCCAGTCTGATAGAGTGAGTTCCTTACCCAGGTCTGTGGACCATCCTCTAGTTTACGGTGGGAGTTGATCATGAATCAAAGTCTGCAGTAATTTGTATAATGATAATGATAAGAGGAAATGTCTGGGTGTTTTGGAGAGGGAGCATAATAGCTCAAACTCTGTTGGGTGTCTATGGATATGGGCAGAAGAAAATAGTGTAGCGCAAAAAGAGGAAAGAGGAGCGCTGTGAGCCAGTTATTCTGGTCTTCTGGGACATTCAGTTTACCACAGACTGGGTGTGCAAAGGATTTTGCTAACGGTCAACTAGAGCGAGTGAAGGGACCTAGCCTAGAAAACTCCATCCCTTGTGGATGAGATGGGTGGTCAAATAGAAGAGTGATAGGTGAAGGATCGGTAGATAATAGTGGTTGTAACTTCTTCTTATACCACATGGTCAAGGCTGCAATAGTGAGAGGAGACGAGGAAGAGAATCTCTGTAGTTCTGTTCCATACCCCCACAAAGATGCGCGTAAGTCTATTATTGTGTGGTCTTGCTCTATCATGGTGGGTGCTTTGGAGAAGGGGCGTGGGAACCATTCTAGTATTCGAGCAAGTATCGCCACTTTGTGATAAAGGTCAAAGTCCGGTAGTCCCACTCCGCCCTGTGTTTTGGGGTATGTGAGTAATGTATGTTGGATACGGGGCATGCCCTTGTGCCATATAAAGCGGATTGCCATGGAGCGCAGAGAATTGAAAAATTGCGTGGGGATAAATATAGGGACTGTTTGAAAAAGGTAGAGTAGTTTGGGCAATGTATCCATTTTAAGCATATTTATACGACCAAACAGAGGCATAGAGGTGGCGTTCCTGGTCTCCAAATTCTTCCTAATACAGGACAATAGCGGTATATAATTTAATGTATATAAGTGTGTTAGGTTAGAGGGGAGTTTTATCCCCAGGTATGAAATACTTCCATTTCCCCATTGGAAGGGAAAATTAGTCTGGACTTCGGTAAGGGTTGCAGCTGGCAGGGAGATATTAAGGGCCTCGGTTTTCGACATATTCAATTTAAAGTTACTAAGTTCTCCAAACCTCTTAAATTCCTGTAATAATGAGGGTAAGGAAATGTGTGGTTGTTGGATATATACCAGGAGGTCATCTGCGTACAGTGAGAGTGTGTAGTGCATTGTGGGTGTTTGGATACAGACTATAGAATTATTTTGTCTAATTGCGTTGTCTAGATGTTCCATCACCAGCACAAAGAGCAAAGGGGACAAC
>BLSH010264060.1:791750-809543 GCA_018402905.1 Glandirana rugosa
TTCCAACCAGTATGTCCGGCCCAGTCATTCACCGTCTATCAGCCCATGTCCGTCCCAACAGTTGTTCACCCGTCGTCTCCATGTGTTCCTAGTCCGTCTTCCTCCCAGCATCCGTTCGACTCCCAACCACGTCCGTCTCAAGTACGTCTCATCCCGTTCGGCCCAGATGTCCATGTCCTTTAGAGTCCTTTCATCAGTGCCTTGTGAAGTCCTTTACGACATCTAGTCTGTCTATTTGACTCTCGAAAGTCCCCAGGTACAAAGTAAAAACCTCCACTGAAGTTGCAACGAGATAATGGTAGACACCTGTGTATTTAATTCATGATAGTGTGGAGAAGGGGATAGAGGACTTACCAGAGGATGTGTCCACAGATGGTAATAGAGCAACGTTGAAGTCACCTCCAAAAATGAAACATGGACCCCTGAAAGCTCTCAGTTTATCTGTCTGATCTACAGCATTTCCTGAAGTGTTCCGTGACTACTTTCCTGAGATTTCCTGTACCTGTAGACCCGGCTTGCCCTACTCTGCATGAACTCTGCCTGCACCAACCCTCAGCTTGCCTACGACCCTCCTTCTGCCTGATCCTTGTGTACCTCTGCTGCCCACTTGTTGACAACCCTGCCTGTACCCGACTATCTGCCACTTACTGACCCGGCCTGTATGACCAACCTTCTGCCTAGCACGAGCCTCTGAGGGATCTGTACATCATCATCAGCATCCATTTCAGCCCTCATGCCCCCCTGTGCTCCAGAACTTCCTGTCTACTCTATCAGGGGTTCCCGAACCAGGGCTGTAAGAGGGGTTGCCCACCAGGTACGTGACACTAGCCTTATGGAAATAATACAGTACCTACAATTGTAGAAGGATAGAGTTATGTTCTTATGTGACTGCATGTCTGAAAAATAAAAAGCACATCATGAAACCCTGTTGAATAAGGGCATCCAGGACGACGTTGACACTGGTAGATTCACTCAGAGGTCAAGAAAAGAAAGGAAAGAAATGAGTAAGAGAAGTATAGAATGGAGAGGTAGGACAACAATCAGGAATGCAAAGCGGCCTCCATCTTCCATGTATGGAGAGGAAAAATATGTGAACAATAGGAGAAGGAAGCCCCTTATCAGCAATATTGAAACAGGCCACTAGGTGGTAGTAACTGGTCCAGAGAAAAAATAACAACATGTAAAATAATAAGAAGAACAAAATAACATAATTTTGATTGTGTACTGTGCTGTGTATAGCCATACACTGTGCGACCTAAGGGGGGTAATTGTGTGAGATGCGCGGGGCAACTCTCGGTCCCGGGGACCCACGGGATAGATAATAGGAATAGTCTGTGTCCATGTGACCATGAGGAAGGGGGGTAAGTCCTCAGGATCCCCTTCTCTTTATCCAGGCATCGACAACAGTCAAAAGAGGGGAAAAGTTGAGCACATGGGGATCAGTATGATGGAACAGAATCCTCCACTTTAGTTACCGTGAGGGTTTAGAGTGGCCATGGAATCCACGGGGGAAACATTAACTAAACAGAGGGTGTACAGGCATTGCAAACAGCAGACGGCGGGTGAGGTGGTCTGGTATATTGGTTCTCACAGGCTGCAGAGATAGTAATTGGTAAAAACAACCATAACAACAACAAGGAATGAGAACACATGAAAAGGTGCTTTTTTAAAACAGCAGAATGGGTAGAACTCCCATTAATCTGGGGAAATTAAACATATCTCCCAGGACGGTGACAGAGGGAACCTAGCCCTCAGGATTGACGGGCTAGAAAGTCATCTTGAAGGAAGGGACTCTCAGTCATCCGGAGGCATCTGCGTGGAGGCCCTGGACCTCCTCTTCCTGCCCTGCTTCTGCCATTGGGGAAGGTATGGAAGTCTAGGGGTTGCAGGTTTGAAGCCGACCTGTGGTAACTCCAAGGTGCTAAGAAAATTGGGCAGGTCTCCCATGGTGTGGAAATACCGCAGTTTTGCCATCATGACGGACACATAGTTGGAATGGCAATCTCCACTGGTATTTGATTTGCCCCTCTTATAGTAGTGTTGTCAGTGGTTTCAAGTAGCGCCTCATGGCTAATGTTTGACGGGATATATCAGGGAGTAACATGATTGGAGTTTCATTAAAGAGTATGGACTCTTGCGTGCTGGCGGCCCTCATTATCTGCTTTTTGATCTTATAAAAGTGGATGCACAAAGTGTCCCGAACAAAGGAAGAGTCAGGTGACCTTGAGGGCCCAAGGTTCTGTGAACCTTGTCAAGCTCTATGGGGGATTCCTTTAGGAGTTGCAGTATTTGATTGAAAATATCAGTTACCGTACCAGCAAGGTCTTTATGTTCCACTGTCTCTGGGATACCCCTGATCCTTATATTATTCCTTCTGCTCCTATTTTTGGCGTCATCTTGTTGGTACATAAGCTGTTGAATCATTACAGTGTGAGAATTCAGTGTTTCCTCATGCGATTGTAATGTATTGCATATCCCTTCTGTGGTGATCTCTTGCCTATATGTTTTATCTATGCATTTAACATAATGCTCAAAGTCAGATTTAGTAGGCAAGGAATGTATGTAGCTATGGAGGGATCTCATTTAGGATTCCATGTCCCAAACGTCTTCTGAGCACTGTGAGTTTAGACTGGGGCTTAGGGAGCGGTGCACTGAAATGTCAAAGTCTGTGAGTGAAGCAGAGTGGCCTCTGGTTCTCACCTGCATGATGTCTGCTGGCTCAGAGTGTGTAGGGGAAGAGAGCATAGGCGCCATCTTGGATTTTGTTTTGGTGCTGTGAGGCTGCTGAGGACCGGGTGAAAAAATGGCCCAGATCGCCATTTGCGCCATCGCCATTGGGCTTGTTTTGTTCCCTGGGCTTCCCTTTACCCATCCGGGTAGTTTGGAGCTGTTTGGAGAAGAAATGGAGGATGCAGAGTCCCGTGAGTGCTGTCAGCACCGGGAGCAGTCCATTCACACATCCTCCAGCTCCATGTGCCAAGCCACGCCCCTCGGCTTTTTTTTTTTTTTTTAAACATGCCTACGTTTAATACCACTTTAAATACTGCCCTTACTGTTAAGGCCAATAAATATATATCAAAAGATAGTATATCTAACATAAAATGGATTTTTAAAATGTATACAATGGACGACCTGCAAATGCAAGAAAAATAAGACACAAAATGTTTAGTATGAAAAGAAGGGGATTTCATTTCCACAAATGCAACAGAGAAGTTTCTTATAAAGGAATTACTAACCTTTGATAGGAAAAGTTTAATTTCCTGAATGTGATAAATAATATGTAGTCAGAACAAAAAGAGAATTCAAAATATGCAAGATGAGGGGAAAAAGGCTGTGCTATTTTGAAAGGAAATTAAAGCACTCACTATATGACCATTAAAGACTAATACACAATAGCAATCTACAGGGCACCACATGCAGGGCCATAGAAAAAGTGCATAAAGATATAAGGGGGAGATGGAACTGAACTGAACTGAATTGTTAGCTTTTAATTCGCTATCCTATATGGGTTTTACTTTCTATTTTTTTATTTTTAGGCATTTTTTCTATAAACAGTTTTTGAATGTTATCTACACATTCTTGGAATAACAGTACCTGATGATGCGTATTCTTCTAAATTAATACATTTCCTTTTACAGTATAAATTGTATTACCCCATTTAAACACATTTTTTTCCTAGTTCCCCACTTTTCAATATGAATATTTTATTTTATTCAATGATTATATTTACGGCATAATAAATAAAGTTTTTTATGTTTTTGGACAAACTAAGGTGTGAAAGTTTAAAATAGTTGAACCTGAAGTACAGATTTCTGCTGATGAGAACAATAAGTATCAATGAGCATAGAATTGATAACGGTTGAACTCTAGAAGGCTACAGGAAAATACATGAAAAGAGAGAGCTTGAGGGGGGTAGAATCCTGATAAAGGGAACTGCGTTGCTCCAGAGGGTTGACAGTCCAGTTCAGTTTGCATGTACAGGGCCTCCCTCCAGGCCTGATGTCTCACTGGCCACGAATAAGCAGTGCCCTAACAACATACTGCTACAGGATCAAATCCCTGCTGTTGGTTCTACCACTGGACCACTCAGAGGTTTGCCCACCTCAGAAGACCACTAAAACTGCCCATGTCACAGCACTCACAGAACCACAGGTAAGACTTTAAAGCAGTAGTAAACCCGCTGCTAAAAAAATTAATTAAAAAAAATCCTGCAAGACAATAGCATAATATGTTAGTATGCATCGCATACTAACATATTATGAAATACTTACCTTAGAACGAGGCCCCCGATGCCCGAGTCAGTCAGCGCTAAAGACGCTGACATGTTTGTCTGTGAGTGGCCAGAGCCGCGTGACGTCACTCCCGCGCATGCGCGCGGGAGCTCTTCGCTCCGGCAGCCAGCTCTGAGTTGCCGGCCACCTCGGCCGGATCGTCAGAGCGCATGCGCCGCTAATGTCAGCGGCTGCATGCAGGGTGAATATCTCCTAAACCATGCAGGTTTAGGGGATATTCTTTTTACCTACAGGTAAGCCTTATTATAGGCTTACCTGTATGTAAAAATAGCTTTGCGGGTTTACTACCGCTTTAAATATACCAGATATGTATAATTTTTATTAATATGGTACTGCATACGCGCTCCTTTGGATACAGCTGCATTATATCTTACAGCATTTTTGGAATACTGTTTTTTACTATACACGGGCAATCTACAATTTCATCCCCATTGTTACAATTAAAGCTCTGCATAGCCCTTTCTCATGTGACTCTTTATAATAGGGGTAGGCAACCCCCAACATACAGTACATGCCAGATGTGACATGCAATGCCTTTTCCACTGAAACATGACTACTCCCAGTATGTAGCACAGGGAAGTGAAGCTGAGACACAGCTTCTGGCTTGCTACTTAGTACCCACCATTCCACCTTTCAGGTCCTTTCACTGTCACTTGTATTTGACATCACATACAAGTACCTGGATTAGATTGGTTGGCCCAGGATGCCAGAACGGGTAACTATGTCTCATCATTGCTTCCCTGAACTGCTCTGCATGTGAGAAAAGCATGGGGAGGGGGTGGAGGAAGACATAAAATAGTTTTGACGCAGGACATGATGGTGGTACTGGGGGACATAATGGCCTTGGATTAGTGCAGGGTCTTGATTATAAGAAGTGAGCTTATGAGGCAGCGGCACAACACACCAAGTGTAAAGGGGGAATGCTGTGTACAGGAAATGTGGACAGCTGGGCAAAGGGGGCATGTCAGGGTAAACACAGGTCTACTTCAAGTCATACACAACAGTGCCATATGTCTGCACTCTGCATTACTTACTCCTGACCCCTGAACTCTGCATAACTTATTTCTGACCCCCAAACTCTGCATTACTTACTATTGAACCTTGCACTCTGCATTACTTACTCCTGATCCCTGAACTTCCCATTATTTACTCCCTACTCCTACACTCTGCATTACTTACCACTGGCCTCTGCATGCTACATTACCTAATCCTGAACCCTTCACTCTCTATTACATACTCCTGAGCCCTGTACTCTTTATTAATTAATCTTGAACCCCAAACCCTGAACTCCCAATTACTCTCGCCTGATCCCTGCTCTCTGCATTTTACTCCCACTGACCCCAAAGCCATTTTCCCTCTCTCTAACATCAAGGTATTTCTTTCCTCCCACTGATAATACCAGGTGTTTTCCTCACACTGACCACCAAAAGTAGGTCACTTTGTTTTTATTCTATTGACCAGTGATGCTGGGCATTTGTTTCCCACTTTTTCTACTGACACCAATGGGGCATTTTTTCTTTCTTCCAATGACCACCCACTCAAGGACATTTCTTTCCCTACCATTGACCTGCATTGTAATGGACACTGTTATAATCACTTTTTACCACTGCACTTTTTATGTTGTGCTATATGTTAAATACTCCTGACCAAAGTGTTGTTTTAACAGTTTTTGGGTACTAAATAGTCAAATAGTATAGAAGGATTGCTGTAAATGAATAAGGTTTGTACTTTAACCATACCCCTTTAAAGCACACTCCATATTCAGCCCTATGTAGCTACACCCACCTTTCACTGCAGCACACAGCATTTTCCCATTATCCAGGCTGTCCTTCTTTATGAAAGTCTAAAGTTAGGAGGTATGCTACCCACTGGGTATTACTGCAGAATCCAGTTTAAAGCATCACTATTTAGTTACTAAATATACATTTGCTTGTGAACTAGACATTTTGTTTTATATATTTGCCACTCTCAACTGCATTTGTATCACAGAAAAAACACTATTGGCTTCTTCTCTCACAACTGCTTTTCGATGCCGATCAGCATTAACGTACACTATCGATGCACAGCTCGGTGTACCTCTTTGAGCCTTATTGATGTGCGTGGGAGTGACATCATCACAGCCCAGTGAATCGTAGCTGAAGAATCCAAACTGAAAAGGGAGACCAGTTGATGAAGGAAGCACCCATGACTGCCAATAAATCTGACAGTTATGGAGGGGATTGCTTGGCAGGTAAGTCTGCCATAATGTGCTAATATGTTGTGTATATTAGTACATTGTGGCATAAAGCTCTCAGGGGCCATTTTTTTTCCAGGTTTAATTCCAATTTAACTATGGACGCTATAACCTGCATTCTTTGAAGCATTACAAGCCTCAGTGGTGGATTTTATAACCAGTGGTGTTACATAAAGGAGTTAAGAGTATTATTACTGGATTACATGCTTCAGAGTGATTGGAATTTGTAAAAAGGGTTTTCCGATTACACATCCAGTAAAGTCAGATCGATGAACCTTGTGTTCCTAGAGGACAGCTTTCTAACAGGAACAATTGCAGAGGAACTCCAGAGTATGATGCTATCTCACATCAGTATGGTGTTTAAATCCAGCAGCTCTAGCTTCTTTGAGGAATTGAACCAGAGAGATTTGAAAGGTTCAGGGAGGTCGGGTCTTTCCTCTGTGAAATTCATTATCAAACTGACTTTTCATACTGTGTGCGCTTTATGTTAAACATATTCATTATAGGCTTTTATTGCAGATAATGCACATAAAGTCATTAGTTGAATACATATACTGTATGTAAATATCATTTCAGGATTTATGCAAAGTTCATAAAGCTTGCATTAAAATTCAGCTATTGAAAACCAATTAAATGAAGAGAGTGCTCCTATATTACATTATAAAGATAGCATTTATTACAGGTGAAAAGAATAGACATATGTTTGTGATAAAGATTGGTCCTAAGCTGCATTGCAGTCTGAACACATTTTTAGTAAGTAACTATCTCCACCATGCTCTAGGCATACCATTGTATTTTATAATAACATACAAAAAAACACAGCTTGAAGAGGACAATTCTCTGTCAGCAGTAGCAGTGCAAGGACAAATTGACTAGTACAATGTGTTGATGCATAACTGAAGATTATGCAGCAGAGGTAGCAACATTTCTATAGGCTTGGACAATCTATGGGTGAACAGCTGAAGACTCTGTGTATAAAGCATACAGACTCTACCCAGAAGGTCCTGACTCGTTGTCAGTCCATAGGTGCAGCCCCAGCAGAAATCCAACAACCTGTCCAGAAGTGCCTCAGGGGGAATTAGCTCTCTGAAACTCACAGATCCATTCCCCTACTGGGAAAAAGACAATCTACCCGGAACTCCAGCCTATTTAACAGGAACCCATCCACCAACTGGGCACACCCCCTCAGGGATTGGACAGGTCCTACTAAATATTCAGGCCAGGTATATGAATCCTCCCGCCCTAATCTCTAGAAGCTTCTCCTAGAGTCAGGGGGAGGTAATTAAACTTCCAGGCTATGGAGTCTTGAGGAGACCAAACCAAACAATTCTAGCTTCTGTGGCTACAGCAGAAGCCCAAAAACTAAACACAAGCCTAGCAGGAAAAGCATGCATGCCTCTTCCTCCTTTCAGATCCTCCCTTTCCAACCCTTCCCTTACTAATCGCAATCTACCCTATGGCTCCTCCAGTGAAGAAGATCGTCTGCAAGGGCCGCACAGAGTGGGGCCAAGTGTGAGCTGCAACCTTGCCCTGATTCTGCGCTGGCTGCTGGAGTGAAGAAAAAAGAGTAATCCAGCCATCCCTGTGCCCACTGCCTAAATGCCAGCTTGGTCAAATTTCTGGCTTTAAAACTCCCAATTTCCAGCCACTGGATTCTGCAGCAACAAAAAAAGAAATAAAAAAGCAAATTGGAGCCTATGTTGTACTACAGTGACAAGCTTCTGGCTGCTATTTCTTTACCCATAAGGCCATCCCTGCCCATCAAATGAGAGGCAATGTTTCCACAGTGCGAGACCACATGGTCAGTAGCAAGGCTTTTAGAGCACATGATCAGTAGCAAGGTCACATAATCGCAGACATATGGACCAGCAAGTATGGGCAGGGATGATATATATCATTTACAGCTTAAATGGTGACTCTGCTGGCACCTGGGAAGGATGTGGGGCAGGGCATACCTTTGGTGCTTGTTTAGCTATCCCTTCCACCTCCTCCACCTCCTCCTCCTAACAACTTGTACCAGGAAAGGTGGTGTTTAAGTGCAACACCATCCTTCTGTTTACCTTACAGCAGGGAAAATTGACACATGGGCCTTGACTGGTACACATTTTCAATCTGGTTGTGCAGCAGTTCCTGTATAGGTATAGGTGTTACAAGATCTTCTTAGGCAGGCTATATTCAGGGGGGGATTCCATCAGCCGGGAAACAGCCTGATTCGTGACATTCCCACTTAGTGGAACTCAACTTTGACTCCACATGTAGCAGAGGGCTGTCATGATTATCTGTGCATGCATAGCACAAGGACAGACTTGTGGGACCTGTGTTTCTTTTCCCCATGCCAGTGGCTGCTAATAGTGGATGCATGTGTTGTACTGTCACACTTTGAGGATGCAAGAAGAATGCGGGAATAAGCAAAATTGTACTAGTCATGTTCCTGCTGGAGCACACACTGTTTGGCATCATGCACAGGACACTCAAGGCAGAGCAGCAGGAGGAAGAGGAGGCCGTCATTGTGTCTGAGGGCCTGTGCTATCCAGACTCCAACCCTATGAGGCCACAGCAGGCATAGGAGGAGGAGTATGGTTGCTGTGGGGGCATTGAGGCTGAAGATGACATAGAGGCAGTCTTATATAGGTGGGTTTCATGAGTCCCAAACCCTGAGAGCAGTGCATGGGCTCCCTCACACTCTAGAGCCTGCAAAAGGACCCTAAGGTTCATGACATCAAGGAGAGGGATAATTACTGGATGGCATCCCTCCTTGGTCCATGTTACAAGAGGAAAGCTACAGAGCTCATTCTGCCCTTGCACAGGGAGCAGAGGATGAAACCTCTGGAAGATGTCCTATGGAGGAACCTGAGTCACTCATTTCCAGAGGCTAACTTGTTATCATTAGTGCAATTTATTTCTGAGAAGACTGAACCGAAGTAATTGTTTAAATGGTTTGCTATATCCTGGTCTACCTCAACATATGTGTTGTGCCCAGTTTTCATTTTAGTGATCCCATTGTATTTTTTCCTTTTATCACTAATGTACCTAAAAAAAGGTCTTATCTCCTTTCTTAATAGTAAGAAGGAGGGTGGGGTAAAATAATGGGACTTTACATGAAGCTACTAGAGCCTGGTAAGGCTTTTGCTTCCATCTCTGACTATTATATAAATTAGCACAAACAGCGCGGGGGAGCAAGGGGAGTGCTACTTTGAATGAGGCATGTGATGGTCAAACATAACAATTGATGGATACATATGTAAATGTAAAATAAACATTTTTATTTGAAATTCATATAGATATACAACTGATCACAGACAGTGACACATGATAAAATTAAGTAGTTAGTTCAGTAGAATACATAACAGGTTTCCCCCTCCATCAATTGGATAAATGGGTAACAATTGGTACAGTTACGCAAGAAAAGTTGCATGGCCCATGACTTAATTTCCCAGGGAAATACCCCTAAGATAAAACCATAAAAATAGCTCAATTGAGGTAGATAGATCACTAGAGAAACACGACAGTGTGGAGCTCGAAGCGTTTCATGGCTGAAAAGGCCACTCATCAGGAGCAGGCGTGTTAGGATCTAGGATAGAAAATAAATAGAGATTGTAATAGCTAGTTTCACATGCACCAAGGTGGGTTATGCGTCACTAAGTGTGCAGTCCCAACAATGGGCACAGACAATACTCACATAACCTGTACATCACTGGTGTAGCACCAGACATGGTGGGTCACCCGAGGCCGTCATGACCAGGAGCTGTGGTGGAGAGGGAAGCGGCAGCGTAACACCAATGGCGCCACCGGGGCGAGGCTGGGCACCACGACATGAGGCAATCCAAGGAAGCCAAATAGTGATTGCTGTAAATATAGGATGTGAAAGGGTGACATCTGGTGGAATCCAATTGTGTGGAAAGAATGAAGATGTGAGAAAGATGAAAATAGACATGGAGGGAAAGTGAGGAAATTCAGGCAGGGCTAGTGAAAGTGGTGAGAGCAGGGATACCTGTGTTGTGTAAGGTCACGGTCCAAGTGAAATTGCTGGTGTGCCACGTCCTGGTGAGCAACCCGCCCAGGAAGGACGTCCATAAGTAAGCGACGCCGCCGTCACTCAACTGCCAACGTCACACACGTGAGCACAAAGGGGAGGGAGAGCCGCGCGCAGGCGCAGAACCACCCCGCGAACGGCGCCAACCCCCCTCCCACAGTGCCCACGAGTATGGTGAACCCCACCCACAGCGCAGCGTCACAATGACGCCACGCATGTGGCGGGGGGTGACGTCTATACGCAGTGACAGGGTGCCCGTCCCCTCCCGAAACTGGAAGGTTGGGCGGAGCCCGCAGTGCGCATAGCAGCTCCCAGACATGAGGGAGCCGGAACGCCCCCACCAAATCATGGCAAACACCCCAGATGCCCAGGCAATGAAGGCATGTCAAGCTATTAGATGAGAAAAAATACCAGAATATAAAAGAATAACTACAGTAAAATGGCATGTCAATCTATTAGCTGTTAAAGGGAAATAAGTGAATACGTGGGACCAATAGGAGCAGACAGGTAATACAAGAATTGAAAGATATGACATCATCACATGCCTCCATCCCTGTTTCAGTAAGAAGGAGGGTGGGAGAAATGAATGGGACTTTACATGAAGCTACTAGAGCCTGGTAAGGCTATTGCTTCCATCCCTGACTATTATATAAATTAGCACAAACAGTGCGCGGGAGCAAGGGGAGTGGGACTTTGAATGAGACATGTGATGGTCAAACATAACAATTGATGGATACATATGTAAATGTAAAATAAACATTTTTATTTGTAATTCATATAGATATACAACTGATCACAGACAGTGACACATGATAAAATTAAGTAGTTAGTTCAGTAGAATACATAACAGGGTTTCCCCCTCCAACAATTGGATAAATGGGTAGCAATTGGTACAGTTACGCAAGAAAAGTTGCATGGCCCATGACTTAATTTCCCAGGGAAATACCCCTAAGATAAAACCATTAAATAGTTCAATTGAGGTAGATAGATCACTAGAGAAACACGACAGTGTGGAGCTCAACGTGTTTCGTGGCTTAAAAGGCCACTCATCAGGAGCAGGCGTGTTAGGATCTAGGATAGAAAATAAATAGAGATTGTAATATCTAGTTTCACATGCACCAAGGTGGGGTATGCGTCACTGAGTGTGCAGCCCCAACAATGGGCACAGACAATACTCACATAACCTGTATATCACTGGTGTAGCACCAGACACGGTGGGTCACCCGAGGCCATCATGACCAGGAGCTGTGGTGGCGAGGGAAGCAGCAGCGGCACACCAACGGCACCACCGGGGCAAGGCTGGGCACCACGACGTGAGGCAATCCAGGGAAGCCAAATAGTGATTGCTGTGAATATAGGATGTGAAAGGGTGACATCTGGTGGAATCCAATTGTGTGGAAAGAATGAAGATGTAAGAAAGATGAAAATAAACATGGAGGGAAAGTGAGGAAATTCAGGCAGGGCTAGTGAAAGTGGTGAGAGCAGGGATACCTGTGTTGTGTAAGGTCACGGTCCAAGTGAAATTGCTGGTGCGCCACGTCCCAGTGAGCAACCCGCCCAGGAAGGACGTCCATAAGTAAGCGACGCCGCCGTCACTCAACCGCCAACGTCACACACGTGAGCACAAAGGGGAGGGAGAGCCGCGCGCAGGCGCAGAAGCGCCCCGCGAACGGCGCCAACCCCCCTCCCACAGTGCCCACGAGTATGGTGTACCCCGCCCATAACGCGGCGTCACAATAATGCCGTGCGTGTGGCGGGGGGCAAGATGTCTATAGGCAGTGACAGGGTGCCCGTCCCCTCCCGAAACTGGAAGGTTGGGGGGAGCCCGCAGTGCGCATAGCAGCTCCCGGACATGAGGGAGCCGGGAAGCCCCCACCAAATCATGGCAAACACCACAGATGCCCAGGCAATGAAGGCATGTCAAGCTATTAGATGAGAAAAAATAACAGAATATAAAAGAATAACTACAGTAAAATGGTATGTCAATCTATTAGCTGTTAAAGGGAAATAAGTGAATACGTGGCACCAATAGGAGAAGACAGGTAATACAAGCATTGAAAGATAAGACATCATCACATGCCTCCATCCCTGTTTCAGTAAGAAATAGGGTGGGGGAAATTAATGGGACTTTACATGAAGCTACTAGAGCCTGGTAAGGCTATTGCTTCCATCCCTGACTATTATATAAATTAGCACAAACAGTGCGGGGGAGCAAGCGGAGTGGGACTTTGAATGAGGCATGTGATGGTCAAACTTAACAATTGATGGAAACATATGTAAATGTAAAATAAACATTTTTATTTTAAATTCATATAGATATACAACTGATCATAGACAGTGACACATGATAAAATTAAGTAGTTAGTTCAGTAGAATACATAACAGGGTTTCCCCCTCCATCAATTGGATAAATGGGTAACAATTGGTACAGTTATGCAAGAAAAGTTGCATGGCCCATGACTTAATTTCCCAGGGAAATACCCCTAAGATAAAACCATAAAAATAGCTCAATTGAGGTAGATAGATCACTAGAGAAACACGACAGTGTGGAGCTCGACGCGTTTCGTGGCTGAAAAGGCCACTCATCAGGAGCAGGCGTGTTAGGATCTAGGATAGAAAATAAATAGAGATTGTAATAGCTACTTTCATATGCACCAAGGTGGGGTATGCGTCACACGTATTCACAAGTATTCACAAGTATTCACTTATTTACCTTTAACAGCTAATAGATCGACATACCATTTTACTGTAGTCATTCTTTTATATTCTGGTATTTTTTCTCATCTTATAGCTTGACATGTCTTCATTGCCTGGGCATCTGTGGTGTTTGCCATGATTTGGTGGGGGCTTCCCGACTCCCTCATGTCCGGGAGCTGCTATGCGCACTGCGGGCTCCCCCCAACCTTCCAGTTTCGGGAGGGGACGGGCACCATGTCACTGCGTATAGACGTCACGCCCCCCACCACATGCGTGGCGTCATTGTGACGCCGCACTGTGGGCGGGGTTCACCATACTCGTGAGCACTGTGGGAGGGGGGTTGGCGCCTTTTGTGGGGCATTTCTGCGCCTGCGTGCGGCTCTCCCCCCCTTTGTGCTCACGTGTATGACATTGGCGGTTGAGTGACGGTGGCGTCGCTTACTTATGGACGTCCTTCCTGGGCGGGTTGCTCACCGGGACGTGGCGCACCAGTAATTTCACTTGGACCGTGATCTTACACAACACAGGTATCCCTGCTCTCACCACTTTCACTAGCCCTGCCTGAATTTCCTAACTTTCCCTCCATGTCTATTTTCATCTTTCTTGCATCTTCATTCTTTCCACACAATTGGATTCCACCAGATGTCACCCTTTCACATCCTATATTCACAGCAATCACTATTTGGCTTCCCTGGATTGCCTCACGTCGTGGTGCCCAGCCTCGCCCCGGTGGCGCCGTTGGTGTGACGCTGCCGCTTCCCTCGCTACCACAGCTCCTGGTCTTGACGGCCTTGGGTGACCTACACCAGTGATGTACAGGTTATGTGAGTATTGTCTGTGCCCATTGTTGGGGCTGCACACTCAGTGACGCATACCCCACCTTGGTCCATGTGAAACTAGCTATTACAATCTCTATTTATTTTCTATCCTAGATCCTAACAAGCCTGCTCCTGATGAGTGGCCTTTTCAGCCACGAAACGCTTCGAGCTCCACACTGCCGTGTTTCTCAAGTGATCTATCTACCTCAATTGAGCTATTTTTATGGTTTTATCTTAGGGGTATTTCCCTGGGAAATTAAGTCATGGGCCATGCAACTTTTCTTGCTTAACTGTACCAATTGTTACCCATTTATCCAGTTGATGGAGGGGGAAACCCTGTTATGTATTCTACTGAACTAACTACTTAATTTTATCATGTGTCACTGTCTGTGATAAGTTGTATATCTATATGAATTTCAAATATTTTACATTTACATATGTATCCATCAATTGTTATGTTTGACCATCACATGCCTCATTCAAAGTCCCACTCCCCTTGCTCCCCCGCACTGTTTGTGCTAATTTATATCCTTTCTTAATAGACTTAGCAATTTCTGTGCTTTTGCAACACTGATAATGTGTTTGGCCTCCTTTTGTCTACTTTTATACTCCTCTCTGTCAGTTACACCTCCTGTTTCCTTGAATCTTCTATACACTATTTTTTTTCCTTTACTATCCTACTTACCTCTTTAGTGAACCATATTGTTTTTTTTCTTCCGTTTATTCTTACTAACTTGCTTAACCACTTCAGCCCCGGAAGGATTTCCAGCTTTAGGACCGGAGCCCTTTTTGCGATTCAGCACTGCGTCGCTTTAACTGAAAATTGCACGGTCGTGCGACGTTGTACCCAAATGAAATTTGCGTCCTTTTTTTCCCACAAATAGAGCTTTCTATTGGTGGTATTTGATCCCCTCTGTGTCATTTCTGATCGCCGCTATAAACAAAAGAAGAGCAACAATTTTGGAAAAAAAACCCAAATTTCTTACTTTTTGCTAGAATACAAATCCAAAAAAAAAATATAAAAAAACATTTTTTTCACCGTTTTTGGCCGATTTATATTCTTCCTCATATTTGCGATATAAAAAATCGCAATCGGCGTTTATTGATTGGTTTGCGCAAAAGTGGTCGCGTTTACGGATGATGAGAATTCATTTTTGGGGTTTTTTTCTTTTGTTTTTTTTTTACTAGTAATGGCGGCGATCTGCGATTTTTAGCGGTACTGCGATATTTCAGCGGGCATGTCGGACTATTTTGACACTTTTTTGGGACCATTGGCATTTATACAGCGATCAGTGCTATAAAAATGCACTGATTACTGTGTAAATGCCATTGGCAGTGAAGGGGTTAACCTGCAGGGGGCGCTCTAAGGGTTAAGTATGTTCCCTGGGCATGTTCTAACTGTGGGGGGGACTGCCCTGGCTGGGGAAGGGAAGTGGTCACAGCCTTCGTATACAGGAAGGCTGTGATCACAGCCCTTTCCCCTCACACAGAACGGAGGTCCGTGTTTACATACACGGACCTCAGTTCCATCGCTTCGGGGGGGCCATCGCGGGTAGCTGGCGGCAATTAAAGCCGCCACACCCGCTCCCTGGCCCCCCCCGAACACAGTGAGCGCGCGGGCGCGTCTCCAGCGGCGTGCGCGCGCTCACTAGGCTCGTGAGCGCGGCCGCCGTCGTATGACGGCGATTTGCGCTCACGAGCCACCTTGCCGCCGTCAATTGCCGATCGGCAGTCGGCAAGGAGTTAACATATAATCGAGTTGCCTCCAGGATGGTAGACTTTAATAGCGCCCACTGATTACTTACTGCTGACATTTTACTCCAACCTTTCAGTTAATTTTTTAGAAATTTCCCCATTACAGCAAAATTTGTCCTTCTAACCACTTCAGCCCCGGAAAGATTTACCCCCTTCCTGACCAGAGCACTTTTTGTGATATGGCACTGCGCCGCTTTAACTGACAATTGCGCGGTCATGCCACATTGTACCCAACCAAAATTGACGTCCTTTTTTTCCCACAAATAGAGCTTTCTTTTGGTGGTATTTGATCACCTCTGCGGTTCTATAAACAAAAAAAGAGTGACAATTTTGAAAAAAACAACAATATTTTTTACTTTTTTCTATACTACATATCCAAAAAAAAATATTAAAAAAATGTATTCATCAGTTTTGGACAATATATATTCTTCTACATATTTGTGGTAAAAAAATCGCAATAGGCGTATATTGATGGTTTACGCAAAAGTTGCCACGTTTACAAACCATGAGAATTCATTTATGGTGTTTTTACTGATTACTGTATTAATGTCCCTGGCAGGGAAGGGGTTAACCTGCAGGGGCAATCAAGGGGTTAAGTGTGTTCCCTCACTGTGTGGGAGCTGGGAGGGGCATGACAGATCTAACTGATCCCGATGATAGGGATCAGTAGATCACTGTAATACCCACTGACAGAACGGGGAACCGCCGTGTTTACATCGGTGGCTCCCCGTTCTTCCTCTGTACACGGAGATCCCGGTTCGCTGGGGGACATCAAGTCCGCCCAACCCGTGGCCCCACTCACGCAACTGCGGCTGCGTGGATCGCCACTTATAGACGCCGATCTGCGCAGCAGAGCCAACTTGCTGCAGTAAATGTACATGAGGCGGTCGGCAAGTGGTTAAAATCTAAAATTTTGTAAATGGTTTTTCAGTTCTTGTTTTAATATCAAACCAAAGATATTGGTGATCACAAGAACCCAAATTCTCTCCCATCTCAACATCAGACAGTCGATCCACATTTGTCAGTACTAGGTCTAGAATATAATCACCTCAGGTTGGGCTTTTTACTAACTGTTTTAGAGAAACCCCATTCAGTGCTTCCATTACATACCTGCTCCTGCTCGTAATAGCAGCTTGAGAATTCCAGTTAATGTCAGGCATGTTGAAGTCACCCACAGTAAAAACCTCCTTCTTCATTGTCATTTGAGTTATCTCGTCAATCAACAAGTTATCGTATTCTTTAGTCTGTCCTGGGGGTCTGTATACTACACCAATTTTAAGGGAAGATCACAAAGCTTGTTGCCTAAACTATGGGCATTAGTGCGCATGACATGACAAATACAACTATCAACTGTTTACTAAGAGCTTTCTCCTAAGGATGAGCAAAATATCTGAAATCATGATGGTTTAAAGTCTATGGCATTCATTAACTATTTTTTTTTTTTTTTTTAAGGGATAGGAAAAAAATTCAAATAGCAACGTTTGAGGATACAATTCCTGTGCCTTTTGCTTTTCCTGGGATATATTATTGTCATGCTTGTACAGTCCTTTTCAATTTTTTTACGTTGCTACCTGGAAAGAAAAACAAAAATACCATAAAACAATTATATACATAAAAAAGCAAAATACACAAGCAACAGGTTAAAAACTGTACAATGTTTTTTTGAAGAGGTTTGCTTTTTTGTCAAAGCATACATACTACCACATAATATGATTTTAAAAAAAGCAACCACAAAATGGGTTTAATTTTTATTTTTACTTTTGTCCATTTTCTTAGTTTTTTTTTGTTTTTTGTTAGTGTATTTTGTTATTTGACAGTAAAATACATCAAAAGTATGCAGAAAGGGAAATAATATATATTTACATTTAAATTCTCTTTTTTTCTTTCTTTTTATTTGATATGAAAGTTTTATGGAGATTAATTATTATCCTTAGTTCATCTTCTCATTCACATTTTGATGAATGG
>BLSH010264060.1:809553-824367 GCA_018402905.1 Glandirana rugosa
TTTTTTTTTTTTTTTTTTTTTTTTTTAAGGGATAGGAAAAAAATTCTAATAGCAACGTTTGAGGATACAATTCTTGTGCCTTTTGTTTTTCCTGGGATATATTATTGTCATGCTTGTACAGTCCTTTTCAATTTTTTTACGTTGCTACCTGGAAAGAAAAACAAAAATACCATAAAACAATTATATACATAAAAAAGCAAAATACACAAGCAACAGGTTAAAAACTGTACAATGTTTTTTTGAAGAGGTTTGCTTTTTTGTCAAAGCATACATACTACCACATAATATGATTTTAAAAAAAGCAACCACAAAATGGGTTTAATTTTTATTTTTACTTTTGTCCATTTTCTTAGTTTTTTTTTGTTTTTTGTTAGTGTATTTTGTTATTTGACAGTAAAATACATCAAAAGTATGCAGAAAGGGAAATAATATATATTTACATTTAAATTCTCTTTTTTTCTTTCTTTTTATTTGATATGAAAGTTTTATGGAGATTAATTATTATCCTTAGTTCATCTTCTCATTCACATTTTGATGAATGGGACTTCATTATTAGATTTGGTTAACACTGTCCTGTTGCTGTAACTTTACCATGAGCCTTACCACAACACATGGTAAAGTGCATGAAGGGTTGGTACGATGTGGTGCCATTCATTCTGAATAGCAACACAACGCACATCCTCAACAAACTTGCATTACAGCAACGCCCTAACATATGTTGTTATGCACTGTGCTACCTAAAATTTGGCATGTGCCATTTTGGGTTTTTTTGGGACATTATACCTCATAAATACTAGGTGTTTATCCCCTCTGTCTGAGAATCAAGCATTTGGGGGCACGTGGAAGGCACAGTTGTATCATCCAACACTGCCATCAGCTTGTAAAGCTGTGTGTCAGGCTGAAAGCTGATGCAGCTGTACAGGATTGGACTGTGCACCAAGTGGTGCTAATGTTCAGGGAAGCATGCACCCAAGAATGAATGCCCAGAAAGCAAAAAGTCTGCATTCTATGCATTGGTCCTTGGGGACAAGCTGCCCTAAATAGTAGTGTAAGATCCAGCAGTTTTCAGCTTCTCACAGAGTGTTACAGGCTGTCAGCTGCATAATAGAGTAATAGACATGAATGAGTCGTCTGCACGCAGTACCTAATGCCCGAAGCCACATAAACAAGAAATTCATTAACAGGCTATGGGTGGCAGTGCCCATTTGAATGAGGCTCTACTGTATTTATCCATTATCTTCTGAATGTGTTTTGAATTGCTTTTCATTTCTGTACCCTAGACAGCTATTCTGCAACCTTAATGCAAACCATCAACACAGACACATACATACAAATGCAAGAATTACTTATTATTTATTTTTTAAATTAAGGAAAATTGTTTCCATACTTGCCGTAATTTTCCTTTCCTGGATCCTCCTAATGTCAGCCTACTATGGGTCAGCTCCGCCCCCTCTGACCCCTTCAGGACAACCTCTTTCCAAGCCTATAAGAGGCGGCTGTCTGCCCCTATGCAGTGTTCAGTTTACCCGCCTCATGACGGACTTTGGGTGGGAGTTCCTCGGCTGATATGAGGAGGATCCAGGAAAGGAAAATTACGGTAAGTATGAAAACAATTTTCCTTATTCCTGGACCTCCTCGTGTCAGCCTACTATGGGACATACCAAGCAATCAACTACATAAGGGGAGGGAAAGACACAAATAACTAGAATCATAAACCAATATCAATTATTTTAATGGCCGACAGCCGCCGACAGAACAGTAGACCCAAACACTTCCGATGCAGTCAGAGTTACATTCACTCTGTAGTGCTGAATGAAAGTATTAGGTGCACTCCAGCTAGCTGCCCTGCACACTGCTTCTGCTGACAGCTTAGCGTATGATACACAGGAATCTGATATGCCTCTCGTAGAATGTGCTTTGACCTCCAATGGAGAGGATATCCTCTATATGCCATCTGGATAGTTTTTACGATCCATGAAGACACCATTCTAGGTGGCATAGCCATGCCTTTCCTGGAGCCACCAGGAAAGATGAAGAGCTGATCTTTTTTCTGGAAATCCTTAGTTCGCTCTAGTTATATTCATAAGGTCTGCACTAGATCCAGCCTAGTTAATTTTTCTTCCGAGTTACTATCCGGGAAAGCCGATAAGACTGATTCCCAAATCATATGCAAAGCTGATGCTACTTTTGGAAGAAAACTTGGGACCACTCTGAGTACTATTTTATCTTGGAGTATTAGGCAATTCGGCTCTCTAGCTGAGAAAGCACACAATTCAGACACCCTTCTGGCTGATGCAATTGCCATCAAAAAATTGCACTTAGAGACAAGTGAAACAAAGAGCATGGTGACACCGGACCAAATAGAGGTGCTAATAAGGCTTACAGAACTAAAGGCAGGTCCCACTTCAGAAAAAGATTTATTGGAGACCTGATCTTTATTGCTGCCTTTAAGAAACGCATCACTAGAGGATCCAAGGCTCATCTGTGTTCAACATATGCGACAGGGCAGACTTGAACTTTTAAGGAGCTATACGCTAAACCCTTGCCCAGACCTTCCTGGAGAAATTCCAATATGTTAGAGACTGAGGGTGACCTGAGATCCCAGCTCTTTCCTGCTGAGATGTGACAAAAGGCTTTATAGATCTTATAATAAAGTATTATTGGTAGTTTTCTTTTGACTAAATGCTCTATAGATCTCCTCCCAACTTCCACGCTATCAACTTCAGTTTCCCCAGCTTCAGGTTAAACTGCTTGTTCTGCAGCAGAAAATCTTTGTGAGGAGGCAGAAGAATTGGCTGACACATCTTCATTTTCCATGCTAGTGAAAACCATGGTCTTCTGGGCCAGAAGGGCCACATTGCTATTGCTGTTATCTTCTCCTGTTGAATCTACATTAAAACTCTGAGGATTAGCGAGAGAGGAAGAAACACATAGACTAAGTCAATGGAATGGATAAAGCATCCTGGCCTAGAGCTTGTGGATGCCACCTTCGGGAGAAGTAACACGTAATCTGAGAGTTCTCCTCCAATGCCACCCAATCTATGACTGGTGTCCCCCAGACCTTGAAGATTTTGAACAGGTATCTGGGATTCAAACCCCATTCATTCAGATCCAAGAATTTCCGACTTAGTTGATCCGCCAGCTTGTTTTGTGGTTGATTTGAATGCTGAGATAGAGATGACTCTCATTTGCCCTGTATTTGTTGGCCTAAAAAATGAGCTCCCCGGCCTACTAGGCTGGCATCTGTAGTCAGCATTACTGAAACTGGAGGTTCGAGAGGCACTCCACGGTATATTAAAGCAAAGTGTGTAGGAGCCTCTGCGCTACCAATAAGCAACCGGGTTTGTAAACCCCACTTCTCTCCCAAGTGCTATGTATTCATAAAGAATAAATTCTAGATCAATAATAAACCGAGTGCTGCACTACTAAATGTGTTTACATCAAAACAACTGAGGATAAATAGATAATTGGGTAGCGCGCAGTCAGCATAAGTGAAAAAACAATAATTATAACCGTGTCAGTGAACCAATCATAAAGTGCATGCGTGCAAAAACGTAAATATCACACATAAATGAATAAAATACAATATACAATACATGACATGGAAAAATGTGCCCGTGTGAACACACGTGTACACTAAAATAATCCTAACTCATAAATATCACATTAGGTGACTAGTATACAATAAATGAACCAAATATATATGGATGACTCAGAACAGTCCTGCTTCTTTCCAAAAAGTGGGGTAGTGCATCAACAAATAAAAAGGTTCCAATCAAACAACAGTGCTTCAATAATTGCTGTTAATAAGTAGACAGTTCCACCTAATTCCAACCAATGGCATAGTGTATCAAACGTGCTCAAAATAAATCACAAACGTGCCTTGGGTGATGCTAGTGGAGCCGATCTGGTGCGTAGCCTTGTACACCACCAGGGGGTCTAATGTGATGACGCTATCCACCCCGTGCTCTCAAAACTCTCACCTTAATAAGGCAATAAATGCGCCTTGTGATAGAAATCACATACAAGTCTTCATTTAATATGTCCTCCAAACTCCTCCTCCTTCTCCTTTTCAATCACTTTTTATTCATGTGTATATTGCAGTCAGGTGATAGACATCAGTGACCGAAAAGGAGAAGGAGGAGGAGTTTGGAGGACGTATTAAATGAAGACTTGTATGTGATTCCTATCACAAGGCGCATTTATTGCCTTATTAAGGTGAGAGTTTTGAGAGCACGGGGTGGATAGCATCATCACATTAGCCCCCATGGTGGTGTATAAGGCTACCCACCAGATCGGCTCTACTAGCATCACCCAAGGCACGTATGTGATTTATTTTGAGCACGTTTGATATACTATGCCATCGGTTGGAATTAGGTGGAACTGTCTACTTATTAACAGCAATTATTGAAGCACTGTTGTTTGATTGGAACATTTTTATTCGTTGATGCACTACGCCACTTTTTGGAAAGAAGCGGGACTGTTCTGAGTCATCCATATATATTTGGTTCATTTATTGTATACTAGTCACCTAATGTGATATTCATGAGTTATGATTATTTTAGTGTAAACGTGTGTTCACACGGGCACATTTTTCCATGTCATATATTGTATATTGTATTTTATTAATTTATGTATGATATTTAAGTTTTTGCACGCATGCACTTTATGATTGGTTCACTCCACGGTATAGATTCTGAGATATCTTCCACCACATCAGAGACCGTTGTATTGGTACTGGATGGTAGATCTTCTAGGTAAACGAGTGGCGTTCCCATTGATGGAGAAAATTGTATTGAAACCTCCCCTTCCGTCATCTGGCCCAAGGAACTACCTGGATCGTGGAAGACAACAGGCCCAGGTACTGCATACACTCCCTGGCCATCAGAAATGGCCTGGTTATTACTATTTTTGATTTGGTATGAATTTCCACAATCTTCCTGCTAGGCAGAAATACACGACCTAGGGTAGTGTCGAATTGCATTTCTAGATACTCTAGGACTTGAGCTGGTTGCAACTGACTCTTGAAGGAGGAAGTTTGATGCGGCCTGGAGGAGAATGTCATCCAGATAATGAAAAATTTGAATGCCTCTGATTCTTAAGATAGCGATGACCACTGTAAAAACTTTTGAAAATGTTCTTGGAGCTGTGCACAGCCTGAATGGCAGACAACGAAATTGGAAATGGAAGCGATGGTGTGATGCACTTATGGGTACATGTAGGTAGGCATCCTGTAGGTCTATTGACGCTAGCAAATCTCCCTTCTTCACAATGGACAATGATGGTTTGCAAGGACTCCATTCTGAATGGAGGGACTTTCATGAAGGCATTCAGGGCTTTTAAGTCCAGGACCTGCCTGAATCCTCCTGAGGATTTTGTTACCAAGAACAGAGGAGAATAGAATCCTTCTCCCTTCTCGTGCTCCAGAACTGGCAGAATGGCTTGAGATGCCAATAAATTCTTTACATACATTAATAAACAACTCTCTTTTCTCTGGACAAGTAGGAATCTGGGTCTCCACAGAATGAGACTAGGGAGGTATTTTCTTGAATTCTAGGCAATATCTTCTTTGAATGATGCCCAAGACCCAGGCATCTTAAACTTCTTCCACCCAGACCTCTCCAAAGTAAGACAGTCTGCTCCCACTTGGGAAGTCTAGATGGGGACGACTTCAGAAGAGCTTGTCTGAAGCTTTCGCTGGCTGGTTCACCTTGGCTTTGGTTACTTTGGGAAAGGCTGGACCCTGCCCCTTCCACTGTCTAAAGAACGTTCGCCCCGGTCAGTACGTGGAAGCTTCCCTGAAACCCTCTTTAGATCTCTCAGAAGGACGAAAGGGCTGAGGGAATCTTCTCCTTTCTTGCGGAATAAGCCCTGAGTTCCCTCCAGAAACTCGTTGAACCTCTGATACCAAGGCCTTGCCAAAAAATTTCCCATTGAAAGGAACTGAGCAAAGGCTGTGCTTGGAAGCACTATCCGCTGACCAATGCTTCAGCCATGGGGCTCTGTGTACTGTCACAGAATGAGCCATCAATTTCACTGTCATCCTGACCTGGTCCATGGCTACTTCTGCTAGAAAATACACAGTGATCTTAATGGACTGCAAAGGCGGGGGGGGCCTTTGTCTCCCATCACTTAACCCAAAAAACTGGCCTCTAACTCCGCAATGCACACCTTTAAGGCTGCAGCCACTGAGGTAAGTGCTATAGCCAGCCTGCAGGCCACTCCTGCTACCGTGTACATTCTTTTGAGATCTGTATCTATCCTACAATTCTTCGGATCTTGAAGGATACTGAGTCATCTAGCGGCAAAGTGATGTGCCAAGCTAGTCTCTGTAGTGAGGCATCCACCTTAGGCGTGGAATCCCAAAGCTCAGCATCCGTAGAGTGGAAATGGTACAACTTTGAGACCCTGTTGTGGACGTTCAATCTTTTATCGGGTTTTGCCCATTCATCTTCCATTATTTCCTGTATTTCAAAAAATGAATGGGAAGGACGGGAGTGACCTTTTCATGTCTGGATAATATTTTTGTTGTTTGCTAGGGGGTGAGGTTCCCGCTTTCCGTTTCATAGCTTCTTTACTGACTCCACTAAGGCTCAATTCACACCCATGCATCCCCAGCATCCCCCGCATCCTGCAGACCCGCACCACAGAATGTGTTCCATAGGAAACAATGTTAAATAGACTGTAGTGCAAATCCACAAAATGCACCAAAAACGCACGGGTGCGAATCAGGTCGTAAGTTTGGCAGTAAGTCTCCTACCATGCTTCTTTTTGTGTGTGTGTGTATATATATATATATATATATATATATATATATATATATACATATATTTTTTTTTTTTTCTTTTAGGAGGCGTCCAGAGCGAGGATGAAAAAAGAACATTGCATAGGGGCAGACAGCTGCCTCTTATAGGCTTGGAAAGAGGCTGTCCTGAAGGGGTCAGAGTGGGCGGTGCTGACCATTGTAGGCAGACATGAGGAGGTCCAGGAAATATATATACATTTATTTGTGATCTCTTTACAAAAAAAGTATTTAAATATATCAATAGTAAAAAAGGCAATTGCATAACATGTAGGCCCCAAAAATGAACTTGAGGGGCTGAAACAAGTGATAAAGAAAAGGTAAATGCAATTTTCCACAATTTCTACAAAGTAAAAGCACAGTAGTGACATTCTGAACAGAAATGCTAATTACCGTGTACCAAATGTACCTCTGACAGAAATGAAGTTTCAAAAGAATGGTGGTGTAATTTAAATCCCCAGAACCAGATGGCTTTCACCCGTGAGTCCTCAGAGCTTAGCTCTGTTATAGGCAGACCACTGCATCAAATAGTTACAATTAGTGGATGGATTGGGATCATGCTGTTGCATTGCCTCCTTCATTCCTTGGGAGGACATAGGCATGTTTACTGCATCAGCCAATGGAGAAGGTGGTGATTTTTTTGCTGAATGTGCTGTGGGTGGTGTTGCTTAATGTGGCTGGCTTCTTGATTGACAATTCTGATTTGTGGATGTGTAAGATGGGTGGATGTAATGATGGTTTTGTGCAGAAGCCCAGGTTCACACTATAGCGATCTCAGACATCACATGTGATTTGCACCCACACTGCAGGTGCTGATCACCTGTGATGTCTGTGCGATGCGAGTTCAGCCATACAGAGTTGTATGGCACAACTCACATTGGATTTACAGAAAAAAAGTGCAGGGACTTTTTTTTCCCCGCACTGGAATCGGATTGCATGAGTATTCTCACCCATGCAATCCAATTCCTGTCCGAATCCACAGTTCGCACTGCGATCTCTGAACTGATCTGGGGGTGTCATAAACATTGTATTGACACCCGCAGCAGTTCACAGAGGGAAGTGTGTACTGCCTGCGGGAGAGATGCGATATGGGAACTGGCGCTGGAATCCCGCTGGTTCCCGCATCGCTACAGTGTAAATCTAGGCTAAGGGAAAGCAGATGTTTGTGGAAGACAGGGGATGAAGTGTTCTGTGTATATAACTACAAAACATAAAAACAATTCATGATATTATTGCTCCTTTCTCAGAGCCCAGTAATAATCTTTTGAAAAAAACCAATAATGATTTTTATACATTTTTTTTAGGTGCTTAGCAACTTGTCAATATTTAGATAATTTGCACTTTGATTCAATGGAGGAAAATGTGACACTTGCACTGTCATATGTGATGTGCTAAATGATGTTGTCATGAAAAACCTACTAAGGAGTAATGGTTAATGAAAGTGAACCTTTTTATTGCCAATGGCTGATGCAAATTACTGTTTTCATTATATATACATAGCATCATATAGTAGCTCAGGCTACAGTATTTTTTGGCCACCTTTCATTTGGACAAATGCTGTGGTAAGATTGATTTGACTTGCCCAAGAACTGCCTACTGCTAGGAACAACAGATCATGATCTACCATGTGTCTATGTTGGAGATGAGTCCTTTACCTTGGATGAGCACCTGTTAAGGTCCTATTCAAATCGCTCACTGGATTTACAGAAAAGGGTTTTCATTTATTGCCTCATCAGAGCACAAAGAGCTTTTGAGTATGTATTTGGAGTCCTTTCCAATACATGGCCTTTATTGCACACTCCCATTAACTGCATATAAGCTGAGCAACTTCATTCGTCAACATGATGGGTTCCTTTTTGAAGACTCATTAAGTCACAACATGGAAAAGGACCATTGGTCCGTAATGTGCAACATCATGCAAGGTACACATATTTGATATGAATTTGCATCCTTTATGTCTCCTACAGAACAGCTACCATGGCAGCTTGAGGCTATTGAAGAATAAAAAATAATAAAAATTGATTCTCTACTCTGTTCTCTTGCTTAGAAAATATATTACACAGCCAGAAACTGGTATTTAAAGTGTTACTAAACCCAGGACCCTGCATTCACTATATATGGTCTCCCACAATACACAGGACATGAAAATGCAATTATTTTAGTAAATATAAACTGCTAAGTACCTTTTCTCATCAGCAGTTAGAGCAGTCTTGTGACTTCTATCAGTGTCTGGTTAAAGCTTGTAGGAGAAGTTTTCATTATCTTCTGATTGTCCTATGCTGATTACACACACACTCCCAAGAAAGAACACCAAACTGAGCATGTGCAGTTTGGCCCCAAGGCTCTCAGCAGATAGATTGGGGACAGTGGAAGAAAGGGAGGATCAGAGAAGACAGGATCAAACAGCATTTTTACACAATGCAGAGGATTAATCCCTTAGGTGTCACAGTGAGTACAACAAGCATGCTTTACTGCATATATAGGCTGATTTTACTGTTGTGGGTTTAGTAATATTTTAATAACAGTGTAAGTGAGTTTCTGAGGTGTGTGAGTGATGTGTTGTTTATGTCTGTTTGTAAGTATGAGTTGTAATTAAAGTTGTGTGAAAAGGAAAAAAGTGCGCACTTCCATTTAAATATTTTCACCTGCAGCTGAGATGTGCTTAAAGTGGATTTACACCCACAAATACATCTTTATATATTTCAAATCATCTATGATTGATGAATCACCTTTGGAAAAAAAAAAATATACTCACCCTAAGTGCCCTGTTACTATGTGGTCCCTGTAATCTTCCACTTCCTGATCTGCGGCATTCCGCATTACTTCCTGCCTCACCTGGGCTCATGGGAGATGTGAGTCATCATTTCCCATGAGTCAGTGGGCATCCCTGAGCTGTAAAATTGTGTTATTTCCAGACAGCGATTTTGTGGGGGAGAGATATGTTATCTATGTTGCCATAACAACGGGACGGGACCTTCCTCCGTTGCTGCCCATTGTTATGGCAACGACACATACACTCGAGATCGAGAGGTGAATGCTGGTTACCCAGCATGCACCTTATCCAGGTAGAGACTTGAGGAGGGTGTGAGTGGGCTTCACGTACCCACAGGTAAGATGGGAACTTCCAGTAAAGAAAAAATCAGTAATGTAAGTACAAAATAAATAGGAAGACTACATTTAAAGCTATCAATTACTTTATTTGTGTAATGAATACTAACTAGGTGGATGCCAGCAAAAAAAAAAAAATATGCGGACGGAACTCAGCTTTAAGGAGTTAAGTGGATTGTCTGTTTGTAAGTCTGAGTGGTAATTATAGTTGTGTGAGAAGGAAAACAGTGTGCACTTCCATTTAAATATTTTCACCTTCAGCTGAGATTTGCTGCTGCCAGAAACTGGTATTCAAGTAACAGTATAAGCAAGGTTCTGAGCTATGTTAGGTTTGCTGTTTAAAGTGTATTGGTTTTACGTGTATTGTTTAATACAAAGGTGCATTACAAGGAGTAGCAGAGCACGGTAATGCTTTGAAACCCATCTATAATAATATTATGTGAGGGCTGTATTTGCTGTGAGAGGGCTGTGTGAGGGCTCTCTGTAAAATATAGTGCCACAATAAGAGCACAGCCAAAACAAAGACTTAGCACACCCCAGGGGATAACAGAACAGGGTTAAAACCCATAGCATACCTTCCAGCATTTCAAAGGTTTACCTTGCTCTGCTATTCCTTTTTTTTTCAAATATAACTTTTATTAGTTCCCAGAAAGGGCAAACCAGAACATTACAGAACATAACAGGTGAGTAGCCAAATAGAAGAAAAAGAAACTGCGAGTACAGCATTTACAACAAATTGATCATATATGAAAATAGTAATATACAGAGATCACAAGTTAATATCTGCAGAGGATATATTTAACCCAAGTGTTCATGGATGGTGCGGGTTACATCCCTGTTGAAACTGAGGCTACTTGTAAGGAAAGGAGAAAGCCCAATCTTGTTCCCATTTTCCAGAAACTATAGTGTAGGCGGGAGAGAAGAGGGGAAGTGTAGAAAGAATAGAAAACAGAGAAAGGGGGAAGTGAAAGAAGAGGGTGTGAGGACGATGGTGCTGGATTGTCGGGGTAATTAGCTAGTTGAGCCCAGTGAAGGTCCTAAGGACCCAAAAGGTCCAATCCTTCATCAGACTGGATAAACATGTTCCAAAGTCCCCAGGTCCTCGTATATTGCTCATGTTTATGTTGCGCTGTAAGAACCAGGTCTTCCATCTTATTAATCTCCTCTACTTTACGTAGCCAGTTTTCTATGGTTGGTGGGTGCTGTTGTTTCCAGTAGAGGGGGATGCTGCTGTTTTCCATTTCTAATGGGGAAATGTTCAGAAAGGATGCCATTGGCCTTTACTTTGGCGGTTGGATGTGAGTAGATCCTGGTTATCCATTTGCTCATAGTGTCCCCAAACCCAATATGGCAGAGGACTGAGAACATAAAGTCCCAATTCACTCGGTCGAACGCCTTTTAGGTATCAGTACTGAGAAAAACACAAGGAATATGGGTAGAGGAGGCTACGTGGAGGAGGTTAAGTACCTTAGTCGTGTTGTCTTGTGCTTCTCTGGTGGGTATGAAGCCTACTTGATCTAGATGAACCAAGGTTTGTAGGTGTTGAGCTAGTCGGGTAGCTAGGATTTTAGTGAATAGCTTCAGGTCAATGTTTAAGAGCGATATGAGTCTGTAACTGCTGCATAAAGTAGGGTCCTTTCTGTCTTTGTGGATAACAGAGATATGTGCCCTCAAAGAATCTCTTGGGAATATCGTGTCTGATCCTGACGCATTAAAAAGCTTTACCATGTAGGGGCCCAGGATTGGAAGGAGAGTCTTGTAACATTGTAGATAAAAACCATCAGGCCCTGGGGCCTTACCTAGTTTTGCTGCTCCTACAGCACGCTGGAGTTCCTCAACCGTAATAGGGGAATCTAAGTTGTCTCGGATCTCGGAATGGGAAGAGAAGGGACGAGGGACGACCTAATATAATCTTCCATTTCAGTTTGAGGGGGTGATCAAACTGGTAAGTTATATAGGGAAGAACAGAAATCCCTAATTATTGCATGATCTGTTTAGGGAGTACATCCTTCTGGCCATTGGGGGGTAGTAATTTGAGGGATGTAGGTTGACAGCTTATGGTCCCTGACCAGTTTAGCTAGACGTTTTCTACATTCATCACTCGAGTCATATCCTATTTTGTGGCAAGATTGTAAAGCTGCTTTGGCTCTGTAGTGCAATAAATCAGTGATTTGTTTACAGAGCAGCATGAGTTCAATGTCTAGTGCCGGAGAGGGAGCATGTTAGTGTCGGGATTCTGTAGAAGTAGTATAGAGTTTGTCTAGGAGTGAGGTAAGCTGTTTACTATGCTCCCTCTTAATTTGGGATCCATGTTTGATGAGTATACCCCAATGACTGTCTTATGAGCCTCCCAAAGAGATCCCGGGTCACAGTCATCTTTATCATTGGTTTGAAAATAGAGGTTCAATTCTTTAGTTAGATCCCCTAGGACCTCTGGTGTCAGCAAAAGACTTTTGTTTAGTCGCCAAACCAAGGCCTAGAGGAGGATGTCTCAGAGAGCACGTAAACCAAGGCAATGGGGGCATGGTCAGACCATGTTATGTTACCAATAGAGGTATCAGGAAGTAATCTATCCTGGAATATATATTTTGTGTGGGGAGGAGTAGAACGTATAGTCCTGTTGCCCCGTATACTGCAGCCTCCAGGCATCAACCAGTTGGGCTCTGTGCATAGATTGTGCTATTCGCTTTCTGGAGCCAGGAGAGAGAGAGGAAAGACCAGATGAAGTATCTGATGGGATGAGGAGGACATTAAAGTCTTCAACCAGGATCAGCTGACCCTCTGTGAATGCTAAAAGAATCTCTAGAGTGTGTTTGATAAAGATATCCTGTTGATCATTTGGTGTATAAACAGTTGCTATGGTAACTAGCACATCACCTATGGGACCTTTGAGAAACAGGCAGCGCCTGTAGGATCCCAAAGATTGTCCAGGCACTTCCACAGAACTCTACTGGAAAGTAAAATAGAAACACCTTTACACTTAGCCGTTGCATTAGTGGAATGGTATGCCAGAGGGTAGAATCTATTCTTAAGAATAGGGAGTTTATCTTCCCTGAAATGGGTTTCCTGGATTAATGCCACATCCGGATGAGAGTGTTTGAGATCAGATAGGAGTATTCTTCTTTTTTCGGGTGTGTTAAGACCCTTCACTCTTCAGGATATTATTTTATTGGCATCCATCATCAACACACAGGAGGGGTGGGGGTGGGGAGGGTGGGGGGAGAAGCAGGGAAAGAGGAGGATGGAGGGATGAGGTAAAAGGGGGAGAGGTAAAGACAGCAGTAATTGGAGGAAGAGAAAATTATGCAGCTAGGGTTGAGTAGCTGCCTAGGTGGAAATATGGCAGTCAACTCAAGCTAATGTGGCAAATAATCTAAATAATCTATGGAAACGTGCGCTAGCCTATTTGGGGGAGTAATTAGAGAGGGCCCCACAAAGACGAGCCCAGCGTCTCCTCTCCGCCCCAGCAAAGGGATAACATCATTGGAAAAAAAAAGAAAAACTATAGTCGAGAAAACAGCTTCCTTTATAACTGAACTTGAACATATAAGAGAAAAGGCATTACATCAGATCCGCTTTCTGTCTTCCCGGGACCGTATCTCTCAATAGAGGAAGAGTCAAAAAGACTCAATGAGCCCCCCAGCAGACAGATGCAGACATTGCTTAATCCCTGATGCCTCTAAAGAGCATACGGAGACATATGATGAGCTGGTGATACAGTTAATCGCACGGGCCCCTTATAACATAACACTGGGGCGCTCCAGTGTGCCAGCTGCACAATTGAAGCCCAGAAAAGCACTCTACATATAAGGGAGAACGGTTTGTATGTGCAACTTCATATAAGGCACCCCCGAGCCAAGTTTCATAAAATCCCCCTGGGGGGGATAGTGAGTTGGTGGGCTTATGTTAACTCAGGGTAACAGGAGGGCCCCGAATGGAGCATTCATCAAACTGACCCTCCAGAAGGATGGAGAGCAATCCACCCCATGAGGGGAAGTAGTGTCAAACGTTATTGTCTCTCCTCAGCGAGGGAGCTATGTCTATACCTTGCCTCATATCATGTTGAGCAAGAGGGAGTGACAGTGAGGGGTAGGGTTTCCCATTTGTGTCCGAGAACCCCCGGCAGTCCAGTAGTCTGTATTCCACCTCTGAGGCATGGGTAAACTGTAGTTTGCAAGTCCCTAAAGCGGTCTGCTACTCCTTTTATTGCACCTTTGTATTAAACAATACATGTAAAACCAATACACTTTAAACAGCAAACCTCACACAGCTCTTGCTTATACTGTTCTTATAATACATATATAAAGCTTGCCAGAGCATTCAGAAAAAAGGGGTCAGAGAGCTGAAGTCATACTCTGCAGAGCTCAGCGAGAAGAGTTCTGAGATCTGATTGGAGGGAAGGTACACGCCCCCTCTTCACACAGGAACAGAGATGAGGCTGTCAATCAGCTGGTGCTCCCTCGCTTTTTTCTTTTGGTGTCAGGAAAACCTTTTTTCTTTTGGTGTCAGGAAAACTGACTAGCAGAGGAAGGAAGCAGCAGACAAAAATTACACTTAATGCTCTTAACTGAGACAAATACACACTATAGAGGGATATGCTTCATATTTCATGTCTGAGGTTTACAACCACTTTACGGAGTTGAACAAGTGGCTGAGAAATTGGTCTAAGAAGGAAGGTTTTGTTTCCTGGACAATTGGGCTGTCTTTTCTGTGGGTTATTAGCTTCACTGTAGGGAGGGACTGCATCTAAATGGGAAAGGTGCAGTTCTGTTGGGGGCAAATGGTTAAAAGCCTGAGGGAGCTTTAAAGCTAGGATCTGGGAGAGAGGGATCAGAAAAGAATAGGCCACATGGAGAGCAAGGCTCTGAGGGGAACTGGCTATAGAGAGGGGTGCAATTGAAATA
>BLSH010264060.1:854385-870687 GCA_018402905.1 Glandirana rugosa
TCCTCCCAGTCCTTACCCTCTATCTCCAATACTACACCTGTGGTGGCGGGGAAGGGACCTACCCTCTCCCCCACCCCTTTTCCCCTTCCCCTGTCTGGGCCTTCCCTCCCCCTTCATACCATAACTCGTGTCCGCACTTTTTGACTTTGTTTACTTCGTTTATTTTTTTTCAAACTAACACTTTTTCTGTGATTTTACAGTCTCTTCTTGTCCGTATACCAAGGCGAGAAATGTGTGACAAACGTCTACAAACTTCTTGTCACTATAGTATAGTCACTATATTATAGTGACAAGACTCAGTGATATTATATCACTGATATGATATCACTGTTCTTCAAACATCTGCAAACAGTGTGTAAAGAGCGGAACCATATGCCTGTTCTTCTCTGACATTTTAGTGTCTTTTTCACAATCAAACTTTTTTTTATTTGCTTCATTTGTTTCAGTTTTTCACGCCTGTGCTCAATACCATACTTCCCCCTCCCTTCCGGGTCTGTCCCCTTCCCCTTTTCCCCACCCCCTCTCCCATCCAGGGAAGGGGCGGTGGTGTCCACATCATAACCTCTATCTCCCATTCCTGACCCTCCTTGGGTCCACACTAGGGGCTTCTCTTGTGACCTACAAAAAAACTCTCCATGACTTCTCTCCCCTCCCTCCCCATCCTCCCCCTCCAGTGTTCCATAGTGCTTACTTTGCTGACACACACAAAACAACAACCCAAAAAAAATGGCAAAGAAGGTAAGAGAAGAGGGTCTTTCTCCTTCCTCCTCCTTCACCGTCTCAGTGCTCTCACTCACATTATTATAGTCAGTCTATAAGTGCACTTTCTAAGTTATGTTTTCCTTAATATCTTTTCATTATGCTCCAACCATACTGCCGCTTACTCTGCTGTATTGAAGAATATCACCTCCCCTCCAACCACTACTCGCAGCCGTGCTGGATACATCATTGAGTATGCAACTTGAAATTGTTGAAGTTTCTTCTTGATGTCCAGTTATCTAGATCTTTTCTTCTGTACTTCGGGAGAAAAGTCCGGGTATATTGGAACCCTTGTTCCATTATAGATTACCGTATATACTCGTGTACAAGTCGACCCGTGTATAAGCCGATCCCCCTACTTTTGCCCAAAAAATATGGGAAAACGTATTGACCCGCGTATAAGCCTAGGGTGTGAAATGCAGCAGCCAGAACACAGGGACAGGGAGCCAGAACACAGGGACAGGGAGCCAGAACACAGGGACAGGGTGCCAGAACACAGGGACAGGGAGCCAGAACACAGGGACAGGGAGCCAGAACACAGGGACAGGGAGCCAGAACACAGGGACAGGGTGCCAGAACACAGGAATTTTAATGCCAGGACACAGGGATAATAATGCCAGGACACAGGGATATTAATGGCAGGACACAGAGACTGTAGCCAGAACACATAAGGGATGAGTAAGGTAGTTTAGTTTCACATTAAATAGAGCTGTGTTGCTTCTAAGAGCCGTTCTGTGCTTGGAACTGTGATTAAACACATTGGAATGTAGAGAATGCTGAGAATGCAGAGAGAGAGCTGCAGCTCTTCACGGAGATCAGGAGGTGGGCGGGACTGAACAGCTAACATCAGCTTGTCCCGCCCACCTCCCGACATCAAGCTGAGAATCTGACACCTCTCTCAGCATTCTCTGCATTCCAATGTGTTTAATCACACTTACAAAGCACAGAACGGCTCTTAGAAGCAGCACGGCTCTGTTTAATGTGAAACTACTGATCACCCACAGACACTGACTCGGGTATAAGTCGAGGGGGGTCTTTTTCAGCACAAAAAATGTGCTGAAAAACTCGACTTATACCCGAGTATATACGGTATGTCCTTTTTTTCCCTTGCTCTGTGCAAAATCATCTCCTTGTCTCTATAAAAGAGCAGTTTAATTATGAATGGTCTGGGATAGCCTCCTGGTGCTGGGGCCCTGTACGGGACTCTATGTGCTCTCTCTATAGCAAAAAAGCGGGAAAGCGACTCTTCCAAAAGTGTCTTTTAACCAGGTTTCCACAAAGATTACCGGGTTACCTCCTTCGCACCGCTCAGGAAAGCCCACTATTCTTAAGTTCTTCCTCCCTTGTCTATTTTCCAGATTTTCTGTTTTGGCCATGCATAGATTATATTTCTCCTTTATTTCCATCATTTCCTTTTTAATTGGGTTAAGAATATCTTCTATTTGACTTACTCTTTCTTCCAATGCTATAGTTCTTTCACGTATTTTTTGTGCATCCTGTCTTAGGTGTTTAATTTCTTCACGTAGTCCTTTTATTTGTTCAGTTACTCCCATCATGGTCTCTTTACAGAGATTCACTGCTTCCAAGACCTCCCTCAGGGTTGGTTCTGTATTCCCCACAGTGTCCACAATACCTATCAGGCTTGCAGGTTTCTCTGCCTCTTGGTCGGTCTTGTCAGTGGCAGTGGCTCCTAGGCTTTTCCTTCCACCAGTAGCCCCTGTCTGGTTTTTACTCTGCATAGCGGAGTTTGGACCCCCCTTTGGGTGGGGTGTATACAGGTTTTTCTGGTTTTGCCGTCATTTGGCTCCCTTTTTCTTTCCCTTTATCTTTTACCACAGGATGACCCTGGGTATTTTCCTGTGGCTGCTCTTCGCCCTTCTTTTTCATCATCTTTTCCTTTTATGTGTTGAATCTTAGGATGCTAGTCACTCTTTACTCTGGATCCCTCTTTAAAGGTCACAAATTATCAGTCTTACCTTTCTTTATCCACGAGGTCCAAAAAAATTTGATTCCAAATATATGCCAGGGCAGGTCCGTATGAGGAAAAAAGCAAGGTACAGAGAGGCAGCAGAGTACTTCCTTTCAGTCCAGCTATAGTATCAAAGTCAAAAATCAAAATCTTCTCCTAAAAGAATAATTAGACGGTAGTAGTCCTATTTAGTAATACAAAAGGGTCCTTCCTAAAAGTAGACTGGGATGGCCCACAGCTCAAGTTCTGAGTTATCAACTCTGGAAAAGGGGTATATTCCCATCCACAGGGCAGGATATACTGTCCAGTTTCCAAGGATGACTACAGTGCAATTAAAGTGTCAGTATGGGAACTCACAGATCAGCCCCAGGTTTTAGGCAGTGCTAGCTTTTACAACTGGAAACTTCCCGGACCTGGGTACTGCCCTAGGGGACATGTATCAATGCAAAAAAGGTTTTTAAATCAATCATTTTTTCAGGAGCAGTGATTTTAATAATGAATGATTTAAGTGAAAAAATAAAAATTAAATATTCCTTTAAATATCATGCCTGGGGGGTCCCGCTAGTATGCCTGTAAAGTGGCGCATCTGTGTCATGTATAGAACAGTGCTACCGCAAAATGAAACTTGTAAAGGAAGAATTGTCATTTAAAATCACTCGCAGCTGTAATGTATTGCCGGTTTCCGACAATATACCGTATATACTCGGGTATAAGTCAAGTTTTTCAGCACATTTTTTGTGCTGAAAAAGACCACCCTCGACTTATACCCGAGTCAGTGTCTGTGGGTGATCAGTAGTTTCACATTAAACAGAGCCGTGCTGCTTCTAATGCCCCGTACACACGATCCGAAAATCGGACGGAAAATACCGCTTTCAAAGCGGTCGTACGATAATCGGATCGTTAGTACAGAGCTTTCGAGAGCCGATCACGACAGTTCATCCGATGTTTTCCATCCGGACAAGATCGGACATGCAGGAAAAATTTTCTCGTGCGGTGCCCAATCGTACGATTTTCGTTTCATCAGGACAGCTGTCGTTCAAAAATGCAATACAAATACACTGCAACACATGACATCGCTTCCGATTTTTTATTCTGTCGTGCGAGAATTTTCGTGACTAAAGTAAACTCTTCCGATTCGATCTGAGATTAGCATGCAAAAAAAAACGGATGATCTGTCGTCCAATTTATTGGATTGTGTGTACGGGGCATAAGAGCCGTTCTGTGCTTTGTAAGTGTGATTAAACACATTGGAATGCAGAGAATGCTGAGAGAGGTGTCAGATTTTCAGCTTGATTTTGGGAGGTGGGCGGGACAAGCTGATGTTAGCTGTTCAGTCCCGCCCACCTCCTGATCTCCGTGAAGAGCTGCAGCTCTCTCTCTGCATTCTCAGCATTCTCTGCATTCCAATGTGTTTAGTCACACTTACAAGCACAGAACGGCTCTTAGAAGCAGCACAGCTCTGTTTAATGTGAAACTAAACTACCTTACTCATCCCTTATGTGTTCTGGCTACAGTCTCTGTGTCCTGGCATTAATACCCCTGTGTCCTGGCATTAAAATCCCTGTGTCCTGGCATTAAAATCCCTGTGTCCTGGCATTAAAATCCCTGTGTCCTGGCATTAAAATCCCTGTGTTCTGGCACCCTGTCTCTGTGTTCTGGCACCCTGTCCCTGTGTTCTGGCACCCTGTCTCTGTGTTCTGGCACCCTGTCCCTGTGTTCTGGCACCCTGTCCCTGTGTTCTGGCTCCCTGTCCCTGTGTTCTGGCTGCTGCATTTCACACCCTAGGCTTATACGCGGGTCAATACGTTTTCCCATATTTTTTGGGCAAAAGTAGGGGGGTCGGCTTATACATGGGTCGACTTATACACGAGTATATACGGTAGATGAAAATGACTGAAAAAGCATTGCGTTGGGGGTCTGTCGGCGCCGTGATTGACGATGGATGTACATCGCGGGACACTTTTTTTTCTTTTTTTTTTTTAAAAAGTAATCGTCCAAAGCTGTCCCGTCATTTTTACTTTGACATGTTTTTGGTGAATGGGTAAGGGTACAATGTACCTGATACCCATTCACATAGTGGGCTGGGATCTGGGGGCCCCCATGTTAAAGGGGGCTTCCAGAGTCCAATAAGCCCCCTGCCTGCAGACCCCGACAACCACTGGCCAGGGTCGTCGGGAAGAGGCCTTGTCCCCATCAACATGGGGACAAGGTGCTTTGGGGGGACCCCAAAACACCCTCTCCATGTTGAGGACATGTGGCCTGGTAAGGTTCAGGAGGGGGGGCACTCGCTCGCCCCCCCCCCATCCTGACCTGCCAGGTTGCAGGCTCGGATAAGAGTCTGGTATGGATTTTGGGGAGGACGCCCACCACGCCATTTTTTAAAAAATTATGGTGCGTGGTTCCCCTTAAAATCCATACCAGACCTGAAGGGCCTGATATGGATTTTGGGGAGACCCCCACGCTTTTTTATTTTTAAATTTTGGTGCGGGGTTCTCCTTAACCACTTCAATACACTGTGTTATATATACTACACTGACTGTACTATATATTCTTTACTGTATTATATATGCTACAATGAATGCACTATATACTCTGAACTGCATTATATATACTATACTGACTGCACTATATACTCTGAACTGATATATATATACTATGTGGACTGCACTATATACTCTGAACTGCAATATATATACTATGCAGACTGCACTATATACTCTGAACTGCAATATATATACTATGCGGACTGCACTATATACTCTGAACTGATATATACAGTATCTCACAAAAGTGAGTACAACCCTCACATTTTTGTAAATATTTTATTATATCTTTTCATGTGACAACAATGAAGAATTTACAATTTGCTACAATGTAAAGTAGTGAGTGTACAGCTTGTATAACAGTGTAAATTTGTTGTCCCCTCAAAATAACTCATCACACAGCCATTAATGTCTAACCCACTGGCAACAAAAGTGAGTGCACCCCTAAGTGAAAATGTCCAAATTGGGCCCAAAGTGTCAACATTTTGTGTGGCCACGATTATTTTCCAGCACTGCCTTAACCCTCTTGGACATGGAGTTCACCAGAGCTTCACAGGTTGCCACTGGAGTCCTCTTCCACTCCTCTATGATGACATCACGGAGCTGGTGAATGTTAGAGACCTTGCGCTCCTCCACCTTCCATTTGAGGATGTTCCATAGATGCTCAATAGGGTTTAGGTCTGGAGACATGCTTGGCCAGTCCATCACCCTTACCCTCAGCTTCTTTAGCAAGGCAGTGTTCATCTTGGAGGTGTGTTTGGGGTTGTTATAATGTTAGAACACCTCCCTGCGGCCCAGTCTCCGAAGGGAGGGGATCATGCTTTGCTTCAGTACGTCACAGTACATGTTGGCATTTATGGTTCCCTCAATGAACTGTAGCTCCCCAGTGGCGGCAGCACTCATGCAGCCCCAGACCATGACACTCTCACCACTATGCTTGACTGTAGGCAAGACATACTTGTCTTTGCAATCCTCGCCTGGTTGCCGCCACACACGCTTGACACCATTTGAACCGAATAAGTTTATCTTGGTCTCATCAGACCACAGGACATGGTTCCAGTCATCCATGTCCTTAGTCTGCTTGTCTTCAGCAAACTCTTTGTGGGATTTCTTGTGCATCATCTTTAGAAGAGGCTTCCTTCTGGGACAACAACCATGCAGACCAATTTGATGCAGTGTGCAACGTATGGTCTGAGCACTGACAGGCTGACCCACCACCCCTTCAACCTCTGAAGCAATGCTGGTAGCACTCATATGTCTATTTCCCAAAGACAACCTCTGGATATGATGATGAGCATGTGCACTCAACCTCTTTGGACGACCATGGCGAGGCCTGTTCTGAGTGGAACCTGTCCTGTTAAACCACTGTATAGTCTTGGTCACCGTGCTTCAGCTCAGTTTCAGGGTCTTGGCAATCTTCATATAGCCTAGGCCATCTTTATGTAGAGCAACAATTCTTTTTTCAGATCCTCAGAGAGTTCTTTGCCATGAGGTGCCATGTTGAACTTCTAGTGACCAGTATGAATGAGTGAGAGCGATAACACCAAATTTAACACACCTGCTCCCCATTCACACCTGAGACCTTGTAACATTAATGAGTCACATGACACCAGGGAGGGAAAATTACTAATTGGGCCCAATTTGGACACTTTTACTTAGCGGTGTACTCACTTTTGTTTCCAGCGGTTTAGACATTAATGGCTGTGTGTTGAGTGTTGAGTGAGTGTACAGCTTGTATAACAGTGTACATTTGCTGTCCCCTCAAAATAACTCAACACACAGCCGTTAATGTCTAAACCACTGGCAACAAAAGTGAGTACACCCCTAAGTGAAAATGTTCAAATTGGACCCAAAGTGTCAATATTTTGTGAGGCCACCATTATTTTCCAGCACTGCCTTAACCACCTTGGGCATGGAGTTCACCAGAGCTTCACAGGTTGCCACTGGAGTTCTCTTCCACTCCTCCATGATGGCATCAGGGAGCTGGTGGATGTTAGGGACCTTGCGCTCCTCCACCTTCCGTTTGAGGATGCCCAATAGGGTTTAGGTTTGGGGACATGCTTGGCCAATCCATGACCTTTACCCTCAGCTTCTTTAGCAAGGAAGTGGTCATCTTGGAGGTGTGTTTGGGGTCATTATCATGTTGGAATACTGCCCTGTGGCCCAATCTCTGAAGGGAGGGGATCATGCTCTGCTTCAGTTTGTCACAGTACGTGTTGGCATTCATGGTTCCCTCAATGAACTGTAGCTCCCCACATGCAACCCTAGACCATGACACTCCCACCACCATGCTTGACTGTAGGCAAGACATACTTGTCTTTGCAATCCTCGCCTGGTTGCCGCCACACACGATTGACACCATCTCAACCAAATAAGTTTATCTTGGTCTCATCAGACCACAGGACACGGTTCCAGTAATATATGTCCTTAGTCTGCTTGTCTTCAGCAAATTGTTAGCAGGCTTTCTTGCATCATCTTTAGAAGAGGCTTCCTTCTGGGATGACAGCTATGCAGACCAATTTGTTGCAGTGGGCGGTGTATGGTCTGAGCACTGACAGGCTGACCCCCCACCCCTTCAACCTCTGCAGCAATGCTAGAAGCACTCATACGTCTATTTCCCAAAGACAACCTCTGGATATGACGCTGAGCACGTGCACTAAACTCCTTTGGTCGACCATGGCGAGGCCTGTTATGAGTGGAACCTGTCCTGTTAAACCGCTGTATGGTCTTGGCCACCATGCTGCAGCTCAGTTTCCGGGTCTTGACAATTTTCTTATAGCCTAGGCCATCATTATGTAGAGAAACAATTCTTTTTTTCAGATCTTTAGAGAGTTCTTTGCCATGAGGTCCCACGTTGAACTTCCAGTGACCTGTATGAGAGAGTGAGGGCGATAACACCAAATTTAACACACCTGTTCCCCATTCACACCTGAGACCTTGTAACACTAACAAGTCAGATGACAGCGGGGAGCGAAAACGGCTAATTGGGCCCAATTTGGACATTTTCACTTAGGGGTGTACTCACTTTTGTTGCCGGCGGTTTAGACATTAATGGCTGTTTGTTGAGTTATTTTGAGGGGAAAGCAAAGTTACGCTGTTATAAAAGCTGTACACTCACTACTTTACATAGCAAAGACATGTAGCAAAGTGTCAGTTATTTAGTGTTGTGTTGTCACATGAAAAGATATAATAAAATATTTACAAAAATGTGAGGGGTGTACTCACTTTTGTGAGATACTATATATATATATATATATATATATATATATATATATACACTGATACACTGCCTGCACGCCACTAACTAACCTGCCTAATCTAGCTCAAGTTCTCTCTATCTCCCTCCACTCCATCACACTACATATGGCCGTTTTGTGTAAGCAGCCTCATATAGTGTTGGGAGTGGGGGGCGTGGAGTTATAGCTCTTACAGCAGAGCGCGCTGTGATTGGCCAAAGCATGCAGGTCAGGTGCATGCTTTGGCCAATCATAAGATTGTGTTCTGCAGCGATCGAATTTGCCATGAATGCCCCATAATGTTCGCTATTCGGCGAACGCCCGATGTTCGAGTCGTACTTACATTCGTCTTGAACATCGGGCCCATCCCTAGTGGTGGCTATGCAAAACTGCTAGTGTGATGGGGGCTTGAAAGGTTATCACTGGCTGGAAAAGAAACCGGGGTGCCCACAGGAAGTTGGGGCACAGGACTAATTCCCCTGGGAAAGCTGGAAGATCCCATTGCCTCCTGAGTTGAGCGTTCTACCTTGTCTGGCCATGGACTGGGAAGGCAGAGGGTCCACGGTGTCTGTGCCCCCTGGGGGTGGTCCCCTAGGGGTGCTCTTAGTAACACTGCACCTTTTAGGGTCTGGCTTTTTGGCTAAGTCCTGGAGCAATTTTTGTCTACAGGCCTCAGGGCCTAGGCCACTGCACAATTTGGCACGCCACTTTTTTATTTGTATTTGTTTTCTCCCACTGTTTGTCACCTTTTATTTTTGTGTGTGTTTTTCACTGGATGAAGGGTTACTCTTTTTCCCTTGCTTCTGGGTGCTCTCTCTTCAGATGAGCACCCCTGACCTAGTATTCAAGGATGGCTTTGGCTGTCGTAGGAGGACGGGGTCTGCCAGGCCTTCTGGCTAGGCAGACAATGTAAACCTTTGTCCCTGTCAGGAGCCTTGCTCCCGGGGGTCAGGATAGAGGTCCTACTCCTTCAGGGGGTGGACTGAAAGCACACAGTTAAGTGCACTTTTTAGTGTGTGTTTCGCATGCACGTTTTTTGTTTACTTACAAGTTTTTTCATTCTAGGCTTTGCACCAACGTGGGAAAAAAAAAAAAGAAAAAACTGTTTAATGGTGGCGGTATGGTTGGTAGATTTCTCTCTCCTGCAGTGTAATAAATGATGACTGTAGAATTATGATTTGGTAGCCATTTGCAGAATCACTAAGGGATGTATTGTACATTTTCAGGAATATTATCTTATTATTATATAGGTTATCAGACTTAACCAGTTTACGGCGGCATTGTGGAGGCTGGCCGCGAATCGCCGCAAAAAGACGGCGATCTGCGAATGCCCACTAGGGGGCGCACGTGCGCCGCCGTACTCCTGAGGAGTGTGCCCGCAGCTCAGGCGGACCCGATGTCCACCGGCGTGCCACGATGAGCGGCCACAAGCAAAGAACGGGGGAACCGCAGATGTAAAGACGGCGGTTACCCATTCTGACAGTGCGGGCATGGGAGATCTACTGATCCCTGTCACTGGGATCAGTAGATCAGTTAGATCTCTCATGCCCATGGTAGCCCAACCCCCCCCCCCCCACAGTAAGAACACACTCAGGGAACACAGTTAACCCCTAGATCTCCCCCTTCACTGCCAATGACATTTAATTTTCTGATCGCTGAATAAATGTCATTGGTCCCAAAAATGTCCGACATGTCCGCTGCAATATCGCAGTACCGCTAAAAATCGCAGATCGCCACCATTACCAGTAAAAAAAAATAAAAACCCCAGAAATGAATTCTCACAATCCGTAAACGCGGCCATTTTTGCGCAAACCAATCAATAACCGCCGATTGCAATTTTTTTTATCACAAGTATGAGGAAGAATATAAATCGGCCAAAACCGGTGAAAAAAAATGTCTTTTTATTATATATTTTTTGCATTTGAATTTTAGCAAAAAAGTAAGAAATTTGTGTTTTTTTGCACAATGGTCGCTCTTCTTTTGTTTATAGCGGTGATCAGAAATGATGCAGAGGTGATCAAATACCACCAAAAGAAAGCTCTATTTGTGGGGGAAAAAGGACGCAAATTTTGTTTGGGTACAACATCACACGACCGCACAATTGTCAGTTAAAACGACGCAGTGCCGAATCGCAAAAAGTGCTCTGGGAAATTCTTCTGGAGGGGAAGTGGTTAATTGTGTAGCGTTGGTAGTAATAGTGTTGTAAAATTGGTCTTGAGGTACAAAAAAATTGCCCCAAACAAAAAAAGGGTTAAAAAGTATGGCTATGACAGTGGAAATGCAAGCACCTTTTTTTTGCAATTTCTATAACATCTAATTATTAATTTATACATTTCTATATTCAAAATAAGTTTTTTTTTTTTGTTTTTTTATAATTTCTGTACATTTTAAAGCCAAACAGCTTTTTCTTTAAGACAACATTGCAGCTATACGGTATTTCATATAAGACATGCCATGAAATAATTGGAACGAAAATTAGACTTATGCTACAATTATTAAATTGCACTTTAAGCTCATTTACAGCAAGACTCCTACTAGAATAAATACCCTAACAGAGCCTTAAACCCAATTCTAGAGTTTATCTACCACTGTGAGCTATAGGTATTTAATGCTGATAACATCATACATAGTGACAAATTTGAAACAATAGCCTGTTTCTTTAGCCTAAAGTGCAATTCTAATCACATTAACACCAGTACAGGCACAGTTATCACTGAGATGATTTCCTATTTCTACATTTAAGAATTAAGAGACATGTATTATAAAATAAAGTTCAAGATTTTATCCCATTTCCCATATCCGATCCCACATTTGATGAACAGTTTATTTTATATAGTTCTGGTAATTTAACGTGACATTTGAATGACATTTGTATAATCAGCATCTGTATATGTGTTGAACAATACACTCTCGGGTGTCTAAAAAATATGCAGTACTATTCGAACTGTATGTGCATTAGTTCTGTGCGAATGCCAGCAAAATCAATTGTTACTAAGCAATTTTTTCTGTAGGTTGGATGTTCTTCATTCATTGCGTTATTACCAATGTCATCTTATGCCTAGTCCTTACCGTTAATCACGTTGTATGCTAAATTGTGTTATTACCATTGTTAACCCATTTTATGCTTGGCTAGTTACCAACCAAATATGGTTAGTAACTAGCCAAGCATAAAATCGCTTAACAATGGTAATAACACAATTTAGCATACAACGTGATTAACGGTAAGGACTAGGCATATTATGACATTTGGCGTCTGGATCAGCATAAACAGTACCACCTCAAGTGCAACATTGAGCAGTAGTAAAGTTTAATCAACCATACATTAAGTTTGCCTTTACTATCTGGTTTGGGGCCTGATTCCTTTGATATAATACTACTATTTGGTACTGAGTAGGGATGAGCTGAACAACCCCAGTTCGGCTCGCACCAGAACAGCGCAAACAGGCAAATTTGTTTGAATACACGAACCCTATTAAAATCAATGGGACTCGAACAGGACAAATCGAAAGTGCTCATTTTAAAGGCTTATATGCCTTTATATTGCCATAAAAAGTGTATGGGGACCCGGATACTGCCCTAAGGGACATGTATCAATGCCAACAAAAAGTTTCTAAAAGGATTGTTTTTTCAGGAGCAGTGATTTTAGTAATGATTAAAGTGAAAAAAAAAATATTCCTTTAAATATCGTGCCTGGGGGGTCCCCTTAGTCTGCCTGCAAAGTGGCGCATCAGTGTGATGTTTAGAACAGTGCCACCGTAAAGGAAAAATTGTCATTCAAATCGCTCACGGCTGTAATGTATTGCCGGCTCCCGGCAATATAGATCAAAAATCACTGGAAAAATTTGCATGGTGGTAGCCCCAAAATCCAAACCAGGGCTTTTCTTTTAAAATTTTGGCACGGGGTCTATTCATTTATTTATTTCAGGTACTTATATAGCGCAGTGAATTTACGCAGCGCTTTTACATATTCATTGTACATTGACATCTGTCCCTACCCTCAAGGACCTTACATACACATGCTATTGTCAATTTAGACAGGATCCATTTAACCTACCGGCATGTCTTTGGAGTGTGGGAGGAAACCGGAGTACCCGGAGGGAACCCACGCAGACACAGGGAGAACATGCAAACTCCAGGCGGGTAATGTTGTGGTTGGGATTACAACCAGCGACCTTTTTGCTGCTAGGTGAAAGTGCTACACACTACACCACTGTGCCACCTCGCCCTTAACCACTTCAATACACTGTGTTATATATACTACACTGACTGTGCCATATAGCCTGAACTATATACTATGAGGACTGCACTCTATAAAATTGTAATGACATGCCCCAGTCAAACAGGTGCAGAAAAATTGGCCTTGGGTGTTGGTGGTGGCAGAACACTGTAAACCCTCACAGTTACTCTCGTTGGGCACAGGAACAGGCCCTGCAGTTGTAATTTATTTTAAAAAATTGTAATGACATGCCCTAGTCAAACAGGTGCAGAAAAATTGGGCCTTGGGTGTTGGTGGTGGCAGAACACTGTAACCCCTCGAACACTTTTCTGCAAGCTATCCCAAAGATGTTTCATCCTCTGGTCTCTCTGCAGGCAGGATGAGCTCTGCAACTTTACCTTTGTAACGTGGATCAAGAAGGGTTGCCAGCCAGTAACGATCCCTCTCCTTGAAACCAAAAACCCTAGGGTCTTTTCGCAGGCTTTGCAGAATCAGGGAGGCTATGCAGCGTAAGTTTGAGCAGGCTTGATAGCCCTCTGGGTCACTGAGGATGACATTGTCAGGCACTACAACCTCCCAGCCACATACAACTCCTTGGGTTTCTGGGGACTGAAAACCATCCCTTGAAGACTGTGCATGTTATTGTCTACATCCATGCTGACACAATCCTCCTTCTCCTCCTCCTCTTCTTCCTGTGTGTTTGGTGTCCCTGCAGGAATGCTATCTGCATAAATGGGGCCTTGAGAGGAAATTAAGTCCTCCTCTTCCTCCCTCTATTCTGCCTCAAGTGCCCTGTCCATGATTCCACAAAGCATGTGTTCCAGCAAGAAGACTAGAGGGACAGTTTACTGATGCATGCATTGTCACTGCTCACCATCCTTGTGGCCTTCTCTTGTGGCCTTGTGGCGAAAAAAAAACAAGCTCCCCTGAGCCTGTCCTGGTGCCATACTCACAAAGGTACTCATTGATGGCCCTCTGCTGTGTGCAGCTGCTGCAGTATTGCCAATGTTGAGTTTCACCTGGTGGGCATGTCTCAAATCAGGAGGTTGGTGGGCAGGTTCAATTCCCGCTGATTGTTAGTCAGCCAAGCACTGGCATTGTATGACCAGTGGAAATGGCCACTGACTTTTCTGGCCTGCCCCAGAATATCTGGTAGGCCTGGGCACCTGGTCAAGTAACACTGCACCAAAAAATTCAGGATGTGTGCCAAGCATGGAACATGTGTGACGTGTCCCTGTCAGAGAGCAAAGAGAAGGTAGGTGCCATTGTCCCATACAACCATTCCTGGCTCAAGCTGATGTGGCGTCAACCATCTTGGAGCCTGCCCCTGCAGAGCTGTCAGAATCTCTGCCTCTATGTGGCTCCTCTCCCCTAGGCAGACCAACTCAAGCACCGCATGGCATCTTTTAGCCTGACTGCTTGCGTAGCCCCTAGAACGCTTTGCGAGTAATGCTGGTTCAGAGGAAACTGCTGCTGGAGAGGCCACAGAGGAAGAAGAAGTGGAGGGGTTGGAGGAAGCAGATGTGGCAGAAACAGCACCATTTTTTTGGAGACGTGGTGACGGAACTAGCTCCAACCCCAAATTCTGTACTGCATCCTTCCCACCTGCCAGCAGAGTTACCTAGGGCACCATGAAGGAAATGTCCCTGACCATGTCTGGACCACGAGTCAGCAGTAATATGTACTTTGTTGCTGACCGCCCTGTCCAAGGAGGCAAAAACACTGCCTTCCAAATGACAGTAGAGCCCTGGAATGGCTTTACGTGAAAATAAATGTTTTTTCAGAACCTGCCACTGTGGTACAGCACATTCCACAAATTCATGAAAGGAAGCAGAGTCTACAAGCTGAAAAGGCAGCAGTTGGAGTGCTAGCAATTTGGCCAAGCTAGCATTTAAACACTGAGCATGTGGATGGCTGGGACAGTATTTTTTTTTTTTACAGTTCAGAAACTGGGGTAGGGAAATTTGCCTGCTGACATCAACTGGTGGTGTACTGCTAGCAGATTGGCTGCAAGTACTTGTGACACCCATTGCTATACCTTCATTCCTCTCAGTGCAGGCTTTTGAGAGGACTGGAGGTATAGTAGGGGTTGAGGTCACAGATGAGGAGCAAGGAGAAGTCTGCCTTTTTTTATCATGTGGCTCTTTCAGGTGCTCTTGCCAATGGACTGCATGGCAGGTCGTCATGTGTCTTGTCAAGCATGTAGTGGCCAAGCGGCTGCTGTTCTGGCTACGCTTGATCCGCTTCACACATAGATTGCAAACAGCAACGGTGCGATCTACTGCACAAGTGTTGAAAAAAGCCCACACCATTGAAGTTTTGGAAGTCAGCGGGGAGTCAACAGTGCCCTGCCCCTGTGGAGCTCTGTGGTGTGATGCAATAGGGTGGCTGCCCTTAACCACTTACCAACCGGAAGGTTTTGCAGCTTTAGGACCAGAGCACTTTTTCAATTTGGCACTGCACCGCTTCAAATGGTAATTGCACGGTCATGCAATGCAGTACCCAAACAAAATTTGCATCCTTTTTTTCCCACAAATAGAGCTTTCTTTCTGTGGTATTTGTTCACCACTGCGCTTTTTCTTTTTTGCGATATAAACAAAAAAAGGACAAAAATTTTGAAAAAAATGATATTTTCAACTTTATGTTATTACAACAATAAGCTAAATTTAAGTCATAAATTTTTGCCAAAATGCATTTAGCCACATGTCTTGGGTAAAAAAAAAGTTAATTACCGTATATTTATTGGTTTGCGCAAAAGTTATAGCGTCTACAAACTAGGGTACATTTTCTGGAATTTATGCAGCTTTTATTTTATGACTGCCTATCTAATTTCTTGAGGTGCTTGAAAAGTAGACACCCCAAAGAATTTGCTGAGAGGCATGTTGAGCCCATTGAATATTTTATTTTTTTGTCATAAGTGATTGAAAGATGACCAAAAAAAAAAATTACACAAAGTTGTTACTGAAATGATATATTGCTCACACATGCCATGGGTATATGTGGAATTACACCCCAAAAATACATTCTGCTGCTTCTCCTGAGCACGGGGATACCCCATGTGTGAGACTTTTTGGAAGTCTATCTGCATACAGGACCCCAAAATCCAATCGCCGCCTTCAGTATTTCTAAGTGCAAAAATGTATGCATTCACCCCACACTACCTATCTCAGTTGTGGAGGCCATGAAATGGCCAGATAGCACAAGCCCCCCCCCCCAAATGACCCCATTTTGGAAAGTAGACACCCCAAGCTATTTGCTGAGAGGCATGTTAAGTCCATGGAATATTTTATATTTTGCCACAAGTTTCGGGGAAATTACAATTTTTTTTTTTTTCCACAAAGTTGTCACTAAATGATATGTTGCTTGAACATGCCATGGGTATATGTGAAATTACACCCCAAAATACATTCTGCTGCTTCTTCGTTCTGAATACAGGGAGACCTTTTGGCAGTCTAACCGCGTACGGGACCCCAAAAACCAATCACTGCCTCCAGGCTTTCTAAGTGCGTAAAAAGGTGATTTTACTCCTCACTCCCTATCACAGTTTCGGAAGCCATGGAATGCCCAGATAGGACAAAA
>BLSH010264060.1:883855-902502 GCA_018402905.1 Glandirana rugosa
AAACAATCCAAATGAATTTGAAGTGCAGACTTTCAGCTTTAATTCAAGGGGTTGAACATAAATATCAAGTACAAATTTTAGGAACTGCAACCATTTTTACACAGTCCCCCCCATTTTCAGGGGCTCAAATGTAATTGGACAAATGAATATAATCATAAATAAAATGTTCATTTTTAATATTTTGTTGAGAATCCTTTACTGGCAATGACTGCCTGAAGTCTGGAACCCATGGACATTACCAAAGACTGGGTTTCTTCCTTTCTGATGCTTTGCCAGGCTCTAACTGCATCTGTCTTCAGTTGTTCTTTGTGGGTCTTTCTGCCTCTAGTTTTGCCTTCAGCAAGTGAAATGCATGCTCAGTTGGGTTGAGATCCGTGTGAATGACTCAGCCATTGCAGAATATTCCACTTCTTTTCCTTCAAAAGCTCCTAGGTTGCTTTTGAAGTGTGTTTTGGATCATTGTCCATCTGTACTGTGAAGCGCTGTCCAATCAAATTCAACTGCTGCATTTGGCTGAATCTGGGCTGACAGTATATCTCTAAACACTGCAGAATTCATCCAGCTGCTTCTGTCTTCTGTCACATCATCAATAAACACCAAAGACCCAGTGCCACTGGAAGCCATGCATGCCCATGCCATTACACTGCCTCCACCATTTTACAGATGACATTGTGTGCTTTAGATCATGAGCTGTTCCAAGCCTTCGCCACACTTTTTTCTTCCCGTCATTCTGGTACAGATTAATCTTAGTTTCATCCATCCAAAGAATGCTTTTCGAAAACTGATCTGGCTTTTTTAGATGTTTTTTGGCAAAGTCTAATCTGGCTTTTCTATTCTTCAGGCTTATGAATGGTTTGCACTTGCGGTGAAGCCCCTGTATTTGCTCTTGTGAAGTCTTCTCTTGATTGTACACTATGACAATGATACGCCGATCCCCTGAAGAGTGTCTTTCACTTGTCTGGATGTTGTGAATGGGTTTTTCTTTACCATAGAGAGGATCCAGCGATCATCCATCACTGTTGTCTTCCGTAGACGTACAGGCCTTTTTATGTTGCTGAGCTCACCAGTGTGTTCTTCTTTCCTCAGAATGTACCAAACTATTGATTTGGCCACTCCTAATGTTGCTGCTATATCTTTGATAGATTTGTTTCATCAACTCCAGAACTTTTACCTGCTTAATTGATTAAGAAATAACAAAAGGAGTAGCCCACGCCATGAAACAGCTTTTGATTCAAATTTCCAATTACTTTTGGTCCCTTGAAAAAGGGGGGTGGCTATTCTTAAGAGTTGTAATTACTAAACCCTTCCTCCGATTTGGATATACATCCCTCAAATTAAACCTGAGAGTCTGCACTTTCAGCCCATATCCATTATATAACTATAGCTTAAACATGTTTTGGCAAATACCTGAAAAAATCTAAAGTTGTGCCTGTGTCTAAATACATATGGACCTAACTGTAGCTTTAGTCCTGTAGATTACTCAGGAATACTGATGAGCTGAACACACCTAGGTTTGGTTGTAGTATCGAACTGAAACCCATTAAATTAAATGGGAGCTGAATGTTATAAATCAGCTCTGCCCATTTTCTAAGCTACTTGGAAAGGGATTGTTAAACAAATTGTATGGTCTTGCTCTTGAGGCCATGTACCAAAGCAAAAAAATGTTTAAAAATTTGGTTTGGCTGTGATTGGAGCCCTTTCACACAGCTCCGTGGTGGCTGCGGAGTGAATTGCACATGGGTCCTATGCATCTTTGGCTCCTTTTCAGGTCCGAATTCAGGCAAAAATTCGGACCTGATTTGTCCCTGAAATGGAGAACAGAGAACAGAGACGCACTGAACCCCTGCTGTGAGCCGCGTGTGATCTTAGTGTGAACACAGCCTGATAGGGGGATATAGGAACAATGTATATGTTTCTACCTGTTCTTCTTAAATTTGTAACCTCTTATTTATATACAATAAAAGTGATGATATATATTATGTAAATGAGAATAGTTTACATGGCTCTGTCCACTATTTTTAATAATCATTAAGAACCTATTTTTAGATTTGTGATAGAGGTTATGAAGACAATGTTGTACCTAATTTAGGAAAGAAAATACTCAACATAGTATATGGCTATAAAAAACAGCCTCAGTACCAAGTTGCATTTGAGTAACATAAATATCTCTGCCTGTGTCTAGCTTTAGCAGGAAACATTTTACAAGGCTCATTTTATATTTACGGAGTTCCTATATTACAGTTTAGTTTGTATACAGTAATCACCTCACTAACCATCCTCATTAGGACAGTGCAGTAAACATTTCATTTTAGATTTACAGAAAGAATTACCCTTGTGTTATTTCATGCTGTGATCTTTTCCGATGCACAAATAAAAGGATTACTTACAAACAAGGTGCACAAGGTTGGCAATGCAAGTTGGTTTTTATGGGAAAAGAGCAATTAATACTTTATGTACAGAGGGTGAAAATGTCAATAATGAATTATTTAGATGAAGTGATCCTTCAAGAGCAAGATCCGAGCACTAGGAAACGCTTGTTAATACTTTTTATTAACCCCTTTAGTGCCATAAACATTAAACATAAAGTAGATCAGATAAGCTTAAATTAACAAAAATCGAAAGATTGGAAAAAGAGTAAAATAGTATATGGGTACTTGATCCACAAATAGCTGAACTCTTCAATAAGACACACAAGTGGAATACCATGTAGGCTAAGCCTTTAAAACCCCACTTTGGGCAGCAGAAAAAAATCATCCATGCACAGGGTAGGTCTAGGGGCAGAGGAATAAGCTCTAATTTTTACTTTATTCCCCATCCTGGCCACTCCACCAATCATAGGCTTTCTAACATCATCACAGGTAATGCAGGATCAGAAGTGCTGCACTGAATGTCAAGATGTTGAGGGTCCACCCCAAAACTGGAAGCATCATAGACGACAGGAAAGCCCCAGCTGCCTAGGAGCAAGAATTAAAGCTGGCCATACATGGCCTTTTTTTTCTTTTTGTTCAGCCAGCGGGCAGAGCAAAAAAACTCAACTGATTTACCAATCCACACATTGGAACTGGACAGGGGAATCATTCCTGCTGTGTTTTATATTATTTTGACAGCAGAGGAGTCAGCTGGACTCCTCCGCTGTCAGAATACACCAATCAGCGCTACAGCCCTGATCGAATTAAAGCTTTCCAGCAGGCCCATTCATGAGCAGTCAATCAGTACATTGACCGCTCTCAAACAAGATAGGCCATACATGGATGCATTTTAATAGAGTGCAACTTACCAGTCCTCATATGTGGTGCCTGCATTCATTTTCAGGTCTAGTTTCTTTACCTTCACTTGGTGATCCTGCCAGTAACACTTCCAGTCATAGGGTGACAAAACTTACTTACTGGAATGTATATATTGAGGAGCGGTGGCCCCTACATCCAGCATCTGAATGCAGCTCCCCATGTTCAGCTACTGAATGCATCCCTCTTCCACGAGGCCATTGACCACCAACAAACATGGATAGGGACTGCACACTGTATGCTGTTCATTGCACACATGTTCAGCCTTTTGTTGGCTGGGAAGGATGCATATCACTCTCTGATACCAGCTCTTTCACCTCTAGCTCTTCTCCTTATTGCCCTCATCCTGAGAATACTTCTCCAGTGAATTCTAGGTAAAATAATAAAATGCAAAAAAAAAAATCACATATTGGTTAAAACGTGTATGTACTATACAATAACCACATATAGATAAGAGAAAATTACTCTTCTCACTATAGTTGTCGTTTACATAGACAAGGAGATGGTAAGGCCTAATCTAGGCTAATTATCTAGAGCCAATTATAATTCACTTCCTGAACCCTACACTCTATATGTAGAGTACTCCTGAACCTCGCACTCTGTACATAGCGCACCCCAGATACAACCGGCCCTTTGAGGGTAACAATACAGCTGATACAGCCCACTATGATATTTAGTTTGACACCCCCGATGTAGATAAACCACCCTTTATAAAAAAAAAACTATATTGGTTTATGCCACACATGACCTGAAACAAAGTTAGGAGACATCCCTATGCAATTGTGTAGCTACAAATACCCCAATACTACCCCATAGCAAAACTTTGGTGCCGCCCCCCTCTCCCACTCACCACATTGCATTGATATCCAACATCCTGTACTGCATTGTTGGTGACATTTACATTGACAGTTAATGATGGCTTCTTATGCCCCGCTATACAAATACCAATCCACCTTCCCCCTTTTAGTGATAGTTTTATGCTCCCCGATAAAAGCCTGTTTGGTTGAGATTTTCCCCATGCCCCCACTACCCTAATGAGAGCCCCATTTTTTACATGGGTGGATATAGCACTCCTCAAACACAAAGCTGCATGAGCACTGTTCACATGAAAATACTGTTTTTTACTTTTATGTACAGATTGTGATGGTTCTTACTGCATTCATTTTCAGACATTTTAAACAGTAATAAGAGTGCATCTGAGATTCTCTCAGAAGAGAAAATCAATGTAGGAAATGCCATTTGTGTTTTGTTTTGTTTTTTGCTGATGCTGATTTGCATTACCAAGTCATTGTAGAACAGGAAACGTCTCTTGGTTTAAAGAGCCTGTACTGGGAGAAAAGCAGAAGGCCATTCCTAGTATGTCCTTTTGAAAATACTAGATGCCTGGCAATGATGCTGATAAAACAGCTTAAAATATTCTCAGTCACTGACAAGTATTGAAGACCAACAGTTTTAATTTCACGCTAATACGCAAGCTTGTTTACGTAAGTAATTTGGAATGTGCTGTGGTCAACAGCAAGTCAGTAAACTGGCATTCTCAGAAGGAGGTCACCAGTGTCAGCCTCCATATTTTCCTTTAAATGTGAAAAAGGAGGGAGATGCAGCGCTTGCAGGCTTCTCAGCTGGGGTTTATGGGGCCCAGCATAGGAGCGGGAGAAAGCGTATGCTGGGGTGCTGGGCACCGGAGGGGCGGGGGGAGAGAAATCCAGGTAGATGGAGACGTCTGTGGGGCAGCCAGCTGACGGAGCAGAAGTGACTCTGTTGGCAGTAAACACAAAAGAACAAGCGGCGCCCCACTAAGTGTAGTAGAAGGTTAAAAACAAAGCATTTATTAAAATTGCACTTACACAAATTGAGTGATATCAGGCATGTACAAAATCCAGGCATCCCAGTCTGGGTGGTCCGAGTGCTAGGGATCCCGCCAACATGCGGGTTGCACTGGTGGTCGTTCCGAGGCTCCAGGCAGGTGGGCGAGATGGAGATTCAAGCGTCACAGGTCCAGTGGGAAGCTGGAGAGTAAGTGGATGGCTGTACCAGGCACGCGTTCGGAGCAAATTTGCTGGAGCCACCAGACACATGTGTCAGCGGGATCCCTAGCACTCGGACCACCCACACTGGGATGCCTGGATTTTGTACATGCCTGATATCACTTAATTCCTGTAAGTGCAATTTTAATAAATGCTTTGTTTTTAACCTTCTACTACACTTAGTGGGGCACCGCTTGTTCTTTTGTGTTTCCTTTAAACGTGAATCATACCGATTACGGAAATGATTTGGTAATCTCAAATTACGAAGACTATACAGTAGTAGCTGTGTACCATTCCACTGTAATAAGTATTTTCTTCTTTGTAAACAGATCTAATAGTGTGGCTTTTGGATGCCTTTAATGAGTGCATAAATAACTTTGAGTTATGGATTGAATTAGCAAAACTACATAATGGTAAATAGGTCATTATATATTATGATTAACAACATTGTACCATTCACTTGCTTATGTCTGGAATTATCTGGAAAAACATTGTTTGAGGCATATTTGAATGATCCAATTACTGAATGTAAAAGAAGATGAGGATATGGCGCTAATAAACATTTATAAAAATATTTCATGGTCATCAGCATGTCAGCAATTATTAGACATATAGAAAAACTCACTGTGCTGTCCTATACATCACATTTCTGAGTGATGTATACATACATTAACTTCCTATAATAGCATTAAAGTGCTCATATGCAAAACAATGTACCCAGTGATACTCAACTTTCTTGCACGCATCCACAAAGTGAATGTTATTCTATATACTGTATGTGTTTGTAAAATAAACTATGGAGGGCCTCCTCTGTTTTATCCTTTCTGCATGGTGAGAGCCACGCTTCATAAGGATTTGTATAGAGCATAATATGCTGCATTTGGAGGAGACGGGAGTGAGGAGAAGGAGAGGGGATCCCACAGTAAGAGTACCACAAATCTGTATAACCTGTATAAAAGCACTTATGACTCACTGCTATGGATCCACAACTTTTGGTGAATGCAGGGCCAGTTGAGGAGAGCACAGAGTTTGGTCTTGTACAACAGCACAGCCATTTGAAGATTGCACAAGTTGTTCATTATTTGAGCACTTGCACTAGAAACTATACAAAATAAGGCCACTGGGCACATTGTTTTGCATATGAGCACTTTATAGTGATTATGTGACTTGACTTAGTTAATGTTATCATACCTGTGTAGCAGCAGCAGTTTTCAGAATATTAATTAATTTATTTATCTATTTACTTTTGTATCCTAACGTGGGTAGTCATTGATTATGTTCACAATTATACCACACCCTAACTATTCAGTGTCAGTGTAAAAGCAGAGATACAATTTATAAGGATATATAAAAGGCATTTATACAGTATACTGTAGGTAAAAATATGAAAGTGTACATAATTCCATAAAAGCTATAAAGTGCTCCACAGAATGATTCAAAAAGAAAAAACCTATTAAAAGAGAATGTTTTCTTTAATGACTAATTAGAATTAACCCTCACAAACACTGTACACTCTGTGTAAGAGCTAGAATACCTATGTAATTGCAATTTGTAAACATATACAGTATACAATAGATAATACTGTATAACTGAGTCTCTAAAAGAATACTATAGTACCAAATAAATAACAAGACCTGCTCGTGTTACATACTGGAATTACATTTCAGGCCAGAATTCATTATTCAGCCTAGGTTCACACTAAATGCGGGTTTGAAATTGTGCGAGTTCAGCTGAACTCGCGCGATTTCAAACCGGTATTTCAGCCCGACTTTGGAGGCAATTTGAGAGACATCTGTGCAGGTTCATGCAGAGATGTCTATTGAAATTGCATCCAAAGTGCAGGAACTAGTGCGGGAACTACTTTTGTGAATCAGTGCAGCGCTTCAAAGTCTGCGTCGCACTGATTCGGACGATGCCGTTGCCCGCAATAGGCTCCAATTTGCCATGCGATTTGACATGTCAAATCTGCCCAATGTGAACGGGGCTCCAACAAATTATTAAAACTTTCACTGGATTTAGCCAGAAACTGTAAAATGTTTGCACATTTTGTAGACAGTCTAAAGGCAAAGCGTTAAATAATAAGCTCCCTCCCCAGCAGCACACACTCACCTTCACTCCACTCATTTACTACTCTAGCTGCCAGAAGTGATGACAGGTAAGCTCAAATTCACTATAGTTTGAGATCACACAAAGCTGAGAATTCTATCCCCCACAAGTTACAGCGCATGGCCCACCAGCACTGTCATATGAGAGGAACGGGGAGCATCTAGGGAGAGGGGGTATTAAAACAAGCCTGTGTGTGTGTGTGTGTGTGTATATATATATATATATATATATATATATATCAAATAATCCAAGGCTGTCACACTCCACACTAAATTTTCTCTCTTTATTTCCAAGAATTATCCATCTCTTACAACAAAATAAGTGTTCCATAAGCCAGCTTTCAAATCATGTCCTTCCTCAAGCTAGGAACAGCTCATTCTTATTTCGGTTTAGCATGTTCAAATGGAATATCCAGTTATATAAGAACCATTATTTACCAAAAAAATAAATCATCTGTCACATATAGCATACTTATGTCCTGCAAACCGATCCTTCAACTTCTAAGTTATTTCACCTACAGTATATAATAAAGACCACATCCACATCGGCATTTTGATAAATAGACCACAGAATCAGTCTGACATGTATAATATCCCGTCATTTTTATTTTTTGTTCAGAATGTAGAAGATAAAAAATGAACCATTTATCTTATGCGAGCACTGTATACGACTCCAACAGTGGAAGAACCAGTATTGTGTACTCCCAAGAAATGTTCAAATTTGCCTAGAAATGAGTTTCAGATCTGATTGTTTAATTAGAAATTGTCTTCCCTCTCCAATAAAAAAGGCGAGGGGGATAGATGAATTCCTCCACTCCTGAAAAGTTGTTTCTCAAGTTCTTCCAATGTTTCATAATACTGTATAGGTGTAAATATTTCTGGAAAAAGGATGAAACTTCAAACAAAAGTCTTCCTTTTTTTATCTACTGTTTCTTCTCATAAACTGAGACTGTACTCCTTTCTTTTCCAAAATCTGTCTAGGATACCCCCTTCTGTGTAATCTCTTCTGCATGATATCCAGCCCTAGTTCAACTAGTTCTTAATAAGTCACAATTCGTCGAACCCTCCTAAATGAACTGAGATGAAAACTAGAAAAATGTAATAACTGGTTGCCATGAGTCAACTTAATGTATAAATTGCTAATTAGTTTTCCTTCTCTCATCAAAAGCCAAGTATTCAAAAATAGACTTGATTCCATATCTGACATTAAATTAAATTCCAATTCCGGAATTTAAAAAAAAATCAAATATTTATCAATAAAATTGCTCAACCAACATCATGTTCAGCAGTGGAAATATTTATCAAAAGAGTTGAGACAGATGTCACAACCAAGGTACAGTAACTATGCATACATAATACCTGGGGGATTCCTCTAGAAGAAAAATATCTCACTTTTAGGAAGAAGTAGATTACATTTTACCCTCTGTCAACCCTTTGCCTTCAGTTCTAATGGGCATGCAACACATTTCAAACATACCATCTGCACTGGAAGTGCTATGAACACATTTGCTCTTGTACTATATATGTTGTATAGCTGTCCTGAGGATGACTATACATATGGACACTCTGAACCTCATTATGCCTCTGCATGTGATTCTTACCACAAATTCATGTACCTGCTTTCAACAGGTACACAAATCTGCTGACTGCACCAGCTATTCTAATGCGGAGGCATGATGGAATTGTAAAGAGTGTCTTTGCTACTCTTTATGAATTCCCCATGGTGTATTTTATTTTTTTGTAAAATAACTGAAGGTCCTGCAGACACAATCTCTCTCATTCTCTGGCACATTCTTTCAGATTTAAGAAATGCTCTAATGTGCTTTTATTATTTACCTCTCATTCATTGGCCTGTGATTTCTTATCCACATAATATAAGAAGTGAAGAGAGCAGCTAATCCACTGTTCACCTCTCAAGCAGCGGAATTCAGTAAGGACTAGAAATCAATAAAATGAGTTAAAAGAAGTAATGTGTTTCTGGTGTGATTTGTGACATGTTGGCCTATATCAGCAAAACAATACCAAAGCAAAAACCACTAGACAGGAAAGAAATGAATTCCTAAGGGCACCACCAGCAGTAATACATAATTTTTTAAATACAGTATTTCTAAGAAAGAATGCAGTTGAATAAAAAAAAGAATATTCAGCTGCTAAAGCTGAACTCCAGGCTGATATAAAGTTAAAGCAGTAGTAAAGTCTTGTGAAAAAAAAAGTTTTTCCTGCAAGGCAATATCATAACGTGCTAGTATGCATTGCATACTAGCACATTATGAGAAACTTCCCTTGAAACTAAGCCCTCCAGCGGCACGCTGTCAATGCTGCAGGCTCTTCCATCTTCACCTGGTCTTCCTTCCAGGTTAGGTGACTCCAGCTGCTTGACTGGACGAGCCGCCATGATGTCACTCCTGCACATACGTGTGGGAGACTCGGTCACAGCACCCAGCTCTGAATGCCGTTCCTTCAGAGCGCATGCACCGGTGACATCGCTGGCTGCTGCTCACCTGAATATCTCCTAAACTGTGCCCATTTAGTAGATATTTATGTTACCCTCAGGTAAGCTTTATTATAAGCTTACCTGTAGGTAAATATCACAAATGAGAGTTAACTACCACTTTAAAATGGTTATAAAGACTCTTTTTTTCTTAAAATATTAAACATGTTATACTTGCCTGCTCTGTAAAATAGTATTGCACAGAGTGGTCCCTTACCTCCTCCTTGCAGGTCCTCTACCAGTGCTCTCCACTCCCCCTCTTCTCTAAATGGCCCATAGCAAGTTGTGTGCTGTGGAGGCACTTGTGCGGGCCTGCTCCCGAATCAGGCTGTGTGTTTCCATAGACAAACAATGCCTCCTCATATGAATTTATTGATAGCAGCAAAAGCCAATGGCTTCTACTGCTGCCTGTGTGTCATGTGATAAGAAGGGGAGAGAACAGCGCTTGTGAAGCAGGGCACAGTGCTAGATCAAGAGAAGAGTCAGGTAAGTATTTAGGGGGGAAGCAAGGATTAAGATAATTTTTGTCTTAATGCAGGGGCTGTTTTTAAAGGGACCCGGCATATTTGAGCTCATATAACTGAGCTAAATGCCCTATGGACTTGTGGGTGTAAGCCATCTTGATCTCGGGATTTGTTCACATACATTTTTTCTAGTCTCTTTTACTCCTGGTTTTTGGTCAGCCACAGTACCTGTACCTTAAAGGGGTTGTAATGCATTCTATGCATTAAGGTGAAAAACCTTTTCTGTTGCAGCAGCCCCCGAGACTCCCTGTTTACTTACCTGAGCCCGATTGTTCCCACACCAGGGACGAGCCTAGCAGCTCCAGCCGGTGTCTTGGGTCCTCATTGGATAGATTGATAGCAGGGGAGCCATTGGCATGTTGTCTGTGGCAATGGATGCATCAACAGGACACGGGAGCACACTCGCACAAGTGACCCCAGGGCGAGCGCTCCCCTGATGGGTCACTCGAGTAGAGGAGGAGTCAGGAGCTTCAAAGGCTCCCGCCTCTGAAACAGCCCTTTACAGCGCGACTTCAGATCCCTCTCCCAGGTTCAGGCCAGAGCTCAAGTGAGATCTCATCCTGATTATTTAACTCCACCTGCTGGTGGAGTCCAGTGGACCACAAACTCCGGACCGGAACCAGACCCGCCATTGTGGCTGGTAAAATCCGAACCAGACTCCGCTTAATCCAGTCCACATGAACGCATACGAGGCGACAGGTAGCGTCTCTCTACCACTTTGCCTCGTATATTGTCACAATACATAAATGCATGCATCAGGTGGGGTTATGTAAGTAAATGACAAGTGCATATCGCTGCACGTGCCACAGTCGGAGCAATAATTCTACAGTTACTATGCATGTGTAACTCTAAATTGATGACTTGTAAAGTGTCAATTCTGGACAATTTTGGGTAACCCTCTCACAAGCATGTGGAAACTATTTACACATGGTAACCTCATCTTTTATATTTTACCAAAAAAGTGGTTAATATTTTGTGTGTGTGTGTGCATTAAAACTAACTTTAGTATATTTTTCAAAAATATGATAAACTGTTGCACAAATATTCTGTGACATAAAAAAAGGCTACTATTGTATTCTCCATGGTCCCTGCTTTCAGAAAACATATTCTGATTGGGGGTTTTAACTCATTTTCAGGCCTAAATTGTGCATTTAAACATGTGTTAAACCACACAAGATGGTGAGTGGCTTGAGTCCATAAAGCTCTACCCTTGGGAGTGAAACCCGACACACAAGAATTGCACTGTGAGTGTGTCTGTGACTGCCTGTAAAATATACATTTTTCCAGCTATCAGTCCATGTTTCTTACTGTTCCTGTTAGCACTCTTAAATCTCTCCCTGCTAGACAACTGCACAACATACTGTTTGGTGTCTGTGACTGCATATCGAAATGTAGAGAAACATTTCTACAGCAATAAGCATGAGCACCAGCAGGAACACTTAGCTTTCCTTGTCTTGTGTGGGCTTTACCTAACTACTACATACATCAATAAATTGGAGATGCAATCTCAGTTTCTGTTCTATTTCTTTACTTCAAATATTCATGCATATTAAGCTTACAAGCACAAGCGACTGCACTGTTTCGGACAAACACATGTCCTTCGTCAAGCTGCATGTATAGCACTACATTTCTTCCTCATATTTATCATCCCACATAGTTGTATCCCTTTACCAATCATCTTGTTAACCCACAAGTTAACCTAGTCCATCTCTGGAAGTACTAATAAGTGACTAGCACCCAGATCCCATATGTACCATATACTAATTTCTATCTATTCTTATTGGACTTTTATCAGGTTTGTAAGAAAATGGGGGGTGATTACACAAATAATAATAATACGGACATTAATAAATAATATCAATATTATTAATCCACGCCCACTTCTCACCGTTCTTTTTAGGGGTAGGTCGACAATGAAACACACAACACAAACTGTAGGCAAAAAAGAGGTTATATTGTAAAAAGAATTAACCTGAACATCTTTGTCACAGATAAGGGAATATTACATAAAACAACACTATGGAGGCATAAACATCACAGACGTACATTAACAGCAACATCTGATGCTAACAAATAATACAACCTTGGCACTAGAGAAGAGAAATACTTATAAAACCAAAGACAGACTCCTGGTCTCTCTGATTTTTCTCCCTATATTCTACTATTCTAGTCTTTGGAAATCGAGAGGGCCGCTTGCTCATACCCCAGATGGCTCGTAGTCGTGAGCCGGGGCTCTATGGCGGTCGGTCCTCTACTTACGTGATCTGGTGATACTCACAGTCGCCCTAAATGGTTAGGTTATGGGCGTAAAATTGGTATGTTTGATGGAATTTTATACTCTGTTTATTTTTTGTACATCTGGTTGTCTTCAACTGATGGATGTAATGTCTTTATTAATGTATACCAATAAAGAATTTGAAAAAAAAAAAAATAAAAAAAAATAAAACCAAAGACAATATACTCCAGCAATAATACACTGAAAAGATATCTGGCTAGTAGGCATCTAAAATATTACCACTCCTCAGTCAGGTCTGCCCTTCAGGTCTCCAGTCAACGTACCTCTCAACAAGGTCTCCCAGTCAAGTTTCCAGTGCAGCTCCCAGTCCAGCACCCCAGTCAGGTTACCAGTCCAGCTCCCAGTCAGGTTCCTCCAACGCAATCTGGCTATTTAGTCAGGGTCTCACTAGGTACTCCTCCCTTATGTCCAGTCTTTGGCTACTTTTATGCCCCTTCTCTCCATTTGCTATCATTGAGAAATTCCCCATTGGCTCCCACAGCACACCCAAATCTTTCTCAAGACAGCGATTGTCCAGGCCCCAATCTATGTTGCTATGAAGCTTTTCAGATAATAATTAGGATCTCTGGTGACCCGATGTCTACAGCATGTTTACATTCATTAAGACTGCCATCAACCTAGACTTTAGGATAAACAATCCCCAAATTAACATGTTAAGGTCCTATACTCAAATGGAGAGACAATGTCTGGCCACCAGCCCTAAAGACAGGGTAAACGTAATTGCTATGCATATAATATAGCCAATGAAGGCACCAGCAGACGCCTTTGTCCTCTGAGAAACAGGGAACAGTCTTGTAAGCATAAATCAGGCCCACATCTCATCATAATACCATAAAATATATTAAGTACATAATTTTCCTGTAAATATATATTTTACTGGGCATGGTAATTTCTTACACATTAACTGGCAAAAACTAGCAACAATTAGCAACTAGTAAAAACATTCTGCGATACTACACAATCAAAGAACAAACTACCAACAAATATATCTACTACTCTATAACTACTAAATATCTGTTTCAACACTCACAACAAAGGCTCATGGGAATTTTAACTTTTATAGGGAGCAGGTTGCACAGTTGAAACCCCCAATGATTGGCACTTTTAGGCCACCTCACCACAGTTCATATGCAAAAAAACATTTTGGGGACAGCTCCATGACATTTTTTTTTGCACAGTGCCATTGGTTGTTATTGTGCAGCATAACAACCAGTGACTATGCAGCCCGGAATTCTAGCACCCAATGATGTCATTGATCACAAGGATGTAGGCAGGCGGGCCACACAGCATTCTTGGTTGCTAGAACGCAGGCAGCACAGTGTGAAGTTGTACTAATACTGACACTAATTGACTTCTTTCTGCACTAGCAGATGAATGTCTGAATTGATGTACAGGCCAAATATGGCTATTTACTTCACCCCAAAACCTGCATGGCTGCAAACCTCATTCCTGTTTACAACTGAAACTCATCTCTACTGCACAGGTCTGGAAGAAAGTTACAAGGGATACCAAGAATCAAGTAGAAACACACATACCTCCTGTATTCAGACTATATTTGTGTAACTCAAATTTCTGCTTAAATCACAAAGTATAATGTTGTATTAGAAAAAATAATGTGGTGCAAAAACTGGTCTAAATCCAAGATGGTCTACTCTAGACACACAAGTATCAGGCTTATTCATGCACTGAAGTTAAAAAATGCAAAGGCTCCTATACTAAATGTAATGAACAATTCACAAAAATGAAATTATTCCTTTGTCTATCATTTCAGAGCTGTGAAACATCTTCGGGGCAGATCAGCCCAGTTGCCCGCACAGAGAGAATATTATTTATGAGTTTGTCGTTCCATTTTCACAGTTTTAGAACTCTCATTTTGTGCAAAAGGTAGCACATTTTAAAAGGTATCTGGGAAACTCTGACATGAACATGAGTTGCAGAAACATCAATCAAATTTATGCTGTTTTGTACATATTTTCTGTCAACATTATTCAGTATATGCAACAAGTGAAAAGTGCTAAATGTTGTATTTGATAAATATTGTGGTGCAATAACTGGTCCAAATCCAAGACAGTCCACCCAAGACACAAGCATCAGGCTTCTTCATGCAAAGTAAAAAAAAAGTGAAGGTTTCTATGCTGAATTCAATGAACAATTTAAAAAAAATAAAAACTTTCCTCTATCCTTTCAGAGCTGTGAAACATCTTCCAGGATAGAGATCAGCTCAGCTGCCCACACAGAGACTGTCATTTATGAGTTTGTCATTCCACTTTCACGGTTTTAGAGTTCTCATATTGTGAATAGGCAGCATATTTCTCACTGGTATGTGGGAAACTCTGACATGAACACGAGTTGCAAGAACATCAATCAAATTCATGCTGGTATGTATATTTTTTTCTAACATTTTCTGTCAACATTATTCAGTGTAGGAAACAAGTGAAAAGTACTCAAATGCCAATTTATTCAGAGTGGGTAGAAAGGGGCACACTCTCACAACACCCAATGATCTGCTGCTAATCACAGGCAGTTACTTCAGTAATATTATACTCTTTTACATACAATATTTTGAGCTTCTTCATAACAAACTGTGGTCATATTGATAGAACTTGTAACATTTATTGTGCCTTCCTCTCGGTTTCTCAGTTATATTTACTGAATGTATAGTTTTAGTGAATGTATAATTTTGGATAGAGTAGGGAAGGGTTAAACCCTGCATCAGTTTATTTTATTCCATTTGTGTAGCATTGGGAATAGTACCCTCTGTTTCCTGTGATCAGGAAAGCTTTATAAAGTGAACTGCCTTTTTGGACAGTTGTCACAAGAACAAGTGCTCCCATTCGGATCTGATTTCCCATCTCTTTCTGTGTCGTTGATGATGGTAACCAGCACAAACAGGGAGGGTGAATCTCCACGGTGGAGACATAGACAGAAAAAAAAATATTTGCTAATCTTTCCTAAATCTACCCAAAACTAAAGAAAAAAAAAGACTATCAATACACTTTAGTTACCTTTCTCTGATGTTTTCAGTTTATTTTGCCTTTGTGGCCTTCTATGGTTTTGCTGATATTTTTCTGACTCATTTTCATTAATAGCCCCATGTACAGTATACAGAAATGTCTGCTGCTGCTGGACAACACCACACTTAATGCAGCTCACAGCAGCCTCACAGGAGAAAATGCAGACTCTTAAAGCAGAACTAAAGACACCATACTCACCTCATCTACAATAGTATGAGGTCTGTGCGGGAACCCTCAATGGCATCAGCATCTTCTCCCCAGCTCCTTCCGGGTGCCAGTCTTCAGCCATCTCTATTGGCTGATACAGTATGGTATAACTCCTGCCCATGCACTGGAGCCAGTCATCCTGGCACAGGGACAGTGCATAGGCACAGTTTACATGCCACAGAAGACTACGATCAGGCAGGTAGGTTTGTTTTACTGCAGAAGAAACACTGCATTTCTCTTCTGCAATAAATAGCCTACCTGCTTGCAAGTTTTTAAATATTACCCTTAATAGGTACTAAAAGTAAAGTAACAAATATGTTAAGATATTGGCCTGTAAGAAAAGCATTATTCTGAAAAAAGAACATAGTGGGTTTTCCTCTATGGTCAATAAACTGAATTCTATCTAGTTTTTAAAATTAGAGTTTGGAAGAGTGTTGGAGGAACACTGCATTGTGAGTAACTTCAGACAGCTTGAGACAGCTGCTGTCCCAGCAGGGAGGGAGACCGTTAACCTGTTTACCACACTTTCTACAGAGTTCTGCCTCTCTCTACATGCTTATAGTAAAAGTTAGACAGTCTGCATGGGAGAAAAGACACAGACAGCACACAGAATGTAATCTCCAGCCACATCACAGAGCTGCCACAGCTGCAGCCACCAGAGAGAGAATCATTTGCCTCTAGGAACCTTTCACATGTAGGAGGATTGCTGGGACCTGCGGTCCTCCCAGAAGAACAGCAACTGTGGAAATCTGCCACTGTGGATTCTGCTGTGTATGCACTCTTACCTGTACAGGTACGCAGGGGCAACCACATGCCCGAGTTAGGGATTTGTTTAGGAAAAAGACTGTGCACTTTGTTTTGGAACTGTTATGCTGAGAGTTTTTAGTAAAGCTTTTGAAACTTTTTTCATGCCTGGTCTGAAGTTACTAAAAGGGTGCATGGTGGTAATGGCATATGAAAGAACAGGTCCTGTAATGCGCATACACAGGGTGAAGTGGTGGCATACCATTGCTAGGAGCAACAAGTACAAGAAAAGAAAGATATGACAGCGAAAAAGTGGAAGAGTGGTACCGGTAGGGGTGACATGTCTCATGCATAGTATAGGAAGTAGTCGGTGCCCCAGTAATCAGGACTGGATCCCTATGACAGAGACCCTAGGGACCTAGCCTCATGGTCCAGAAGAGAAAAGAGTTAACTATGTACACTAAAAGCAAATATAAATGTAAAAATTGCGCTCAGAGATTACATGTGGCAGCTGACACTTCACTAGACATATAGTGCAAAACAAACTTCAAATAAACAATAGTGACATCACGAGTGCCACTCAATGTGTTTCGTCCTAATAGATATCATCTGGGGTGTCCATTAGGATGAAATGTGTCAGCTGGTGCTCGTGATGTCATTGCGATCCTTTTGAGTTTGATGATGGAATACATAGCGCTATTTTAAGTGTATCTCTGTAAGTGCACATCTGTTTTTACAATAAATGTTATAATACAGTTTCACACTATGTGTGGCTGCTTGTTGTTTCCAACACATACAGCCAGGTCCATAAATATTGGGACATCGACACAATTCTAATCTTTTTGGCTCTATACACCAACACAATGGATTTGAAATGAAACTAACAAGATGTGCTTTAACTGCAGACATTCAGCTTTAATTTGAGGGTATTTACATCCAAATTAGGTGAACGGTGTAGGAATTACAACAGTTTGTATATGTGCCTCCCACTTTTTAAGGGACCAAAAGTAATGGGACAGATTAACAATCATAAATCAAACTTTCACTTTTTAATACTTGTCCAATGAGTTCTGAAGCATTTGGCTGAATATGAGCAGATAATATTGCCAGAAACACTTCAGAATTCATCCTGCTGCTTTTGTCAGCAGTCACATCATCAATAAATACAAGAGAACCAGTTCCATTGGCAGCCATACATGCCCATGCCATGACAGTACCAGCACCATGCTTCACTGATGAGGTGGTATGCTTTGGATCATGAGCAGTTCCTTTCCTTCTCCATACTCTTCTTTTCCCATCACTCTGGTACAAGTTGATCTTGGTCTCATCTGTCCATAGGATGTTGTTCCAGAACTGTGAAGACTTTTTTAGATGTTGTTTGGCAAACTCTAATCTGGCCTTCCTGTTTTTGAGGCTCGCCAATGGTTTACATCTTATGTAGAACCCTCTGTATTCACTCTTGTGAAGTCTTCTCTTGATTGTTGGCTTTGACACACATACACCTACCTCCTGGAGAGTGTTCTTGATTAGTGTTGAGCGAACCCGGACTGTAACGTTCGGGTCCGTACCGAACTTTAGGGTGTCCGTGGCACGGACCCGGACCCGGACATTTCAAAAATCGTTCGGGTTCGGTCCGGGGTTCTGCTATTTTACTCCACGTGTTGAGAAGCTGCAGGGCAGCCAATCAACAAGCGTTTCACTGGTTTGCCCTTAGAAGCCATCACAGCCATGCCTACTAATGGCATGGCTGTGATTGGCCGGTGCATCATGTGACCCAGCCTCTTTATAAGCTGGAGTCACAGTGCTGCAGTCACATGCTCCTTGGGTTAGTATAGGGAAAGGTAGCTGACGGCGTGAGGGACAGATTTTAGCCATTTTAAGACCTGATCCTGCATCCTGAGATAGATTACTTTACTACTGCTGTCTGTGCTGTTGCTCTGAGGACAGATAGCAGA
>BLSH010264060.1:951010-962759 GCA_018402905.1 Glandirana rugosa
TTTTTTTTTTTTTTTTTTTTTTTTTTTTTCTTCTTTCCTTTTTTTGGGTTGTATTTATTATTGTTCTTTTTGTTTCTACTCTGAGGGAGAGTCCTCGGAATAGAGTGAAGAAATTGACGAGCTGATATATGAGTGGAAACTTGTTAAAAGAATTATGAGGTAAACACTTGAATAATAGAGAAGTTTTTCTTCTGAGGATGGATAAGTAATGGGGAAAGGGAAAGGAGAAGAAGAGGGAAAGAAAAGGGGAAAGGAAAAGAGATAACTTAAATAATGGTTAAAACCAAAGAATGTAAAAGAATGATTTACAAGTGGAAAGGGGAGGGGAAGGGAAGAAAAGAGAAAGAAAAACCACGATGATGAGACGGAACCAGAGACTGATCTGAAGGTCAATATGAATAGAAAAAAAGATCTGGTGGGCTGCTGATGTGGAAAAAAAAAAAAAAACAAAAAAAAACAAAGCAAGTATTGCATTCAAGATAGGACCCTGAAACCCGAATTTCTGTAGGACCGCTGACATATATTGCCAGTGTATCCTATCGAACGCCTTCTCTGCATCTATAGATAGCAGCAGAGAAGGCGTTCGTGTTTTTTCCGCATATTGCATAACATTTAGGAATCTTCTGGTTGCATCTGAGGTCTGTCTCCCCCTCACGAAGCCCATCTGGTCATTTTTGATTAAAATTGGGATGATATCGTTTAGTCTTCCTGCTATCAATTTGGTTTTGATATCCGCATTCAGTAGCGATATAGGCCTAAAATTTGCTGGGGTGGGGGGGGGGGGTTTCCCCGGTTTTGGAAGGGTGACTATATGTGCTCTCAGCATCTCTTGGGGAAAGTAATTTTTGGAGGTGGCAGTTGTGAACATTGTTTGCATATGAGGGGCTAGTATGGTTTTAAATGTTTTGAGGTATTCGTTGGTGAAACCGTCTGGCCCTGGAGATTTGCCATTGGGTAAAGAGGTTATGACTTTTTCTATCTCTGTTGGTGTGAAAGGTGAGTTTAACTGTTTTAGTTGGGTTTGAGATAGTGTGGGTAAGTGGAGGTTTTGTAGAAAGTGTTGGATGTTATCTATTGTGGGTTGGGGAGTAGAGTTGTTGTCTTTAAGGTTATAAAGTGAGCTGTAGTATTCTGCGAAGTGGTTAGCAATCTCTTGTGGATTGATTATTTTGCTCTCTAGTGATGGATGTATGTGATGTGAGATTTTTGTCTTGGTGCGACTCGCTTTTAGTCTATTCGCTAGATACTTTCCTGCTCGGTTGGCATTGGCGTATGATTTAAGTTTGAGATGGTTTAGTAATCTATCGTAGTTTTGCACTAGGAGGTTTCTGAGGTTTTCCCTAAGTTTGGAAAGGGAGTCTGCTGTTTGTCGGGAGATTTTTTGTTTATGGTTTCTAGCGAGTGAATTTCTGCTAGAAGGGAGTTAAGTTTAAAATTGTATTTTCTCTTTTCCCTGGCGCCTATTTGAATGAGAATACCTCTGAGGTACGCCTTGTGGGCGTTCCATAGGGTGAAGGGATCTGTGGTGAAGCTGTGGTTGTTTTCAAAGTATTCTCTGAGATGCTGAGAGATTTTAGATGCTGTTTTGGGCTCTTGTATAATTTTGTTGTTACAACGCCAGATGGGTGTGGAGGGGGGTACATCCTTTTCAGCTATCTGTAGAGTAATAGCTGCATGATCGGACCATTTTATGTCCTGTATTTTTGCATCAGATATCTTTTGTAATAGCCATTTGTCTACAAAATACATATCTAAACACGAGTAGGATAAGTAAAACGTAAAGTCTTTCTCGTTAGCGTGGGTACACCGCCACGCGTCATATAGGTCTTCCGTGTGGATCAAACTTTTCAATGTTCCTGTGTGGGGCTTCTTGGGTCCTGTGGTATCCAAGGATATGTCTACTATTGTGTTGAAGTCTCTGCAAAGTATAAGGCTACCATATCTGATGGGAGCTATTATCTTCAGAACTTTGTGTAGAAAACGGACTTGGTGGGTATTCGGGACATATACTGTTGCCAGCGTGTAGGGGTGAGAGTTTATGTCACCTGTAATTATTATAAATCTTCCTTGTCATCTATTTTTGTTTGTTTAATTTGAACTGAGAGGGAGTTTTTAAGTGCCATTAATAATCCTCCTGTTTTGCGGTTGGGGGTATTGGCAAAGAATACTTGAGGATAGTCTTTATGATAACATTGGGGTGCTTTCCCAGTTTGGAAATGCGTCTCTTGGATGCATAAAATGTCAATATTCTGTCTGGCTGCTTTGGCCCACATGTTGTGTCTCTTGACGGGGTGATTGAGCCCCCTTACATTCAACGATAGGCACTTGAATGGCATATTTGTGGGAGAGAGTCATTTAGTGTGTAAGTTGTGGAGTGTGGTTGGCACTTACATTTAGCTGGGATGAGAGAAAAGAAACAAAAGCAGAAAAGGTAGAACAAAGGGGTAACTTGCAGTTCCATAAAAAGGGAAGGATCTCTAGTTGGATCCATAAGCAGATATATTGTGCTTGGATGCTTATTTTGGGGGGAGGGAGTTGCGAAATAACTCCTGGCTGAAGGAGAGATGTTTGGTAGTCTGAGTCATTTTTTAGGGCTGCCGGATGGGCTCTTTTTGTTTGATCTCTTGTGGGAGACAATTTGCCATTCCTCTTGTAGAGGAGGTATCTTGGGTTCTTGCGGTGTAGGGATCGTGTGTTTAGGAATTATTTTCCAACGTTTGAGGGCTGCTATGCCATCCTCTATAGTGTCAATTGTTGTTGAAGATCCATTGATGGTGACTAAGAGGGTGGCCGGATATTTCCATTTATGTTAAATATTGTGATTTCTTAGGGCCTTCGTTATGGTGGCCAGATTTTTCCTGCGTTGGAGAGTGTGCCTAGAAAGATCCGGTAGTAGGTGCACTGTCTCATAAGGAGCGGGTAGGGTGTCTGGTTTCCTGGAATTTGTCATAATTTGGTCTTTCACATGAAAGAAATGGACTCTTAACAGTACGTCCCTCGGAGTGTCTTGAGGTTGGAATGCGGGCTTCGGTAGCCTGTGAATTCAGTAGGTCTTGTGTAGATAGGGAGGGTGCTATGGTGGAGAACAGGGTTTGTGCATATTTTTGAAGTTGCGGTGGTGTCACTGATTCAGGGATACCTCTTATTTTTATATTGTTTCTTCTCTATCTATCTTCTAAATCCGAGATTTTATTTTTGAGCCACATTATTTCATCCTTTTGAGCGTTATGAGCGTCAATGAGGGTGTTTTGAGTTGTGGCATATTCGACCATTTTATGTTCTATGTGGTCCACCCTATTGCCTATTGCGAACACCTCTGTCTGGCATTTACTGAGCCCTGTTATTAGGTCTGAGTGTATAGAGCCTCTCAGAGATAAAAGAATCTCTTTAAGGACAGTGTAGGATACTGGTTGGTTTGCAATTGGGTATTTAGCGATCGGGTCATTCATGTTGCCCTGTGTATGGACTGTGTCAGGAGCGCTGCTTACCTCCATGCCCTCGTTCTGTGGCTGCGTAGGCCTCGGTTCGAGCCTCGGTTTTTATTTGGCCGGGCTCCTGGTGGATGGAGTGGAGGTCCCGGAGGAGCAGCTGCTGTGCTCCGCTCCTTGTTGACCCCCGCCTGGAATCCCTCTAATCTCCGGGAGTGTGGAGGATGATGCGGCCTTGCTGCTGGTGGTGTGTGCCATTTTGTTGTGGCTCACGTGCCGCCGCCGAGAAGAATCCGTCCAGCTTACTTGGCTGTATGGGGTTCTTTTTGTTTTTGGTCATCCTTGGGGGTTTCCCGCTGTGTATCCCACCTAGGGAACAAAGATGTGGAGCTGATCAAGCCCTTAGATGCGGCGTCCTCTCCTGTGTCTCAGCGGAGCTCTTCTCCTACGAGTCCATCTTAGAGCTCGGCTAGACACGCCCCCCAGAAAGTTCTATTTATGGGAAAAAAATTAGATACATTTTTTTTTAGGTACAGTGTTGCATGACCACGCAATTGTCAGTTAAGTAAAGTAACGCAGTGCCGTACCGCAAAATATGTCCTGTCATGAAGTGAGGTAAATCTTCCAGAGTTCAAGTGGTTAAAGCGGAGGTCCTCCACCTATTTGATAATTAAAAGTCAGCAGCTACACATACAGTAGCTGCTGACTTTTAATTTTAGGACACTTACCTGTCCTGGAGTCCAGCGATGTCAGCACCACCGCCGATCTTCAGATCGGCTGGTCAGGTGCAGCCGCGGCCATTGCAGGTAAGGGAACCCGGCAGCGGAGCCGTTTGACTTCGGGCTGGGCACCTACTGCACATGCGCAAAGTGCACTGCGCTCTGTCAGTGGCCCAGAGGCAGAGGAGGGAGGAAGAGGGAGCTGGGCGTAAAGGCTCACGGAAGTGGGAAAAAGAACATCTGTCAAAGACAGGTATCCTCTTCCCCCTCCACCCCCCCGAAAGGTGCCAAATGTGACACCTGAGGGGGGAAGAATATGATCAGCGGAAGTTCCAAATGTGGGTGGAACTCCGCTTTAAAGATGTTATAGAGATAAAGAAAAAAGGATAACTAATTTAATGTAAAATAAAATTGACCAAAAACCATTGTAGTTTCTATAGCAGCTACAAAATCAGCTTATGCTGCAGAACATTAGTGTGTTGCTGTGTATTCTGCCATTGCAGTAGAAATAGACAAAGTAAGTTTTAATGAGAGCAGTGGAACTAAAGTACCCACCTGAACTATCTGCAAGGTTATAGTGACACTTGTACTTCCACTGTAGCTACGAAAGATATTCTGAATGTACATAATTAAAGCTTTCCTTATAGAGGCTATATTACTTTTACTACTGCAGTGGTACTACTAGTCTAAGCTAATCGGTTGTTTCACTTATAATTTACTGACAATAGTCTCTCTCCAATCTGTAGGATTATGCATGCATTTTCATGGTGCAATCAGCAAGAATAAACGAGAGTGGAGGGATCAGGGGAGGTGGAGTTTTCATAAAGTTAAGTAGGAGGAAGCATAGTGACATTAATTTCCCAAGACGCATCAGGAAATCTGAAAGCTCCTTGGGTAGCTTGTTACCAGGCAGAGCTGTGGATCCAGTGTTGGATCTTCAATCACTGAGTTTCCTACACAATCTGCTGCAGTTTTGGCTATGTTGTGGGCCCTCTCATGAGACTACTTTTAAAATTTAGATCACTTTGGCGATAGAGGATGATCATTATAAATTTATAAATATGCTGTGCTATATAAGGCATTCAGCTAGTAAAAAGCTTTTTAGTAAAACCATCCAAATACACATCTACAATAAAATTAGAGAGACACAACACTATCTACAGTATGTGCAAAACAAGCCATAGAATTTCTTGGCAAGCTGTGTTCAACTATATTGCATTTCATAGATTATTTTGATAAAAGAAACAGAAGGCTACCCCAAAGGGCAATTCCACAGCTGCAAGAAACTATAAACAACTGCTTATTCTGGATACATAAATAATTCAAAATTCTTTTAGGAATAACTTTTACTTCTCTGATTCAAATAGTAGAGAAGAAGATGGAGAAGAACAAAGAACTGAATTTTAGGTAAAAATAGAGATGCAATTCAACACAGTCCTCAATGAAATGTTTGGCCAAAACATATAGGGAAATCAACTGTGTATAAATGTTCAGTGTCTTTGCTCTTTCAGTCAACCCGATTTTTCTGACATTGATGGTTTTGACTACTTTTTGAACCTTTATTAAAGCTGTGCAAATCTGTAAATATAGCTGTACAGCAGTAACCATAAATTTCCTGTTTTTACTCTGCAAGCAGCCCTCATCGCTGGTAATTTTGACATCAAATTTCCATTTTGTTTTAGTTATAGTCTGTATTTTAGTTGACGAAGATATTTTAGTCAACAAAATTAATACTGCTGGTGCCCCTCAGAAATCTATGCAAATACCTACTCTATGAAAATTGGTATCTGCATAGAGGTAGGCATGATGCCCCTTCTTCACATGACAGTGCTCCAGCTTAGAGATAGGTCACATAGGCACAGAACACTAAATTATAGGAAGGGGAGGTCTACACATGTGTCCTATAGGTAGAAGCTACAGAGGAGGATGAAAGTGCAGGCTGAGCTGACAAGGTAAAAGCAGTCACCTTATAATACCTTCTGTACAACATCAGTCTATTTGTCTAGAAATAACCTTATTAGACTTACCTCCCAATGTTGGGACTTGTGAAAGAAGCAAACCCTGGGGAAAAGATATGCAGCATACTGCAATGCAAATGGGTGTGGCTATATTGTAGTAAATATTGGGTGTGGCTTAAAAGAGCATGGTTAAAATATTGAATACTTTGGTCATGACTATGTAATATTCAACATTATGTATAGAGGATAAGGCTAAGATCTACTTGATGTACTACACAGCATACAGAGTACAACGGTCCAGAATATGTATCATAGGGTTTATTACTGATTACTGATCAGTGAAAGAAAAAAAATGCCTGATATCCCTGCTGTTTGTGGTCATTGGGAGTGGGGGGGGTGCCCAAAGTCAGGGGTCAGTTTAAAGAAAAAATATGCCGCATTAGTAGCTACCAAGAGGATAATGTATGCTGTTGGTAGTTAGTGCAAGGAAAACAAATGGTTTCATCAGTATCTGTAGGATATTAGTGGTCAGACGGGTCCAATGTGGAAAAAAATTGATTTTTTTCTACTTACCGTAAAATCCCTTTCTCTGAGTTCATTGACGGACACAGCAGCTTCATCTTGACCTTAGGGTTATATCGCAACCTTCAGGAGAGGGACTAGGCAGAACTAAATATTAAAAGAACAAGCACAGCCCCACCCAGGGGCAGTCCTCACTGGTAACCTTCCGTCCTGCAACAGATAGCTCAGTTCGTAACAAGCAGTACAAACATACAAACAGGAAGGGCGGGTGCTGTGTCCATCAATGAACTCAGAGAAAGGGATTTTACGGTAAGTAGAAAAAAATCCCGTTTTCTCTTTTGTTCATTGACAGACACAGCAGCTCCATCTTGACCTTAGGGACGTCACAAAGCAGTGTCAAAATGAGGGTGGGTAATAAGAAACAAGTTCATGAACAAAAATAAAAACCTCCACCCAACAGAACCCCCTGTGGGGAACCAGAAACACACCTCAGACAGCCGCTTGCAAAACTTTGCGGCCAAAGGCTGTATCCGAGGATGACAGAACGTCAACCTTGTAAAATTTGGAAAAAGTGTGCACAGACGACCAGGTAGCCACATTGCACTCCTGAGAAACAGACACTTGATGTTGGAAAGCCCAGGAAGTGCTAATCGCCCTGGTAGAGTGAGCCGTGACTGGAAAGGGGGGTTCTAGACCCCTAACAACATAGGCTTGCATCACAGTTTGTCTAATCCAATGAGATATCGTAGCTGAGGAGGCCGCTAGGTCCTTGTGCGGACCATCCACCACGACAAACAGCGAATCCGACCTCCGAAAGGAGGCCGTGGCCGCCAGGTACACCGAAGGGTCAGAACAACATCCAAAGATTGCAGGGCAACCTCCTTAGGATGAGATGGTCGCGGGCACAAGTAAGGGAGGACAATGTCCTCATTGATATGAAAAGACGACACCACCTTCGGAAGAAAGGAAGGCGGAGGGTGCAAGATCGCTTTATCCCTGTGTAGGACCATATAGGGAGACCTGCAAGACAAAGCCGCCAACTCCGACACCCGATGGGTGGACGTGATGGCCACCAAAAAAGCCACCTTTCGTGAAAGCGTAAGTAACAGGATTTCCCTGATATTCTCAAACGGTGGCTTCTGAAGCACCGAAAGGACCAGATTAAGATCCCATGGCGCCAAAGGCGAATGTACCTGGGGAAGGACATGCCGAACCCCCTGAGCAAAAGTATGAATCAAGGAATGAGTGGCCAACGGCTGCTGGAAAAAGATCGCCAGAGCAGAGATCTGACCTTTTATCATGCTCAACGCCAGCTTCTGATCGAGCCCACTCTGCAGAAACACCCGAACCCTAGAAACCAAGAAGGAACGGGGATTCCACCCCCCATCCTCACACCAGGAGATGTAAGACCTCCAGGTGCAGTGGTATATCTTTCAGGAAGTGGTCTTCCGTGCCTTAAGCATAGTAGGTATCACCCCCCTGTCTCTCAACACCTGGCATTCAATAGCCAGTTCGTTAAAGCCAGAGAGGGTAAAGCAGGATGCAATATGGGCTCCTGGGACAGTAGGTCCTCGCGTAGCGGGAGTCGGCAGGGGGTATTCACTACCATCCGTACCACGTCGGCGTACCAGGGATGCCTCGGCCAGTCTGCAGCAATGAGAACGACTGGTATCCCCTCTGCCTCTATTCTGCACAGCAGATGCGGAAGAAGTTTGAGAGGGGGAAAGGCATAAATGAGCTGATAACAAGCCCACGGCGCCACCAGAGCATCCACCGCGTCTGCCAAAGGATCTCTCGTCCTGCTCACAAAAGTCTGCACCTTCCAATTAATGCGAGACACCAGTAGATCCACATCTAGCGTGCCCCATCACAGACAAATCTGTCGGAATGTTTCCGGGTGTAGAGACCACTCTCCCTGATCCAGCGTCTGCTGGCTGAGGTAGTCTGCTTGCCAGTTTTCTACGCCCAGAATGTGAGTGGTGGAGAGCACCGGCATGTGAAGTTCGGCCCACCTTAGGATGTTGGACACTTCTGTTGCCACCGCCAAACTTCTTTAACCTCCTTGATGATTTACGTACACCATGGCCGTGGCATTGTCCGATTGAATCCTGACAGGGAGCCCGTGCAACTGCCCCATCCACTGAAAGAGGCAAAGTCTGATCGCACGGAGCTCCAGGACATTGATTGGGAGACAAGGACCTCCCAAGTCGAAGGGCCGGATCTCGGAGCCACCATAGCAGTAAGGCTCTGGCCTGACACAGATCATCTGATCCAGGGACCATGGGGATTTGTCCCACTTCGAGAGGATCTCCCTCTGCAGAGCACAGGTGTGACACTGGGCATACAGGACCGCCTCGAAGGTGGATACCATGAGACCCAGAACCCACATGCAAAAGCGGAGGGGCGACCACTTCTGGGATAGTAGTGAGCAAACCGCTGACTGAAGAGTCTGGAGCTTGGTCGGTGGAAGGAAAACTTTCGCCTGGGCAGAATCAAGAATCAACCCCAAGTATTCCAGTCTGTGGGTCGGAATCAGCACCGATTTTGGGAGATTCAGTAGCCAGCCATACTCCTGCAGAGTCTGCATGGTGATCGCCACATTTTTCCTCAGCGCTGAAGCCGACTCGCTCGCAAGAGGAGGTCGTCCAGGTATCCCACCATCGCGATGCCCCTCTGCCTCAACAGAGCCAGAACCGAGGCCAGTAGCTTGGTAAAGACCCGAGGCGCAGAAGCTAGGCCAAATGGTACAGCCACAAACTGGTAGTGGGCCTTCCCAACCGCAAAGTGCAAGAAACGTTGGTGCTGGACACATATGGGGACATGTAAGTGCGCGTCCTTGATGTCAAGAGAAGCCAAGAAATCGACCCAATGAAGCGCCCCCACCGCAGAGCAGATGGACCCCATCCTGAACTTTCGTACGTGCACGAAACAGGTCCAGGATTGGCTGTACCCCATCCTTTTTTGGGACCATGAACAGGTTGGAATAAAAGCCCTGAAACCTTTCCGAATCCAGTCCTACACCGCCCCCAGCAAGGCCTGCAGTCGGCCCGGGGGGAGACGCAGATTTGAGGCAAAGAACCTGTCCAGAGGGCGGGAATGAAATTCTATTTTGTACCTTCGCAAAATTAATTTGTGTGCCCAGCGGTCGGATATTCGGGAAATCCACCGGTCCACAAACCAATGAAGGCGCCCCCCCACCCGAAAGACGGGTGGGGGCAACCCTTCATACTGAGGAGGACTTGTCCTCAGGCTTGTCGCGCTTGCATTGCCAAGGACGCTTGGGTCTCCCAATGGGGGCTTTTGTGGGCTGCGGACCCTTGCCCGTCGAATGGGGAGGACGAAAAAGTCTTTTATGGGCAGAAAAGGAGGGATCCTGCCTGTGGTGGGGCTCCTTGCCCCTCTTGGTCTCTGGAAGAAAAGTGCTCTTCCCACCGGTGAGATCCTTGATAATCTCATCTAGGGTAGCTCCAAAGAGCCGCCCGTCCTGCCAGGACCTTCTTAGATGTCTGGTCCGCCAACCAACACTTAAGCCAAAGTAAACTCCGGATAACCACGGATGACACGGACAGTTTGGAAAGCGAAGGATCCGTATCCAAAGCCGCGTCACAGACATACTTGAGCCCCTGAATGGGCTGGTCAGCCAGCTCCACGCAGGCCGGGGGGCCTGCTCGTTGCTCAATTCGCGATGCAGTAGCTTTGCCCATTCCACGAGGGTTTGCGACACCAAAGCAGTGGCCAACACTGGTCGAAGAGCCGAGCCTGCCACAATGAACATAGAGCGTGTAACTGCCTCGGCCTTTCTATCAGCCGGGTCCTTGAAGGACGGGGTGCCCTCCACCGGAATTGTGGTCGCCTTATTCAACTGAGACATGGGGGGGTTGACGACATGGGGCAACGCCCATTTTTTCAGTAGACTGTCCTCAAATGGATAGCGCACCGAAAACCATCTCAGAGCAGGGAAAGAGCTCTGAGACTGTTCCCATTCCCTGTAAATAAACTTATCGAAATAAGGTAAGTAAGGGAAAACTTTGGCTGCTCGGGCTGGCTTATGAGACCTGAAAGGAAGAACCACCTCTTGCGATGCACCAGCTGCATCTTCCAGCTTCAGAGTATCGCGTATCATGGTAATTAGGGCACACACTAGCACCTTCTCATGCGCAGCAACCATCGTCGAAGATTCCTCCTCGCTATCCAAGGAATCCTGAACCTCTCCATCTAACTGCTCAAGGGGGCTCCCTGCCGTCATGGCAGAGCCACCCTTAGGGTCGGAGTCCTCCCCAAGGAAGGAGGGGGTAGGGGCTGCTTCTTACTCACCTTAAGCCTGCACGCCACCTCTACCTGGGAGACGAAAGACTCCAGGGTGGGGGACAGAGCATCAAGGGGAACCGCAGCCCCAGAGGTGTTGGCTGCCACCGCGGGGGGATCTGGTGAAGGGACACCCGCATCAGATGCCATGTCTCAGCCCAGCCTGATGGGACACCACCTGGGACAGAGGGCCTAGGTACCAGGGAGCAAAGGGCACCCCCCCTCAGCAAGCTGCAATCGGCCAGCAAGGAGAGGAAACCCCCATGAGGACTCACCATCTGCTGCCCCCACAATAAGGGAGAGAGGGAGAGCTATGTCTGTTGCTGCCTTGCTGCAGCCGCTATCTTGCTGACACCTGCGCTGCTGAGCCACGCACAAACTGGCCTTGATAGCCAGTCGGACCACTGCAAAATGGCCGCCGTGGCTACAACAAAATGGCCGTAGATCGCGGCTACCGCAAAATGGCGGCCCACAGTAATAGCGGCGGAGCATGATGAAGGAGGGAGGGGGAACGCACCATGCACCCAGCCACAAGGGGACAGAGGACCCCAGGGGGGACTGGACACAGGCAGTGGAGCACATCGCAGCAGGTGAGGCAGATCAAGGAACCTAGATTGTTGCACCTTCCAATTCGTCGAGGGGGGACGACCCCACGCCCTCCTCGTCCACCCAAACAAGTAAACAAACAAACAAACAAGGGGTGGGGGTTAGATCCAAGGAACTAGACGGAGTGGACGACGCTACACGAGGTGACGGACACAGGTCAGGGGGGACCCCAGGAGACAGGGGAACACCGACCCACGTACCACGCAAGGGG
>BLSH010264060.1:973250-983313 GCA_018402905.1 Glandirana rugosa
CCCTAGTCATTCTCCGTCTACACCACCACCCTCTCCTACCGTGGTGGTGACCGTGACTAGGGTGGGGGGAGCGGTGGTGACGTGCTTAGATTGGGGGGAGTGGCGGTGGTGACTAGGGTGGCAGGGCGGTGGTGACTAGGGTGGCAGGGTGGCGGTGACTAGATCAGTGGTGGTGCCATCCTCTCCCACCACCACATCTGCCTCTTACTGATCCCATCCCCTCACCACCACAGATCTCATCTTTATCCCCTCCATAGCCCCTGTTGTAGAGGTGATGGGGGGTAGGGATGAGATCTGTGGTGGTGGGGTGATGGGATCTGTAAGAGGAAGAGGTGCTGGTGGTTGGGATCGATTGTGCTGGTGATTTGTCACTTACTTCGACTCAAGTCAATCAGTCCCGACTCCCTCAGAATTCCATGCATCCAGGACACCTCTGCCTCATGGGGTCTCCTCGTAGATGGGAGTGCTCCTCTCCCTTCACTTGATTGGTGTCAGCTGGTAAGCTGACTTTCTTTTTCAGTATCCGCCCCACCCCCCTACATGAATTCTCTCTGGCGTGGCTAGAATAGGCGGGACGGTCCAGACTCATGTTCAGCGGCCAGCAGGTGAAAGCCGCCCCCTCCCGCGGCGGACCGAGCCGGAATGGAGGTGCAGGGGGAATGCAGGTTCACACTGGCAAACGGGGCTGTGGGCGGGCCCCTCATGCCATTAGACATGCAGGAGGGTGGGCCCCTCATGCCGTTAGATGAGCATGTGGGTGGGTCCCTCATGCCATTAGACGAGCGGGCCCCTCATGCTGTCAGACGAGCGGGCGGGCGGCCCGCCCTCCTCATACAGGCAAACGGCGATGGGCCATCTGCTGTGGCAAACCTCCAGGGCCCAGTATATATATGAATATGAATATATACACACATACACACAGCGTATTGAATGTACAGTATATATCTGTGCATTCGGGGGAGTACGGCATGTAGTACACTACCTGACATGGTGTCTCAAAATATATACAGTCTAATATATATATATATATATATATATATATACACACACAGTGTATTGAGTGTACACTATATATATATATATATTCCTCCTGTCCATAATCTAGAATGATATTTTGTATTTAGGGCACCACCAACACCCAAGGCCCAATTTTTCAGCACCTTTTTGACTGGGGCATGTCATCACAATTTTTAAACTAATTTACAACAGCAGGACCCGTGTCATGTAACCAGCAAACATTATGTCTTACCTGTTGCCTACCTTTGCTGCATGTGTCCGGTTAAAGGCTGGGCCTCCCTCACCTTTGTGCTTTAGTAGGCCCTCCTCAGCTGGTCTCCACCCCAGGCCTTAATTGGAAACAAGATATAACACCTGGCAGTGCAAGGCTGCATTGCTGATCAACTTTTTTCTGTGTTTGGTTTGTGTGTGGTGGTTCTTATCCTTTGCTCTGAGTCTCCGTGTACAGATCTTTGGTTTGTCTGACTATCCCTGCCTGCCTGTTAACCCCGATCTTCAGCTTGTTCTCTGTTCTCCTGTCTGCTTGTGGCCCTGACCCTTTTGCTAATACCTCTGACCATTCTTGCAGTTCCTGCGCTGCTGCTTCCTCTCTTTCACCTGTAGCCATTCGAGTGTGAGCTAGGGGACCCGGGGGCCATGACCTGGATCCAGTTGCAGCCAAATCCATCCTCACAACCAAAGGCTCTGGTGAACACCCACTGGCTCTCAGATTCCACGCCCTGGGGAAACAGATGCGCTAGCTCCCTGTGTTTCAGTGTCCATGCTCCAGGGGGCCCTCTCCCCGTATCAGCCGGAACTCATTAGCAGCAATTAGCCATAGGTCCACAACCTCAGTGGTGTGCTCCGCAAACCTCGGTGCAATTCGTACTCTAGCAGTGTGCACCTGTCACCTGACCCCAGGTGTCGTGACAGTTTGATCAGCAATGGACCCGGCTGATGTGCCGTTACCCACAGATAATCTGCTGCAGGGCATATTGTGCAGACTTGAGACCCAGGATCTAATCAGACCCAGGTGATGCAATTCCTCCAGGATTTGGCCTCCCGCTTTGAACAACTTCAGACCTCCTTAGGACCTCCGGTGCAACAACCTCAACCACCATCGGAGGCCGCACCCATTCCGGTCACAGCCGCAGCCATGAACTCCTTGCATTTACCAGCTCAATCCCGGTACTCTGGGGACTGCAAGGCCTGCAGGAGGTTCCTTAGTCAGTGCACCATTCATTTTGAGCTCCAGCTCCAAAACCTCCTGTCCGATCGGGCAAAGGTAGCCTATATTATATCCCTCCTGTCTGGCGAGGCATTAGCCTGGCCCGCCCCCTTCTAGGAGGATAATGATCCAGTGGTTTCTAGCCTGTCTATCTTCTTGAAACTCTTTCGGAATATCTTGAAGGAACCAGGTCGTGTCTCCTCAGCGGCCAGCACCGTTTTACATCTCCGTCAAGAGTCCACTTCTGTAGGACAATATGCACTTTATTTTTGTATACTGTCTGCTGAGCTGAGCTGGAATAATGAGGCCTTGGTTGCAACATTTTTACATGGCCTTTCTGACAGAGTAAAGGATGAATTAGCAGGAAGAACCATCCCCGCTGATCTGGACGGGGTCATTTCTTTGTGTAACCAGATCGACATCCATTTTCAGGAGAGGTCCCTAGAAAAAAGACGTCAGCATTTGCTGGCCCTTAGGTAGTCTGAGCTCCCCTCTCTTCGTATTGAGGAGCATCCCCTGCCAGCTGAGGAACCCATGCAGCTGGGCCAGACTAGGCTATCTTCTGAGGAACGTGCTAGGCGCAGAACTCTGGACCTGTGCCTCTTTTGTGGGGGCAAAGGTCACTTTCGAGACATTTGTTCACTTCGCCCGGGCAAACGCTCAGGTCCAATACATCTGGAAGGTGGAGTATTGGACCCAGAAGTATCACCTTCACCTCCTTGTCTTCTTGTTTCTGTGTCCCTCCATGTTGGTGCTTCCTCTCATCCGGTCATGGCATATCTGGATTCCTGGGCTGCTGGAAATTTCATGGACTGGGGAACTGCATCTTCTTTGGGACTTACTCTTTCGTCCCTCACCACACCAGTGATGGTATCGGCGATTGATGGCCCTGTTCTCCCAGGGGGTCCTATCCGCTTCCAGACCCTCACCGTTAAGATGTCAGTAGGGACACTCCACCAGGTGTGGATGTCCTTCTTTATTTTGCCTAAGGCCTCAACCCCCATCGTACTTGGCCTTCCTTGGTTACGGTTCCATTCTCCACACGTGGACTGGACTTCTGGGCAAATCGTGGCTTTTGGTCTGTCCTGTTTCTCGTCCTGCCTACTCAAAGTTGCCCCGAAGGTGGAACTTCCTGTTGCCACCACCACAGTGGTAAGTGTAAGGCCGGTAAGTGTCCTACCACAGCCATAGGGGAAGTGTTGTCTCTGCACAATAACAAGCCTCATCTTGTTCTCACTATCTCCCTACAGCTTCCCGGCGGGAGTATTAAAGTTCCAGCTATCCTAGACTTGGGAGCTTGTAGTTGTTTTGTGGACATAGCCTTTGCCACCCAACACCAGATTCCTCTACGACCCAGGGACCACCAGATGGTCATTCAGCTAGCTGACAGGGCAATCATAAAATCCGGCACAGTGACCCACGAAACTCCCCCTCTACCTGCCAGGACAGCCGGAGGCCATATGGAATTCTTGCTACTGGATGCTATCGCGTCCCCCCTGTTTCCGGTTATCCTTGGTCTCCCCTGTCTTCGGATCCACAATCCACATATTGATTGAAACAACGGTGAAATCCAATTTCTATCACCCTATTGCCACCGCCACTGCCTGAGCGGCCCCAGGAGGCATCTCCATCTGTACTCTGTATGAACTCTGACCCAGATCAGGAAACCCGTCTTGCTGTCCCTGATGTGTACCATGACTTCCTGGACGTCTTCAGCAAGAAGGGGGCAGATGCCCTTCTCCCGCACAGGTCTTACGACTGCCCAATTGACCTGCTACCAGGGGCAAAATATTCCCACTTTCCGAAGTGGAATTGGCGGCTCTCAAAGCCTATCTCAAGGAAAACCTGAAGAAGGGCTTTATCCAGCCCTCTATGTCCCCCACAGGAGCGGAAATATTCTTTGTTGAAAAGAAAGACCATCCCCTCAAGCCTTGTATTGACTCTTTCAGAGACTTGCTTCAGCTACCGTATTCACCAAATTGGACCTCCGCGGGGCTTACAACCTAATCCGCATACGGGAGGGGGATGAATGGAAGACGGCCTTTCGGATTCGGTTTGGCCACTTCGAATATTTAGTCATGCGCTTTGGACTCTGCAATGCCCCTTCTACTTTCCAGCATCTGGTGAATGATGTCTTCTGAGATTATCTGGACCTATTCGTAGTAATCTATTTAGATGACATCATCATTTTCTCCCCTTCCTTAAGGGAACATCGCAGGTATGTAAAGTACGTACTCAGTCGCCTTTGGCAACACGGGCTGTACGCAAAGGCAGAAAAATGCGCCTTTGAATGTTCCAACATCTCCTTCCTGGGGTTTCACATCTCCCCCACGGGCACAACCTTGGACCCACAGAAGGTTTCAGCCATCATAGACTGGCTGTCATGGTCCTGGTGGTGGAGTCTGGCGCGTGCAGGGAACAACCACTCTTGCGCACCCGATTCAGGGGTCCCTGGTAGAGCAGACAGGAGACCGTGAGTGCGGGATGGCATGAGGGCCGGATGGTCACTGAAGGTGGTGATGTGAGGCTCCGGATGGTCGTGCAAGTCAGAAGAGTGGTCGTTCAGGCTGGGTCGGCAACTGGCAGGCAGGCAAGGTACAAGGGGTTCAGGCGGTGAGTGGTCAAGTCCAAGCAGGGTTCGTTAACAGATGGGAAGCAAAGGTACAGAAGGGTCAGGCAAACGGATGGTCGTGGATAGCTGGGGTCGGTGCTGGCAGATAGGTAGCAGGTCAGAGCAAGCTGGGTCGGTACACAGGAACAGGAACTACACAGGAAGCAGGTTACAGGCAGGAGAGCTGAGACTCACAGGTACTCAGACGCTGTAGAACGGACAGCACTTGCTGACAGGAAACAGGAAGTTTAAATAGAGCTGCTTCTCAGCGACTAGAGGAAACCACAATCAAATGCAATTACCCCTTGGAACAGTCTTCTTCTAACACTGGCCAATGCCAGTAGACAAAAAGAGGGTGCAGTGCTTTGTAGGCTTTGCAAACTTCTACAGAAAGTTCATCCGAGGATTCTCAGCCATCATCGCCCCATCACCCAACTTACCAAGCAAAACTCCCATTTTACCTGGACTACTGAGGCACAAGAAGCTTTGCTGGCATTGAAGAAGTTGTTTACCTCAGCTCCTGTTCTTAAACACCCCGACTCTGCAATGCCCTACATCCTGGAAGTGGATGCCTCAGAGACAGCAGTCGGGGCAGTCCTTTCTCAGAGACAGGGGCCAAATGCTTCACTTCACCCCATCGCCTTCTTCTCTCAGAAGCTTACTCCACCCAAGAGAAATTATGACGTTGGGGACAGAGAACTGCTGGCCATCAAGTCCGCTCTAGAGGAATGGCGGCACCTCCTGGAGGGTGCGGTACATCCTGTCTTGGTCTTTATGGACCACAAAAATTTGGCGTACCTACAGACTGCCAAGAGACTTAAACCTCGCCAGGCTCGCTGGGCCTTGTTCTTTTCTCAATTCCAGCTCCACATCACGTACAGGCCTGGGTCCAAGAATATCAAGCGGGATGCTCTATCCAGAATGTTCCATGAGCCTGGGGAGGCTCCCCCTCCAGATACCATCCTACCGGCCCACAGCTTCTTACTGGTCCAGGAGGGCCTTTTAACACAAATCAGGCGGTCTATAGCCAGATCTACTGTACCCATAGACTCTGGACTCTCCGAGAAGGATGGGCTGTGGTGGTTGGTTACCCAAATCTTTGTGCCTGAGGAGCTCTGTCTAGTTGTCTTGGAACTCTGCCACGACCATAAGCTGGCCAGACACTTCGGCAGCCACAAAACAGCGGAGCTGCTATCCCGCACATTTTAGTGACCCCATATGAACGAGGACTGCAGAACATACGTGGGTGCTTGTCCCACTTGTGCCCAAAACAAGACAGAAAGGACCAAGGCTTGGGGTCTGTTGAACCCATTAGCTATTCCTGAGCGACTCTGGTCCCAAATCTCTATGGACTTCATAGTCGAATTGCCCCCGTCCACAGGGTTCAACACAATCTTCATAGTAGTAGACCGCCTCACTAAAATGGCACACTTTGTTCCTATGCAGGGCACCCCCTCAGCAACCGAGACGGCAAAGACTTTCATCAAAGAAATTGTCCGTCTCCATGGCATCCCCAACAATATTGTGTCAGATCGGGGGGGTACAGTTCACGTCCCAAGTCTGTAGGTCCCTGTGCACTACTTTAGGGATTGCACTGGCATTTTCATCGGCTTTTCATTCTCAGTAAAATGGCCAAACAGAGAGGATCAAACAGACCCTCGAGCAGGACCTTTGCCTATAACAATTCGGTCCCCTAAGAGTCTACCTTGTCGTGGTGGGCAGGCTTGGAACCTTTTGGTTAAAAATTTCAAAACAAAAGAAAAAAATCAATTCTCTAGACAGTTTCATTTCTGACCGTTTGATTCAACTAAAAGACTCTTATATTTATATCTGGCAGAAATAAAAGAATATATATATATATATATATATATATATATATATATATATATATATATGTGTGTGTGTGTGTATATATATATATATATATATATATATATATATATATATATAAATACAAGGCTTGGTAAAGAAATTTGGAAAGTAAGAAGGCTGACTGATGTCTAGGGTGATGTTGGAAAGATATTTTTCAGTGTGTGAAGGGGGTAATTTGATTGGCCAGGCTACGAGTCTGGAGATTTCTCTGCTGACCCATAGCTGTTAAAGAGGTCTCCAGGTAGGGTAACCCTCTGGGTTGGGGATCGGCTTCCCCCTATTTGAAGGAGGGACCTTCAGGAGGAATGTGAACTTAACCCGCTCAAATCTCAGTGTCAGGTTAGCTTAAAGAAACCTGGAGTTTTGCAGCTGGATGTTGGTTTCCACCTGGAACCCACCTGGAGCTGGACGCCACAAGTTGGGCCAGACTAAGAAGCACTGAATTCATCTTATTTCATATTTAGTTAGAGTGTGAGCTTTTGTAAAGTTGGATGATTGTATATAGACTTGTACTATTCTTTTCCATTCCAGGTAAGGACATGTCTCTAATCTCTAAGTATACTTACCTGTCTAGGTTTGTATGAAGACAAGAAAGGACACTGCCATTTAATAGATAAGCTAGTGAGGGACAAATGTATGTGCATCCATCTGCATTAGAGGATCAGTAGGTAAGAATATGTGTGTAAGATCGGTGGCAATACCCCTAGTGTCTCTACAGATCTAATCAGGAAATAGACACATCTTGGGGACTCGCCCATCTTTTACACTTCACCTGCGTTATTTCAGGCTAATGTGGATACATATGGAAGCATGCTCAGCAATAATCAAAGAAGGGGTTAATGTGTAGGAAAATTACAGACGATCATTGCTGACCGCCACATCACCCGCCATATTGTAACAGTGTCAGCCATTCCAAAACTGATGTCCATTTTGTGTAAGAAAAGGGTTACTCTTATGTAGATCTTGGTAAACAAGTCGGTACAGGAAGAAGACAGTTTATAGGGTGGGGCCCAATTCAAACAGGTATCCAACACTTAGGCTGGGTTCACACTAGTCCGATTCTCGGACCGACATGAGGAGCACAAGTCGCATTACGTCACAAAAACAATGATTCCCTATGAGAGCCGTCTTAACTGCTCCGACTTGTGTTTTTCAAAGTCGGACCGACTTTGAAAAAGGTTCCTGTACTACTTTTGTCCGACTTTGATCCTACTTCAGCCCATTGAAAAGCATTGAAGTCGGATTAAAGTCGGACTGGGGATCTGGGGATCATGAAGGGGAACTCCACGCCAAATTAAAAAAAAAAAATGACATGGGGTCCCCCTCCAGGAGCATACCAGGCCCTTTGGTCTGGTATATATTTTAAGGGGAACCCCACGCCAAAAAAAACGGCATGGGGTCCCCCCAAAAATCCATACCAGACCCTTATCTGAGCACGCAGCCCGGCAGGACAGGAAAGGGGGTGGGGACGAGCGAGCGCCCCCTCCCTCCTGGACCACACTAGGCCGCGTGCTCTCAACATGGGGAGTATGGGTGCTTCGGGGTAGGGGGGCTCTGCCCCCTCACCCCAAAGCACCTTGTCCCCATGTTGATGAGGACAAGGGCCTCTTCCCATACAACCCTGGCCGGTGGTTGTCGGGGTCTGTGGGCGGGGGCTTATCAGAATCTGGAAGCCCCCTTAAACAAGGGGGCCCCCAGATACCGGCCCCCCACCCCATGTAAATGAGTATGGGGTACATCGTACCCCTACCCATTTACCTGGAAAAAAAGTGTACAAAAAACACACACTACACGGGTTTAGTTAGAGTGTGAGCTTTTGTAAAGCTTAATGATTGTTTATAGACTTTGTACTATTCTTTTCCATTCCTAGTGGGGACATATCTCCATTCTCTAAGTAATCCTACCTGTCTAGGTTTGTGTGAAGACAAGAAAGGACACTGCCATTTAATAGGTAAGCTAGTAAGGGACAAATGTATGTGCATCCATCTGCATTAGAGGATCAGTAGGTAAGAATGTGCATGGAAGATCAGTGGCAATACCCCTAGTGTCTTTACAGATTTAATCAGGAAATAGACACATCTTGGGGACTCTCCCATCTTGTACACTTCACCTGCATTATTCTAGGCTAATGTGGATGAAATTATATGGAAGAGTGAAAATTACAGACGATCATTGCTGACCACCACATCAACTGCCATTTTGTAAAAGTATCAGCCATTCCAAAACTGATGTCCATTTTGTGTAAGAAAAGGGTTACTCTTATGTAGGTCTTGGTAAACAAGTTGGTGCAGAAAGAAGGCAGTTTATAGGGTGGGGCCCAATTCAAACAGGTATCCAACACTAAGAAACCATGTCTAGCATTGGGTAACTTAGCATAGTGTAGTTTAGTGTAGATCCTGCCCTAAAATAGTCTACCTTGTCGTGGTGGGCAGGCTTGGAATCTTTTGGTTAAAAATGTCAAAACAAAAGAAAAAAAACAATTCTCTAGACAGTTTCATTGTTGACCATTTGGTTCAACTAAAAGACTCTTAGATTTATATCTGGCAGAAAAAAAATATATATATATACAGTATCTCACAAAAGCGAGTACACCCCTCACATATTTGTAATATTTTATTATATCTTTTCATGTGACAAGACTGAAGAAATTACACTTTGCTACAATGTACAGTGGTGATAGTACAGCTTGTATAACCGTGTAAATTTGCTGTCCCCTCAAAATAACTCAACACACAGCCATTAATGTCTAAACCGCTGGCAACATAAGTGAGTACACCCCTAAGTGAAAATGTCCAAATTGGGCCCAATTAGCCATTTTCCCTCCCCGGTGTCATGTGACTTGTTATTGTTACAAGGTCTCAGGTGTGAATGGGGAGCAGTTGTGTTAAATTTGGTGTTATCGCTCTCACTCTCTCATACTGGTCACTGGAATTTCAACATGGGACCTCATGGCAAATAACTCTCTGAGGATCTGAAAAAATGAATTGTTGCTCTACATAAAGATGGCCTAGGCTATAAGAAGATTGCCAAGACCCTGAAACTGAGCTGCAGCACGGTGGCCAAGACCACGATTTAGTGACATACCAGAACCGGTGGCACGACGTCGAGTCAAAGTCCCAGAACCGTTAGAAGAATATCGGATCCGGTAGAAATACATCTCGTTGTTAAGTAAAAAAGTCTAGGAGTCTCTCAATAAACGGTACTCCAGGGTACAACTTTAAGGTCACTGGTCATACTCTCTCACTCTCGCTATTGTGGTTTAAATTGTGTTGACGAGGGGTAAGTGTGGACTCTGGAACATTGTTATTGTTCAGTGTACTGTGGCCCCTCCCTTTTACCGATTAACCCGGGTTAAA
>BLSH010264060.1:984886-999790 GCA_018402905.1 Glandirana rugosa
CAGAAAATCAACTTAGTTTACCAGTTGTTACTTTGACAGATTTCTTAACTAAAAAAGAAAACAAAACTTTACAAATTGGTTTTCAAGAAAAAATCAATTCTTTAGACAGTTTCATTGTTGACCATTTGATTCAACTAAAAGACTCTTAGATTTATATCTGGCAGAAAAAAAAATATATATATACAGTTAGGTCCATATGTATTTGGACACAGGCACAATTTTCATACTTTTGGCTCTGTGTGTCACCAGAATAAAATTAAAACAAAACAATCCAATCCAAATGAATTTGAAGTGCAGGCTTTCAGCTTTAATTCAAGGGGTTGAACATAAATATCAAGTACAAATTTTAGGAACTGCAACCATTTTTATACACAGTCCCCCCATATTCAGGCGATCAAATGTAATTGGACAAATAAATATAATCATAAATTAAATGTTCATTTTTCTGCCTTTAGTTTTGCCTTCACCGAGTGAAATGCTCAATTGGGTTGAGTTCAGGTGATTGGCTCAGCCATTGCAGAATATTCCTCTTCTTTTCCTTCAAAAGTTCCTGGGTTGCTTTTGCAGTGTGTTTTGGTTCATTGTCCATCTATACTGCAAAGCGCCGTTCCAATCAACTTTGCTGCATTTGGCTGAATCTGGGCTGACTGTATATCTCTAAACACTGCAGAATTCATCCGGCTGCTTCTGTCTTCTGTCACATTATCAATGAACAGAAATGACCCAGTGCCACTGGAAACCATGCATGCCCATGCCATCACACTGTCTCCACCATGTTTTACAAATCACTTTGTGTGCTTTGGATCATGAGCTGTTCCAAGCCTTCTCCGCTCTTTTTTATTCCCGTCATTCTGGTGCCAGAACTGGTCTGGCTTTTTTAGATGTTTTTTGGCAAAGTCTAATCTGGCTTTTGAAGCTCTTCTTCAGGCTTCTGAATGGTTTGCACCTTGTGGTGAACACTCTGTATTTGCTCTTGGGAAGTCTTCTCTTGATTGTAGGCTTTGACAATAATATTCCCACCTCCTGGAGAGTGTCCTTCACTTGTCTGGATGTTGTGAATGAGTTTTTCTTTACCATAGAGGGGATCCTGCAATCATCCATCACTGTTGTTCTCCGTGGAAGTCCAGGCCTTTTTATGTTGCTGAGCTCACCAGTGCGTTCTTCTTTCCTTAGAATGCACCAAACTGTTGATTTGGCCATTCCTAAAGTTGTTGCTATCTCTCTGATGGATTTGTTTTGTTTTTGAAACCTTACAATGGTCTGTTTCACTTGCATGGACAGCTCTTTTGAACACATGATGTAGGTTCACAGCAATAGTTTCCAAATGCAAATACCACACATAGAATCAACTCCAGACCGTTTACCTGCTTAACTGATGGAGAAATAACGAAGGAGTAGCCCACACCTGGCCATGAAACAGCTTTTGATTCAATTGTCCAATTACTTTTGGCCCCTTGAAAAATGAGGGTGGCTATTCTTAAGAGCTGTAATTCCTAAATCTTTCCTTCGATTTGGATGTACATACCCTCAAATTAAACCTGAGAGTGTGTATTTTCACTCACATCCATGATATAACTATAGCTTGAATATGTTTTGGTAAATACCTGGAAAAATCGAAAATTGTGCCTGTGTCCAAATATATATGGACCTAACTGTATATATATATATATATATATATATATATATATATATAAACCTTAGATACATTAGGGAAGTGTGCAAATCTATGTTAAGTATTGTTATACCTGGCTTTATCTATACAATGTATAATCATGTTGATATTCGATTGGTTACTGTTCAATCATGCTACTGTCCTTTATCGCAATATCTGACATCCACTAGCAATATTTATACTCACTTACTCTGATTTTAATATATTAAAATGTTAATTGTATATGATGTATATGTGGTTGCGTGCCTCATTTAAGTCCCACCCCTTTTCCTTTGTTCACAATTTCAGGGATGGAGGCATGAGAACCCTTGGTCTCTGTCTCATTTAAAGTCCCACAACCCTTTCTGGGGGGTCTTCTTTTGCTCCATATAATAGGGATGGAGGCACGCAACATGTATGACATATCAGCTGGATTTTCTATATTGACTGGCAGATCCAGCAATATTGCATATTCGTCTTATACAAATCCCAATCAATTGATGAATCCATTGTAGTGGTGATCACACCACAGCCATGGTTTGATGTCAAACAGTCCCCACATGTCCCTTTGTGGACCTTCTTATTTACCTTTACTCCTAATATGCCCCTTAATTTTATTTTACTTTTATCGTTTGGATGCTTTGCCAATATATTGCAATACCATCAACTTTTGTTACCATTGTTTTGCTTCCATTGTTTGTTTGCGATCGTGCCCCTATGGTGGGCTGCCTCACTGCCTGCTCTCCGATTGGTCTGGGAGCTGCGAGGCACACCTTGGTTTCCCTCCTCCCCTGCCTCTTGCTATGCACGGGGGCGGATTCCCTCATGCTGCACATTGGCACCACGTCACCCAGTCCTTCACACTACACCATTCTGGAATGCAGCGCCAGCTGGGTATACACTCTCATGGGTGCAATATGGGGTCGGACCACCATTCCCCCGGCTGACTCCTTATCTGGGGTTGGGCATCTCCTCCCCCTCCCACTGCTCCCACGTGCATGATGCTGGTGGGGCGAAAGGCTGTGGTGCCTATATCAGGCATTGCCCGGCATCATGATGGACATCTCCGGCATGCTTCACCCTTCCATATATGACACAGTCCTCAACATCCATCACATCTCAGGTAATGTACCGGCTCAATTTCCATTTCCCATCCACCTCACTTTCCCCACCCCACCCTCGGGAGGTGCCAGATCCCATCCACATTCTTCCTCTTTTGCTTTTACTCCTATCCCCCTTCCACTTGCCTTCCCCTACCCCCTTTCCTCTCTTCAATTTCCTCTCATCTTCATTGTTTTTCCATCCCCACTCTATCCCTCTTTTTTAATCACTGTCATACTACCTCCCACTCACTCATATTCATACACATACACTCCCAATTCACTCCTACAATTGCTAGTTCATCACACACATACTTATCCCTCTATCCATTACCCTTCACAGGTCCACCATGCTGGAGCTGTTCCCTTGCCATGCTGGGCGTCATCCTGGCTGGGTGCTGCCGCCACCTCTCCCGCCTCAGCTCCTGGCCTGGCGGGTCACAGACATTCCACGTGCCCCATAGTTGCACCGTTGGTACCCAAACATTGTAAGCAATACGTGTGGGTTTTCATACTTGGCTCCCACAATATACATCAGACTATACTCAATTTCTCTTTTCAACACCTTCTCTAGATAAAATTTAAGCTTGATCCTGACAAGTGATGGTCAATCACGAAACGCGTAGAGCCAACAACTGCTTATAATGTCCTACTCTAGTACCTTTCTTTCTACCTATAGCAATACTCTCATACGGGGCACCATCAAGCCATGGAATACACAGACCTCTATGCACATCTTATTGTATTATATATCAACCTTAGATACATTAGGGAGGTGTGCAAATATATGTTAAGTATTGTTATACTTGGTTTTATCTATACAATGTATAATCATGTTGATTTTCGATTTGTTACAGTTCAATCATGCTACTGTTCTTTGTCTCAATATCTGACATCCATTATCAATATTCATACTCACTCTGATTTTTATATATTAAAATATTGATTACATATGATGTATATGTGGTTGCGTGCCTCACCCCTTTTCCCAACCCTTTTCCTTTATACACATATATACACATGCACATACACAAACATATATACACACACATACATACATAAACACACAGCCTTTTTTAAAACTGCAGTGCTGTACCTGCATTCACATTTCTGAACACTGCACTGTAGAAGGCAGATAGGTCCGAATTCAGGAAGACATCCTCCCCTTCCATTGCACTACTTCACTGTCCTGATCAAGCTCTTCTGTGCCAATGTACAGTTTGATGGAGCAGTGGGAGCTTAGTCTGATCTGAATGCCTTCCCTTATGAGGATACCGCTGCACACCTAATGACCTCCGACGGCATCCCAGGTGCAGTTGAAAAGCTGCTCCAGTGTATATCAAGGGATGTTGACAATTTGGAATTTGCAGGGACCTGGTGGTGAAAAAAATAAGATAGTATTTTTTTTTTGTTTCCCCTTGTTTTTGCGCCTAAAGAAACAAACAAAGTTATCTGCCACATACTGAGTTTGTGCAGTAGCAGAAAACAAGCAAAATCTGCCATGTTAGTAAACTTTTTGCAGAGACAAGATTAAATTACAAATCATTTAGATCAATATGGAGGTCAAGGCATCAGGATGCACATCAACAGAAGCCCTAGACTGAATCTCAATGTGAAAACTTTGATAACACCAATTAACATTGCTAAGAGATTCTAGAATTTGAAGGACAAACAAGATCCCATTAGAAATCTTTGCATAAACAGTATGTACTGGGTAAAATAGATAGTATTTGTATAAGGAGATTTGTGTCCAGTTGTAAAATGCAGTTGATACAAGATAGAATGGTTAACTCATTGTTTAAATATATCGCAAGTATAATTATATAAAAATCTCAATGCCAGACAGATGCCTAAATATTACAAAAAAGCTAAATAAAATATTTCCTTTAGCATATAGGATGCTGGTGTGTTAACGTTGTGAAATTGCACAATCCAAAACCCAAAAACAATCAAGAGAAAATTGAAAGAGCAAGAAACAGTATAAGGAATTGTTACCAAAAATATACTTGCTTGCTCATACAGTACAGCCACAGACACAGGTAATTCAGAAAAGACTGGGTTTTAGGCAAGTATCATCAGTTGATTGGACACTGAAAACTGTAAGGACCCCAATATATCCCCTCCCACTCTCAGCAAGCCTCAGTTCTTTGTTAGTGTCTTTGGGTGTTGGAGGTCTCCTCTGTACTGTGTGTGAATTTTTTATTAGCTATACCCAACTCTAGGACCAGCTTTCCCTCACTGTGTTCTGGACATGACGAATTCTTATGCAGATTCCAGATCAGTGCCTCATGGCAAGAGGTTCCAGACCATACCCAGATCCTGCTAGAGAAGATGCAGAGCCAGCGTGTAAATTCACTTTGGGCACTGGATCCTGCATTAGGTGCCTGCCTTGGCATGTAGTGCAGCACATTGGGTTAACCACAGGGTGCTCTACAGCTCCAGGGCAGAGGTGATCTGCACCAATGCGACCCAGTCCCTGAAGACCCCTGGTTGATTGAGTAAGCCCTTTCAAAATAGGTAAAGCCAGGGGGAAAAGGGTTAATTTACTAAAACTGGAAAGTGCAAAATCTGGTACAGCTGTGCATGGTAGCCAATCAGCTTCTAACTTCAGGTTGTTCAATTAAGCTTTGACAAAAAAAAAAATGGAAGCTTATTGGTTTCTATACAGAGCTGAACTAGATTTTGCAAGCTCCAGTTTTAGTAAATCAACCCCATTGTGTTAAATCCCATTCTTCCTTTGTTGTGTACAGCTTCTGGAAAGTGGTATGTATTCCTCTACTGTCCTGGCTGGATCTCCCTTCCTTCATTCTCATCTTCAGGTGTATGCTCATGTCCAGGGGTTGTTTGCCTACCTAGGCTGGTCCCTCACTTCCCCATTCACCTTGCCCCTCCCCCTTTTCTCCTAGGGATTAGGCCACTGACCTATTGACACGGTAAAGACGGGTTTGGTGCTGGATCCACCAAAGGCCTCCAGGCCTAAGATTACTTACCTAATGTTACTTTTCTGGATTTCTCCTTAGTGAAGGACAACCTATATGGAGAATGGCCACATTTTGAAAAAGGTTTTTGCCCCGCCAAAAATCTTTGCTCAATAATACACTATTAAAGACTTGTTTCTAAAAAAATGATATGCCCCTGAGGTTGATTCAGCTATTGCCCATCTTAACAGGTCTGTGACAGTGTCTGTGGAGAACAATCCGGTGTTCAGGGACACCATAGATAAAAGATGGGATTAATATTTAAATGTGTCAAGATTTTCTACTATTTCAGTGAAGATGGAGAAGTATGTGTTAAAAGCTCTCAATGTTTTAGATTAAACAGTATATTAAGGCAAACCATGCATGTAAAAGCTGGGTCATCCAACTCATCTGGGGTTTGCTCTTGAACAATAATTATAAATGAACTCCTGCACTCCCAAACCAAAAGCAAAACCAAATGTCCACCACATTGAAATCAGAAGCTGCAAGCACTATACTGTGTTCTCACAATGCATGAATAAACAAAGACTATTTTAAAATATTGAAAATAGCGCTACCTGTGTAAAACAGTACATCAATCACATATAAATGAATTACTGAAAAATGTGTACAAATTAATCAATCAATAATTATGAATATAGAATGAAACTCCACATAAAAATACTCATGTAACAAATGGATACATAGTATGTAATACAGATACAATGATAGTGTGCTTATACAGTTCATTTATTTATATGTTGCATAATGTTGACAGTCTTTCAAAAATCTTAGGCCTCATGCACACAGGACATTTTGCAAACTCTCCTGAAAGCCTTTCCTCCTGGCAGCAGCATTTTGGCAGAAAAAAAGCCTGACACTTGAAAAAGTGTCTAAAGCTTTTACAAGCTTTTAGGCGAGTTTAGACTCATTTAAACAAGTTAAGCATTTTTTCTGCCAAAACTCTGCTGCTCCTGGATGCACTGGCAGTGGGGTTTTTTCCCTGCCTCTAAAAGCCTCTGCCACCAAACACTGCTTAAAGCCTATGTGTGCATGGACATATAGGCTAACATGTAGTGGAGTTTAGAGGCAGGAAAAAAAATGCCTGACGCCCCTAGAAGCAGCTGCAAAAATGTCCAGTGTGCAAGAGGCTTCATATGTGTATCAAGTAATACTCTATCCTGTGTGTAGCCAATCAGCGTGCAATACCACTCTGATTAAGTCACGTCACCTGTGACGCAACATGTTGGGCAGAGCCTGGGTGACGATGGACAATAAGTGATGCTTCCTAATGCTATTGCGGTATCTCAGAGCGTAACATTGACATGCAATTTTTTAACACATTGAGAGTGCGGTTTTATATAATAAAGTGTACAGATTTTAATACTATGATATTAGAGGCTGATCTTTCTTTGACATGTCATCTAAGACTGAACAGGTGATTCGATCAATCAATCAATTAGCTAATTGATTGATTGATTGATCAAATCACCTGTCCAGTCTATGCTGCATATGCACATTTATTGTTCGGTCTGACAGTCCAGAGTAGCGTAGCTCTGAGGAAGGGGGTGCGCCCCCGAAACGTGTCAGCTTTTATCCTGCCTTGTGCTTGATTTTACCACGTCCTGTCTCCATGTGTTTTTTGTGAGTACCCTCTTTTAACATTTTATTTTGTAATAAATTATTTTTGGTAACGCACTAGGTGCGTGCGCCTTCCCTTTATTTTGTTTTCTTACAATTTATCTGTTTGCTATATGAACATTTTTTATGTGGATTTTCATTCTATATTTATTATATAGAATTATTGATTGATTCATGTGCATACATTTTTCAGTGATTAATTTATATGTGATTGATTAACTGCTCACAGATAGTACAACGCTTAATATTAGTTTTTTCTCATGGTCAGTTTGTTCTTTATCAGATTTTGAAGTACATACAGTATGTAAGGCCAAATCTGTATTAGTAAGTATCTACTACACCAGGGGAAGGCAACCTCGGCACTCCAGCTGTGGTGAAACTACAAATCCCATCATGCCTCTGCCTCTAGGAATCATACCTGTGATTGTCAGGGTCTTGCAATGTCTCATAGGACATGTAGTTTCACCACAGCTGGAGGGCCGAGGTTGCCTACCCCTGTACTACACTTTGCTGTGGTTATTTTCTGATAAGATTTTCTGAGAGGATAACAACTGAAGAGGAAAGTCAAGGATTTAAAGTGTACAAAGTGCAGCAGGCAGGATTATGCAACATGCTGGTATATTGCAATCTCCTGTGCTGTATGGTGCACACCCTTACTATTGAATGTTACGTACTTATGGCCACTGCACTCCGTACATTATATTCTTGATCCCTGCATGCTATGTGCCAATAGTAATGTAGCAGGGGTACACTCTGTTACCCATGGATCCCGCACCTTCCGTCATTCCAGCCGGCGGCTGCCGGATTTAACACTGATACAGCCTGAGAGAGGGAAAAGTGCCTGCCAGCTCCTTGCAGGGTTTTTCTTCTCCTCCCTCTTGTTGTTTCTGTGTGCAGAGCAGGACACACACACAGGGATCATGTTACACTGCTTCTCTCCTGTTTTCCTAGGTGCACGAGGAAGAAAGCCAATAGAAGGAGCAGTTACAGGAGCCTATCAGAGAGACTTTAACAAGCTGCAGGAAGTAGCTGCAAAGAACTCCGAAATATGAAGTTCCAGCACAAAGCGACCCCATAGCCTTCTATAGTGACAGGAACTACCAAGACCAGCATTCTCTGTGGGCAGCAAATGAGAGGCACCATCTTGATTCGCTGAGGAGAATTCAGTCAGAACATGGCAGAGGAATAGAACAGACCTAGGAGAGGGGCACTGCCTCTTAGGCCTTTTCACCACATGATCTTAGGCCTCTGCGACCAGTTGGGACATTCAGCCTGAAAGAGGGGGATCCCAGGCGCACCTGCACCGACGGAGAAGCGTTCCAGTGTGAGGTGACCAGTCAGGCCACCAGGAAAGCCTGCCTGTCCCAGGAAGTTTATTTGGGTCTTGATTGCAGGATTTGGTCAGAGGGCTCTTGCCCATTTGCAGGAAAAAGGGATACTGCACAGACGGAGTTACACTGGGCACTGTGTACAGACATCATTGTTGGTAGTCATCTTGCTGACACTTGTAGTGCCTCAGGACACAAGGCCATTTAGATAAAAATACACTGTATACAGACACCATTGTCCTTTCACCCTGCTGAGGAAAATCTTACATTCTTCACTTAATGATTTGGGCCAGTTATATTATTTGGGCCTGCTATCCAGAAATTTAAGTGCACCAACGAGAGTGGCTAGCTGAAGATGTCAAGACTTATTTAACTTCAAAGGGACTGAAGTTACTATTGCTATACGGCCTCACACACACATATCCAGGGCTCTGTATATGCAGTGGGTGTTTGGGACAGCCTATCTGGGAAGCTAAAATATTGACTGTTGATTTAAATATAGTGTTTGTTATTGGGCCAGTGGTGCCAGGAGACAGAAGGAAGAGATCTGACATAGAGAGGGTCAGTCTTCTGATCTCCTCCTGCGTGGACTCATAGAGCCAAACTTGAGTAAGGGTAAGCAATCTGGTACAGATTGCCATTTTGTAATTTATTGTTATTGAAGTGTTTGCTCTGCTCTTGGAGTTCTGAATCCCCTGAAAGCAGCCCGAATGTACTATTGAGCTATATTGCTCACAATATCAGTTAATGTTCCTCTATCGCATTCTTTGAACATATTGCCAATGTTTGTTGCCTATCCACAGAAATACTACAGTAAAGACAATTTCTGTGGTTTATAATAATGTGTGGTTTCTCATTGATCCTTGCACTCACACTATCGCCAGGGGCTGGGACAGTTCTTTAGGGTTGAGAGGCAGAGTACAGGACTGAACATACTTAAGTGGCTCATGCAGGGGTAGCGCTACAGTAATATACTCCTGACCAAGGATTATTGTCTCAACAGTTGCTGGTTACTAAGTAGTCATTGACTATTTAAGATCTTCTTTAAAGTAGGCTCAGACAATGTGTTAGATCTCTCTGTGTCTCTATTTTGTATGCAGAAAAGTATATGTAATAGAAGAGTTTTTGTTTTGAAAATGATTGTACTGAAGTTTATATGTGTCTGTGAAACGAATTTATGATACCAGGTCGTTGGTCAAGCTTGTGTAGCGCTAACTCCGCAGGAGCTGCTTGATATTTGTGCCCAGGTCTCCCACTGAATAATCCGTAGCTAGGTGCACACACTCTTCCATTCGTTGTCTCCAATAACCAGTCTAGGGGATGTGTTTTTTTTGTTTTATTTGGAGAACTTGGATAGGAGAAGGGATTTAGTAGGATAATCCAAATTAATGATTCACATGAGAGGACAATATTCTTAGTAGAACTGTCTAGCAGACTGTCAATAGAGCTGTGAAGAAGATTGTATGGAATAAAGCAAAGCCCTTTGTAGCAGAAGGAATATAGTGGACCGTGCTTCTTCTAAACACCAGCTAGTGTCGCCTTTAGCTTACATCCAATATGCTGACTTCTAACACCAAGAGGGGGATTTAGCAACACCAGTCTCTAGGATCCCTTTAGGGGATCTGTACTCACAAGACCCTGGCCGCAGGTCACCTTCCTCCATGATACCAGACAGGATCCATGGACATCCTCCCTCAGTCAGATTTTGTGAGAACCCTGGGTTTCAGCTTCAATGTTTCAGGCCCTCAGGTTGCCCATCTGAGGCTGCATGGCAGTCTGTGCTGAGGAGGGGCGGCAGGCCCCCTCCCCACCTGGACCTTTCTCTGTAGAGGGAGACCCAGAGCCCATGTGCTCATCAAATATAAATACAGTCACCCAGCATGCCTTGAGGCACCTTCCCTTCTAATTGGCTAGAGCTGTATGGATATTCATGCTCTCATCTGCATGGTTTCCGTCCACTGTCTAGCTCCTCCCATAGCTGCTAGACCAGTGTGAACTTCAAGACAACATGAGCAGCACCAGAGCACACTGAGCAGACTCTGATAAGCAATCACAGCCTCTGTTAAGAAGACAGCACTTAAATTTGCCTACTGTCTCTCTGTTAGGCAGAGAAACCAACAACTATGATACACTCACTCTAGCACCTACCTAGGAAGGCGCTTTTATGCATTACCAAACTCTTAGGGCTGCAGATGAAAACACTTTCATTCATTTGTATTATCAGCATCTGGCTCAAGCACTGTTAGTATAAGCCACAGGTGTCAAACACAAGGCCCGCGAGCCGAATCCGGCCCTCCAAGCCATTTCATGTGGCCCTCGCACCTGTCCTGCAGCTGGGAGCTCCAGCCCACCTCCAGATAGTGTACTTTCTGCTTTCCAGCAATGCATCCAGCTTCTTCCCAGCAGCAGCATAAGGTAAGGGGGTGCACTTTGATGCAAGGGAGGGTGGAGGATTCAACTTCTGATGGTGGGGGTGACTCTTGACATCTAATATAAGGGAAGGGGATGCTCTGGACATATAGTCTTAAAGAAACAACCGGCCCTTTTATGGGCAATCATAATGCTGATGTGGCCCACAATGAAATTGAGTTTGACACCACTGGTATAAGCCATGACAGTTACTGGGGTAGCTGAAAAAATAGTAGAAATTGAAACTCCCAGAAGTGCCAGGTTCCTATACATTTTGCAGAGCTTATACCCTTATTTATAAATAAAGGAGAATGCAACTAATTAAATAATATCACACATGTATCTATAATTCTTTATTTTTCAATAAAATCATTTAACAAAGAAGCTCAAACTGGTTATTTTGTGGGTCCAAAGACTGTGGCATATGTATTCTGTGTATACAGCAAGTGGGTTAAGGTTCCATTTACCTAATGTATATCCCCTTTAACCCCCCCCCCCCCGTCAGCATAGGGTGGCTACACCCACCATTTACGTCATGTGCCAACTTGCAATTCTCAGGGTGACCAGGTCTCTCCTAGAAACACCCTTGGTGTCAATCTGGTCCACTAATGGCATTCTTTTTTTTTATATCAATAATTTTTATTGAAAGAGAAACATTCTTCCAGAGTACATAAAATGAGCATCTTAATACATATTACAATTGTTGTGAGTAGGTATCTTGTACAACTTCTCATAAATGTAGCCGCTAGTCTCTTATCATTCCAAACAGTTGTCATCTCTGCCTACTCCGCATTTAAACACCAGTCCGGCCAACTATGTACTAAAAGACATTAGCTAGGTGAGCTCATGGGTAAAGACCCATTGGTGTGGGCGGAGGTAAGAAAAGGGACAGATAAGAGGTAGAAAGAAAAGAGAAAGTGAAAGAGAGATGATAGAAAAAATAAGGGGTGAGAAGAGAAAGAGTGGGTGTACACCGCTGCTTGTGGATTACTTTCATGTTGTGTGTCAGATAAGTATTTTATCCAGGGTTCCAAAACCCTGTCAAATAGGGCTCGTTTATCCTGTAGGATCGCCGATAGACGCTCGTTCACCATTATCCATGAAAGCTTGTGTCTGACCAGGTCGAATGGGATCGTGGGCGTCCTCCATGATCTCGCAATTGCGATTCTAGCAGCCGAAAAAAATAAACATAATAAGGCGTCTAGCCTGTTTCGATATCCCTTCATGGGGGTAACCCAAAAGTGCCTGGAGAGGTGATTTGACCAGGTTAGCTTGTGTTAGTGTAAAGATGAAGTTATAAATGTGAATCCAAAAGCGACGCACCTTGGGGCATGACCACCAAATGTACAGCATTGTGCCAGCCTGTCTACACCCTCGGGTGCACAGTTGGGAGGCCCCCGGGACATAAGTGGCTATCCTCGCCGGTACCATATACCATCTAAGGAGGACCTTATAATTTGCTTCGATCAATGAAGTGTTTACAAGCGACCTCGGCGCCCCCGGTACTATAGTTGACCATTCGTCAGCTGCAAGCCTCTCTCCCATGTCCTGTTCCCATTTTGACAAAAAGTAATTTGCCTGGGCGGGAGGTTAGCATATTGTAGATTTTTGAGATTTGGCCCGAGTTCTTGTCAAACCTCACGCACGATGGCATTCTTTTTTATCTCTCAGCGTGCTTCCAATGGCCTACATGGGTTTTCTAAAAGAAACTTCAGTTTGGTCTTCCTGCTGCTGGCTGTGCAATGCCTTTTTTCCTGGTGCCAATGGTCACACAAATTCATAGTTGCCTACATTTCAAAAACATTTCTAGGGGCCCCTTTTTTTGTTGTGTGTCAGTTGTGGAGAATGTACTTTAATTAGAGGTGGGACATTCATTTAAACTGGGAATTGTTATAGGGGCATAATATGAACCTATTAAATTACATTTATGTAATTTTAAAATACTGTATGTACAGAAAGATTTATCATAACAAGGACAGAAGGAAAGCTAAGAAGGTATTGTTTATTAGCAAAAATGATTTATGTCATTTTTAGCTAGCTGGCCATATGCACCTCCTGCTGAATCTGATGAAATTTGAGCCATGGGTGGCCCTGTCAGCACCATCCAACTCAACAAAAGCTGGCTTCAAAATCAAAGGAGCTGGGTGAAAAATTATCATCCAACCAGAGGAGATTCCCCCACCTATTTTGTGCAGATAGGGGAGTACAGTGATATCCCTTTTTTGGGGCTGAACAAGAGAAATGTATATCTAACCTTAGTCTGCAGGACTGCTGTTAGCAATCACGGGGTCCCATACAGCCTACCTTACAGCCTACCTTACAGCAGCCCCCCCTCCAAAAATATCAAATTATATTTTCGCTAAAAATACACTAAAATTACTGAACATAGATGCAACACAATTTCTGCTAAATCTAAAAGATAAAATTGTATTTAGTTAATAATTAAAGATATGTGTGTGAATTAAATATTGGGACTCATTCACATCAGTTGTAAAGAGAAAAGAGGGGTACCGCGCAACGGTTGCCCAAAAAATTCCACTTGTTCCCCTTTGGGTGTCTATCAACTTACTTATTGGCTGCTGCCCGGCCAAAAACACTACCAGGTAGTGTATGAATAAAAGGCTAAACAGTATGGCGAGTTGGCGCTGCCATAAAATATTAATGTTGGTGCGGTTCAACCCTATAAAAAGCAAAAATTGTGCAGCTTCTGCAGAAAATTCCTATGCAAGCCCACCTGTTGTGTACCCGAAGGTAGTGTGCAAACTGTGCAAAAAATAATAATAGAAAAAGGTACCAAAAATACAAGTGTTGTAGTGATTCAATAATGTATGAGAAGAAAATGCAATGTAAACCTTCTTGTGCAAATCAGCAAATATGTACCGAAATCATGTGCAAATTCAGCAAGAAAATGAAGTGCAATTATTGCTGCAGAGATAATATCAATTGCAAATGCTGTAAATCTTCATGTGCAAATCAGTAAATGCAAAGAAAATCGTGTGCAAATACTGCTAATGGACCAAAACTACCGTCAATTTGTGAAATATCAATCCACATAAATAGTGTGCACATTGGAAAGTGCCAGACTAATGTGCAAATTGTGCAAAGTGTACTAGAAAACCGAAAGAAATGTTGATGACTAAATGGTATCAATTCAACAAATGAATTCAAAGGTTATGCGACAACCAGTGTCTCAAAAAACTGGAAGTGGTATGGAAACTACATTTATATATATAGTAAGGCAAAATCACCAACTTTACATGTTGCACTATTGTTCATACAGAACGCCCCCTGCTGGACCTTCAGGCCAGGTAGGTGAAGGAGTCTCTGGTATGTGTCAGTAACACACTCCCACCTTGTGTGTCAAGGGGCCAACACCTGCCGTTCGCGTCCTATGGATGGCTGCTAGTGTCGCAGTGCCCGTTCACAAATCACCATGTAAAAGAAAAGACACCATAGTGTAACACCGTATGGAAAGGAGACCGGCACGCAAGTGCCCCCCATACTCACAATTCAGAAGTCAGATTAAGCGCCTTGGAGATCACCGCTACTCTGTCTCCAATACTACTAATCTTATACACCGTGTTTGTATTTCTTTTCTATAATCTTTAATAAAAAGTTAATGATAAAAAAGATGAACACTGCACTATCACATATGAATAAGTAGAGGACATCTATTAAGCTGCTGAAAGAAAAAAAAAAAAAGAAAAAGGCTTATTTCATTTTTTTTCCCTAATATTTAATGTTGGTAATGAATTCATGTAATATGTGCAATGGCATTAGAGCCATACAGTTTTTTTTTTTTTGGGGGGGGGGGGGGG
>BLSH010264060.1:1018224-1032023 GCA_018402905.1 Glandirana rugosa
CAGGTAAGGGCAGTTTGAAGCCAGTGACACAGGTGGTGGGCAGCTTGCAGCCAGTAACACAGGAGGGGAAGTTTGCAGCCAGTGACAACGGTGGGGCAGTTTGCAGCCAGTGACACAGGTGGGGGCAGTTTGCAGCCAGTGACACAGGAGGGGCAGTTTGCAGCCAGTGACAACGGTGGGGCAGTTTGCAGCCAGTGACACAGGTGGGGGCAGTTTGCAGCCAGTGACACAGGTGGGGGCAGTTTGCAGCCAGTGACAGAGGTGGGGGCAGTTTGCAGCCAGTGACACATTAGGGACAGTTTGCAGCCAGTGACACATTAGGGGCAGTTTGCAGGCAGTAACACAGGAGGGTCAGTTTGCAGCCAGTGACACAGGAGGGGTACATTTCAGAGTCGTTCCCCCCCCTTGCACTTACCCCATCCAGCAGGCAGGTCTGTTGCAGAGTTTGGCACACGGAGAGCGGCTGTAACCCCCCCCCCCCCGTCGGTCCCCGGGCGCTCATGGTCTCTGTGTGAGCGGAAGTCACCTCCGCTCCCACAGTGACCCGCCCCCGGCTAGGCATCCAATCACCCTGGGGTTGACTTTTTTTTTTCTTCTTTTGCCGGCTGGGAGGCGGCACCCCAGCGCCCCTCCCACACCAGCCGCCGCTGCTCGGGGGCACGTAGCGTGTGCGTGCACCTGTGCGCCAGCATTGGTGCCCAAATGGCCTATTTAAATGGACAGCACCCTGAAACCAGTGCTGTCCATTCTACAGCATTACCCGTGTTGCCTGTGATCTGTTCTGAAGTTATTCCTGTTACCGGAGACCCAGCTTGACCTAGACCTTGCTCGACATCCGCCTGCACTGACCCCGGCTTACCTTTGATGACTCCTCTGCCTGATCCCTTGTACTTCTGCTGCCCGCCTGTTGCCGACCCTGCTTGCATCTGACCACCCACCTGCCTGCTCCTTCTGTACTGTACCGCCAGCCTGTTACCGACCCGGCCTGCACCACTACGCCTCTGTATGCAAAAGCTCATCGAGGGACCTTCACATCACCACCAGTGACCCAGTCGGACCCTCGTGCCTCCCTGCACTCCCGAACCTTTTGTCTACTCTACCAGGGGTTCCCGAATCAGGCTCGTAAGAGAGGTTGCCCACTGCATAAGCCAGACTCCACCACCAGGTGCGTGACAGTCTTTCAATCCAGTATCCAGGCTGATGCTTCCCCCGACAGCCCTGCTGCAAGTGGTTTCTCAGTTTCGATACCTTAGTGTTGAGATTCAGATGGCTCTACAGAATTATATTGTTAATAATTATAAATGGTAGATATGTGATAGTGCTGCTAAAGCAATAACTATTAAATAAATTGCACATAAACCAATAAATAACTTAGAATAAGTAATTAATATGATAATAAAGTGCAAGCACCAATATATCATATAAATGACTGTGCAGCAATCAAACTATGCAAAAAACAGTGCAAACAACAGAATCTATGTAAAAAATAGTCCAATGGTGATTCTTCTTAAAAACAGTATAAAAAGACTCTTAAGGTGAAATGTGCTCCCTAAGTAAAAAGACGGTGTATCTCCAGTCCGTGGTATGTATAACCTTCACTAGGTGCAATGCACTTTCATCTCCATCTTAGACCCCCCAGGGGTCACACGCTCCACCCCAGTGTACGAGGTGGCTGGAGTGGAGTTAGTGCGCTATTGGTAGTGTCTTTTTCTCCTTATGTTGCCTTGGAGTTGCCAGCGCCCAAAGTGGAGCCACTTTAAAGGGGAAGCATTACAGCGGTTATAGGAACCTGAACATCAGATATTATTACAATTACAGTATGCGCATTTGACCCCTGGTGGGTCTAAGATGGAGGCGAGCATGCATTGCACCTGGTGAAGGGGATACATTATTATTATTATACAGGATTTATATAGCGCCAACAGTTTGCACAGCGCTTCACAATAAAGAAGGGACACAGTACAATTACAATACAGTTCAATACAGAAAAAATAGGATGGCCCTGCTCGTGGAGCTTACAATCTAAAGGGAGGGGGAAGTGGTACAAAAGGTAGTGGCTGCAGTGGATGATCTGATAGAGGTGACTCAAGTACAGTTCTTAGGTGGAGGTGGGGTAGGCTTCCCTGAATAAGTGAGTTTTCAAGGATCGCCTAAACGTGGACAGGGTAGGAGCTGACTGGACATTCTGGGGCAGGGAGTTCCAGAGGATGGGACAGGCTCTGGAGAAGCCCTGTAGGCGAGCATGGGAGAAGATAACAAGTGAGCTAACAAGTGAGCTGGGGGCAATGTTGTGGATGGCCTTGTATGTTACCACAGCATGGAGATACACTGTCTTTTTACTTAGGAAGCACAATTCACCTTAAGAGACTTTTTATATTGTTTTTAAGAAGAATTACCATTGGACTATTTTTTACATAGATTCTGTTGTTTACAGCAATCAAACAGTGCAAAAAACAGTGCACAGTCACTTTATATGGTATATTGGCACTTGCACTTTATTATCATATTGATTGCTTATTCTTAGTTATTTACTGATTTATGTGAAATGCATTTAATAGTTATTGCTTTAGCAGTGCTATCACATATCTACCATTTATAATCATTTGGATGTGGGAAACACATAGGTGATAGCAGCAGCTACACATCTTTAAACCACTAGGTGGCAGCACGCAACCATTTTTGATTTTATATTGTTAATAATAATACTCCTATGATTCAGAGACTGAAGGACTGTCTGGGAACCTGGAAGTCTTTACCCTTAAATGTACTTGAAAGGATAAATTTATTTAAGATACTATTTTTTGCTGAGGTTTCTGTATATTTTTTGGCATGCCCCAGTCTACCTTTCCAAAAAAAAAATGTTTGCTGATATTAATAAATTGTTAACCTGTTTTCTTTGGGGCTCAGGTCCTAAATGAAGTTCTCTAAAAACCCTACAGTTGCCGATTTCAGAGGGAGGGCTGGCATTGCCGAATTTACAGGGCTATTACCTGACAGCCCAACTAATGCACATCCATGCATGTTTTTTCCCATATTTGGATAATGTCTCGGTAGCAGCCCAAGCGGCGGTTATGCAATCCTATGAAGCCCTAATCAATTCTCTTTATACACATGGGCCCTTTTCTCCTACAGGAGCTGATATATTAAAATTATCTTACAAAATGTTTCATATTTGCAACTTCAGGACGGGGGCTACACATCTTACTGCTGCTTCCCCTAACATGCCTTTATGGTTCAATGAGAACTTGGCAGAGTTCGCTCACCTCTCCAATGGTCAATGCTGGGCATGGTATGGGCTTAAGTATGCCCATCAGTTGCTTTCTTCTGGGGTATTTAAATAATGTAATACTTTGAGGACAGAACTTGGCCTTCCTGATACTTTTTTTTTTTTTTACTTATATTCAACTTCGTCATTCAGTGGCTGCTCAGTTTGGGTTAAGGGATGTTCTACTTCAGTCCTCCAGGTTAGAGAATATGCTGATCGATGATGATGATTCTACATTGATCGTGAGATATTAATCTTTCTTAGTAGTCTCATCTACAGCCCGTGTAGACAAAATGAAAGTTCAATGGCAGGAGGATATACCAGAATTGAGAGGTGAGTCTTGGTAAGAAGTGGTGGGATCTCAAAATTCAGGAGTTATTACAGCTGGAGAAAAGGTGATTCAGCTTGAATCAGCTAAAATATTTACACCGAATCGATTATACTTCATGCTGGCTGTTTAAAATGTGGAGGTTGGATTCTTCAGATTGTTATAGATATCAGAACATTAAAGGAGATTTCTTCCATATGGTGTGGGACTGCCCTGTAATACGCTATTTTTGGTCGAATATCACTGCGTTCATAGAGGAAAAATTAGCGTTACCTAATATATGTGCCCCGACTCGCTATCTCCTAGGAGACGGGAGGAGCTGCTGCGAGAGTCACAGAAGGTGCTCTTGCGATTCTTTTCTTTTATGTGAAAAAGCAATAATACTGCAGTGGAAAAAGTCAGACCCTCAAACTTTACATAAGTGGATTAACTTAGTCAACAAAGTGTTACCTCTCTATAAATTGACTTACACTGCTCGTGGATGTCCAAAAAAGTTTGATAAAATCTGGTCTGACTGGACATCTGCTGTGTCAGGGGATGTAGAAGTTTAATACAATAAAGCCCTGTACACACAGTACAACGGTTGTACAACAACAGTCGTACAACCAGCTTGTTGTATGATCATCCGACTGTTAGTACACGCAATTACAACAGCCATCGTACAATGGTTGTACAAGTTGGATGAGCAGACTAGAAAACTTTGGTTGTACAACAAGCGGTTGTATGACTGTTGTACCATGTGTACAGAGAAGTTGGTCCAACAAAGTTGTACATGCAAAACATGCTCAGAAGTCAGGAATGCCCAGAAGTGTCCGTTCTGGGAAACCTATGTTCCTAATTCACAAATCACATGCACCTGAACTTCCTCGTTATACACTGATAACACGTCACTACATTAGGCTTGGTTGTACGATCGCTTAGTGCACATTAGTATGCGAGACACAACAGCTAACATACGATTTTGGGCGTCAGGTCCCACGACCATAGCACCCGTGTGTTAAGGAGCTTATCTCATTTTTCCTTATGGAATTCATCCAGTACACTACTAATTTGGCCCCTAAGCAGAGTCATTATCTAGGAGGTTGCAGGGTTGATTGCAATGACATTTATTCCTAATGTGAAGTAGTGTATATATTCACCAGCTAACTTTTGTTTTGTTAAGGCTTTGTTTTTTTGTTTTTTTCTGGCATTGATACTTTTGATTGAGTTTTGATGGCTTTCGTTACTAAGTGATTATGTAAGCCAACTGTTGCTATGTCTGTCTGACCAGTCAGTATGCATACTGCTTTATACCACATTTTCTCTAATGTTTGTGTCTAACAAAAAAAGTTCATTAAAAGTATCTTTTTTTTTAATGTAGCTGTATATTTCTTGTTACTACCATAACCTACCACCAAAGTAGAACCCAAAATAAATTGTCCTGCACCTGACAATCGCAGTGATACCACATATGTGTATGTTATTTGATGTTTGTGCCCATAGTACAGCCCAGAAACCATAGTGCGCATTTTGCTTTTTTTTTGTCCTACGCAAAACACACTGACACTGATACTTATTTAAAAATAGTTTTTCCAGACACCAACATGGCAGCATACGAGTGATAGAGCTCAGTCTCTTGTCCACTCCCTCAGGACCAGTGAATAGCATAAAAAAATGAGTAGTTAGTCGCCCCCCCATTCTTCTTTTTTTTCCTCATACCTCAACGCACCAGTGATGAAGTAATCAGTATTATGTCCCCACCTCTGCCTCAGTGCAGCATCCGACTGGGTTCAGCCTCTCCCAGTGCACAATCCCAGTGCCTGGGCTGCTAAATGTGCTAAACAGCCTGGGAGCCCCTTGTCTTGTTGTTGTGGGTCTTGATGGGGCCTGCAGTGTTTCCTCACTAGGAACAAAATATGCCATTATTTAAGTAATTGTGGGCAGAGGTGTGGGGGAGGCAAGCTATTACTTTAATTTTTCCTATGTTTGGCTGCTTGGGCCATTTAGGGCATGCCTTCACTTTAAGTTCTTGTCTTTATCTTGTGCCTTTTCGGTCTTCTATCTCAGTTTCTTTCTTGCTGCAACTCTTTTTTTTTTGTTCTCTTCCTCTCTGTGGTCTGCGCTATTGCAGGGAGCAGGTTGCGCTAGTTGGGGTGGCCCTGGCCGTCCTATAGGGTGAGTCGCATGAGCGATGGCCGGCGGAAGGATCATCTGCCATCTTGGTCAGGGGAAAAAACACTAGTTTTTGCCAGTAACAGGGGTGGAATCCCGGAGAGGTCCCTGACTTCCCCGGGACAATTTTAAAAAGCTCATTCTGTGTTGGAAGCATGGGGAAGACAAAACCTTATAGTTATATGGTGGAGCTGTCTTCCCTGTGATCTTCTCTAGAGGCAGGCTACATTTGAGCACCCCCTGCTGCTCTCTACAGGTACCACAAAAAAAAAAGGAATTTTTGCATACTTTTATTCTTTTGATTCTGGTTAGGGGACCACCAATTGAGTACGTTTTTTCAGGTTTTTCAAAAAAGGAGTGCCTTCTTATGCGGATTACTTAGATTTGTTTCAGTCCCTCACGTTCTCAAAGGTCAAGAGCCAGAGAAGACAGAAAATCCTCAGAGGAGCGCAGCCACATACACCGCTCTCATTCCAAGAGAAAGTCCAAAAAAGGCGACATGCCTCCTCTTCTCCTGAGCAATATCAGCGCCCTAATAAAAAGACCTGCTGGGCCTGTGGCGCAGTCCTAATGCCAAATAAACTAGTCTGTAAGGGCTACCTGGAAGAATTTGCAGTGGACAGGGAGCAGGAGACTGCCCAAGTATCATCCTTGTTGAAGAAGGTGGTGCAAGACTATCTCCAAACTCACCTCTATTATTCCGGCCAGACAACCTGCTAGTGGTGTCAGTCAGGAAGCCCTGCTGAAAGATCAGCCAGTGCTCCCCCACTTAGCGCTGCTTCCTTAGAATCCACACAACTGGCAGAGGATAGCAGCTCCTCTTCGGGAGACCAAGAACAGCTTGAGTTTAGTTTTTCTCTGGTGGATCCATACATCCAAGCAGTTAAGCAGGCCATTGTATGGGAGGAGAAGGATGCACCAAAACAGTTCTATTTTCCCTTCCTCCAAAAACATCAAACCTTTCCCTTCATGGGCGAAATTAAGGATGTCATAAAAAAAGTATAGCAGAAATCAGAGAAAGGGTTCTCATTCAACAGACTGCCCAAATTGTACCCCCTGCAGGAGGCAGATGTGGCTTCTCTCAACTCCCCTCCGACTGTAGAGGCAGCAGTGGTCCGCCTAGCTAAAAATATTATGCTCTTGATGGAAGACTCAGCCTCATTTAAGGATGTGATGGACAGAAAAATAGATCTGAACCTCAGAAGGGCCTATAAGGCAGCTGGCGCAGCCTGTCACCCAGCCATAGCGCTCACCTCAGTGGCCAGCGCTCTAAAACTCTGGACCCAGAACATCAAAAGAGCAGTAAAAGAAGGGTGCCTAGAGCAGATATTGTTCAAGTGCTAGATGAGCTGAAAGTATCATCGGATTTTATCGGGGAGGCAGCTATAGACACAATAAAGTGTTCGACCAGAGCAATGCTGCATTCAACCGCGGCTAAAAGTGCACTGGGCGGCGGATGCATCTTCGAAGCAAAATTGGTGCAAGATACCGTTTGATGAGAAATTCCTGTTCAGAAGTAAAATGGAGACAGCCATCTCAAGAGTATCAGGAGGCAAGTCCGGACTGCTCCCGTAGGACAAGATGCAAAGGAGATCAAAATTCTTTCAGAGAAGATTTCATTCTACCAAGTCCAGGGAACCTAGAGCCAGCTGCCAGCTCAGGGGACGGATGGAAGTGGACCCTGGCAACCTTCCTCAGGTCCCACAAGCAGAAGACCCTAAATGTTCCACAAGAGGCCAACAAGCCCTTTTGAGGGTGTGCAGCCCCAGATGCTTGCAGTAGGAGCCAGAATAACACATTTTATGGATGTCTGGGCAGAAAATTGCACAGATCTGTAGGTGAAAATAACAGTCACCCAAGGCCATTTTGCGAGGTTTCTCAAGGCTCCTCCTCCAGATCACTTCTCACCAGTGGAGGCTCGTCCATAAGGGCTGGGGGGCTACGCCCCACCAAAAAAATAAGTAAGAAATAAAAATAAAAATGAACTATAATTATTAACCAACAGCCAGCACAGCTAGATAGAAACTAGAAAGAAAAAAAACCTTTGGAATTTCTCTCTAGCTGTGCTTCTGTTGCTAATTGCTGGAATAAAAGGGATATTGAGCAAGTGGAGAGCCCAAACTCGGAGCACCGCGTCCAGGTAAATATATTCAAGAAAAAGAAAGGGAAAGAAACCTCCCAAAAGGGGGTCCCAAGGACTTTAAAGGTGCTCCAAAATAATACTCAAACATACACAATTTATAAAGTAAAAAAATCTAAAACCACTTTATTTCATTACATACATAAATAATATGAAATCTGTTCCCTGTGTTGGAAACACATATACATCAATTCCAAAACATAATAATATAAGATCATAAAGTGAATCCAGAAGGATCCTACTTAAGGTCAGCTTGAACCCCGCTCGACATGTTTCGCCCTTGAGGGCTTCATCAGGAGACTCAGAGGGGCTGACTGCGATATAAAGAATAGTTGTCATTTAACATAATACTGAAAAGATCACATGTATTCAACCAATATGGTAACATGGGAATTAGATTGGTATACATTTAATTTTGCAGAATAATAAGACTTTCAAAAACCTCATGTTTGATACTAACCTCCACAAATATCCATTATTGATAACTACATAGACAATGCAGATGTAAGTGTTATTTAGCAATGTTATAGATATATATATATATTTCTCATTGTATAGCAATTTAAACAATCCTTGCGTACAGACACATGTATCAATAGATGTCTTACCATTAACTCATATATCAAGCATCGATGGATCAATATTGGGAACAACTGTCAGTCGTATTTCTTGGAACCATAGAACCGGGGAAAACTAGTTTGAAATTCGTGTTGAAAAGCTGCCTGTATCCAATAGTAAAATAAATTGTATAATCAATCTATAAGAATAGAGTAAGTAAGTAGAAACAAAGTATAAAAAATACATATTCTACTTACTATACACAAACAAAAGGAGACCAAAGTTTGTCCAGGATAATGGGAGCGATAAACTCCCTGTTCCAAAATGGTGTAAAATTCCGTCCCTTTTTAGTGATTGGAAACTAATAATCCAACTGAGTTGAACATAGTTCCCAGGGGCACGTACAAAAGGGCACCCACACCCGCTAAAGATTTGCTTCTTCGGTATTGATAACCGGGAATTTACTGAAGGTCCACAATTCTGCTAAACAAGAAAAATAAACCAAAATGAATAACCAAAGCAGAGCCAATAGCTCATAGGTAAAAAGAGAGGGGAGAGATAGGTTGGACAGCTTTTAGTGAAATTTACCTGAACCGCCCATAGACTGGTTCAATTCAATGGAGAGTCCACGAAGGTAAGACAAGGAACCACTCAGTCCTGTTTCCACACTGTCTATGCCAGAGGGAATGGCGGCTGATGGCAGCCGCTTTATCCCCAGTTCCGCCCCGCCGGCGTCTGACGTCATCGGCGGGACGCGGACCAATAGGAAACATCCACTTCCGCTCCATGCGGTCGGATCCTGAAAGAGGATGTGACGCAGGGCAAAGGACCTTCCACATCCTGTGGGAAGGCCCCAGCCACACAAAGGCCCAACCCTCAAAGCTGGACCGCCCAGGGGTCAAACACCCATGGGCTACCTGCTTCAATCCGTACCTGGGCAGATAATAGATGAGACCAAAAAAGGGCTCCTGGGGATGTGCATTGGCCTCTTCCGCAATCCCTGCAGGTGCCCATACTGTCCGTATGGTTCCATATGACTGACATTGTTCCCAATTTACAAAAAAGATCCAATATCGATTACATATAACATGCAATACTGGATAGGAGAAAACAACACATCATATTTATTAACCCCTTATATGTACACATGTGCATAAAAAAAAAAAAAAAAATTCTCCCTCTTTCTTTTTCCTTTCTTCCTTCTCTTTTTTTTTTTTTTTTTTACTTCGTATTTTACAAAAACGGTTTGTATGATAGACAGTCATTAAGACCTGGATGGTGTAAAGCAGATAAAGTCTGAATCCAACGGGTCTCACGTTGAAGTAATGATTTGTCATGGTCACCCCCTCTAATATGGGGGGGCATATATTCAAGGGCATAAAAATGCATCTGTGAGGAATCAAAACAATGCACAAGGCCCATGTGCCGACTAATGGGGGTCTCCATACGTTTCTTGACCACCAAAGATACATGGTCTCTAATACGGTGAAAGAAAGGCCTTCTAGTCTTACCGACATAGAAGGCCCCACAATCACAGAACATAATATATATGACCCCTATGGACTGACAATCTGCTTTGAATTTCGGTTTGAAGGTACGGCCATTCGGGAGAATAATGGATCCTGACTCAAAAATATATTTGCAATAATTACAGGAATTGCATCGGAAAGTGCCACATTTGGCTCCCACTTTTTTTTGGTCTATATTAGGTGAGAGATGACTGCGTACCAGTCTGTCTCGGAGGGATCGTGATCTTTTAAAGGTGATTTCTGGGTAGGTTTGAAGATGTTTCGATACCAAGCTATCCGCCATTAATAAATACCAAAATTTATCCATTACCTGTCTGATTTGTTTATGTTGACCTGCAAATCTGGTGATGAGTCTTACTGTATCTAGGGATCTCCGATTTCTAGGATCTTTCGGCCCTAGTAGTTGATCCCTTTTCTTTTGTTTGGCTCTATGATAGGCACGTTTCAGACAATTTCTGCTGTAGCCTCTCTGTAATAGCCTGGATTGAAGATTTTTGGCTTCCTTCTCAAAATCGGCCTCCTTGCTACAATTTCTCAGTATTCTGAGGTATTGACCATATGGAATATTTTTAATTAATGCCGAAGGATGGGAACTTGTCGCATGCAGCAACGTATTGCCACTAGAGGGTTTCCTATATAAGGTGGAGCCAATTCTCCCATCCCCCTGGACGTAAATAGTCACGTCCAGGAAGTTGAGAGATTCTTGGCTACATTCCATAGTAAATTTGAGGTTGAAATGATTAGATCGCAATTGGTCCATAAAGGAGGACAATTCTGAGAGGTTGCCTGTCCAGACTACAAAAATATCATCTATATATCTTCTCCAGATCAACACCTTTTCAAAAAGCTGATGTAGATCCTCTCTGAAGAACAAATTGCGTTCCCACCCCCCCAGGTACAGGTTAGCGTACGATGGGGCACATTTGGTCCCCATAGCCACCCCCTGCACCTGGAGGTAGTGGGAACCCTCAAAAAGAAAAATGTTGTTTTCCAAGATGAATCTTAATAAATCAAGGATGAACATGTTATACGGCCAGGCAGTGTCTGGTCGTTCCGAAAGGAAGGACCCCACTGTCTGAGTGCCTAAATCATGTGGAATGGAATTGTACAGAGCTTCCACGTCTATGGCCACCAGCCATGCCCCATCTGGAATCTGCAGATCATCAATGGCTCTCAAAAGATCCATAGTGTCCTGCAGATATGAAGGTAAGGACATGGCGTGCGGTCTCAGATAGTCATCAATTAGTTGACTCGCAGTTTCGGTAAGGCATCCATTGCCCGCTACTATAGGTCGGCCTGGGGGATTCGTGAGATTCTTATGAATTTTGGGTAATGCGTATAACGTAGGTGTACGCGGGTGCTCTACATTAAGAAAATCCAAAGTTTTCTTATCAATCAAATTGGTGTGGTAAGCAACATTTAGTAATTTCCTATATTTAGTTTGAATAAGTTGATTATAGGTATTTGTAGTCTTTTTGTACCAATCTTTATTTTTAAGAATGTCTAGTACCATATTGACGTACATTGAGCGATTCATCACCACCAAGTTACCTCCCTTGTCGGAGGGCTTAATGATGATGTCGCTCATTTGTTCTAGTGATTGGATGGCATTTTTGTGCGCCGGAGATATATTTGTCTTGGAGCATTTGCCCCAATGAAATTTTTTAATTTCTGCAGTGACCTGTTGGGTGAAGGCCCAAATATACGGATTTCCTTGTAGAGCAGGAAATTTATTAGATTTGGGTTTGTATTTTTTGGGGGGTTCAAAATGAGAAGGAGAAATGGAAGATTGGGCCAGAAACGGTCTCGTGGATTCACTGAGATGCCGAGAATCTGTCTGTATATCAGGAAGAGTTTCTTCCGTATGGCCTTCTTCCCATAGATCCATCAAATCATCTAAAGCTTTTAGATCGTTGATGGTAAAATTTTGCAATAAAGGGTTCAAAGAGGAGATTTGTGCAGATTGTGTGCTGTTAAGAGGAGTGTCTTTATCATAAAGGACTTTGAACATCAGTCTACGTGAGAACAGGTTAAGATCCTTTATCAATTCAAATTGGTCTATATCTTGCGTGGGACCGAAAGTAAGACCCAGTTTTAGTACTTCAATCTGGGTAGGAGATAGCGCAAAGGAAGACAGATTGATTACTTGGAGCTCGTTTTGGGAGTGGAGGTCTTCAAGTTTCCCTGATCCAAATTGACCAACCTCTTGGGGTCTAGAGTGGTCTGGGAAAAGATGGGAGCTGGGCGTGGTTCGGGTGTCGGCATGTGGTCGTGAAGGGAAACCGGGAAGGGAATGAGGGGTGGCAGAAGGGTCCCTAAAGGGGACCCTAAAGGGGCACCCTTTGGAGGGGGTCCCGGGGTGAGAGATGTGGAAGAAGAGGTAGGCTTGGATCCTCTACTAGAGGCCAAATTGTCCAGGCCCATATTGGGAGTGCGTTTGGGTGCAGATGTTTGTGTGTTACCTGTGCCTTGTTTGCGTTTCTGTGAAGTGGAACCCCGAGTGCGATTAGTGCGTTGTGAATGACGTGAGGATGCCGACGATGCAAAGGATGAGGTGTCCGAATCGGTGGGGTCTGGGTTGGGTTGGGATGTGGAAGAGGCCCCAGGTTGGTTCCATTTCGAATTCTTTTTCTTATTCCTGTTGGGGTTAAACCAATTGTATGCTTGATTATTGTCATATGATAGTTTGTCTCTTATAAACTTTTTTTCTTTAGTAGTCAAAATACCCGAGACAAATTTTTCTAAATGATTTTTGAGAGTGGCCTCTCTAGTTTGAAAGACTGTTTCCTGAACCAATTTTTGATTTTCTTTATAGAGGTTCTCAATTTCCTGGTCCAATGACTCCAATTCTGCAGAGTAATGGCTACAGAGCATCTCCATCATCCGTGTGGAGCAGCTCTGTAAGCCTTCCTCCCACTGTTGTCTAAAAGTAGGTTCAATCCTTGGGATATTTGGAAATATTTGGATGCGGAGTCCCCACGGGGACATTCCTTCCTCCATATATTTCAGAAAATATCTCTTGTTCCAAAACAAACGAGATTTCTTTTCCAACATCCGTTGTAGTCGGGAAAAGAATCTCTCCATAGATATACCGCCCTCTGTTGCATTTTGAGAACGATGTATTTGGTCCATAAGACCTTCAAAAGCGTTTCCACAATAACTGGTCATATTGAAAGAAGAAGAAGAGAAAAAAAAAAAAACACATATATAGAAAATATAAGGGAAAAATGGAAGTATACCCTACATAAAGTACAAAAAGTCCCACTATCCTCACTATTGTAAAGTAGCGAAAAGGCTGAAAAATAGGCTACATCCACAGGCTCAATGTGACAAGGTGATGATTAAACATCTATATCTAAACCAAAGGGATATTGAGCAAGTGGAGAGCCCAAACTCGGAGCACCGCGTCCAGGTAAATATATTCAAGAAAAAGAAAGGGAAAGAAACCTCCCAAAAGGGGGTCCCAAGGACTTTAAAAAAATGAAATATTTAACACATACAAACTCATAATAAAACCTCGTGGAAATTTCAGGAACCCTGGGGGAAAACCCTCCAAAGAAAGGGAAAGAAAAAGAACTTATATAAATGGACCTGCGCCACGAGGCTCAAACCCGAGAGGTGAACGAGTTATAGGGAAACCAAATCTATATCTACAAATTAGTAGTGGAACAGTGTAACTCGGACACCTACATCGGATAAAAAGTCGGAAAAGCGATGAAATGTTATCACTCCTATCACCCTGAAAAACATGAAATACATCCCATATGAAGGTAAAAAGGGAATATAAAAGATATATACACAAAAAAAAAAAAAGAGAAGAAGAAGAAA
>BLSH010264060.1:1034048-1049719 GCA_018402905.1 Glandirana rugosa
CGCCTGATTTTATAATTACATTTTGAACTTTTTTGGACAGATAATGCAGATTTATGTTGGTGAAGCTGCTCAGTTCCAAAAACCAGGGACATTTCTATGGCTCACCTTGTGTCAGGGGTTAGTGGAGGATTTCCAGTGTTCCTATTATAAAATAAGTATTAGGATGGAGCTTGATGGGATATGAAACCCCACATAATACCAGTCTGTGCTGGGTTCCTGTGCAGACCTCACAGCTCATGTAATTCTTTACCTTTGGGATTTAATGGATGAATGAGCCAGCAATATTTTATTGAGAATTAAGACTGACAGCTGAGTTATACTGTACATTGTGTACAGAGTGGGTGGAGCCTATAAGGGGTGTGGCTTCTAAGAAGTGGGATGGGGCAAAAAGGAAGGGCAGGGTCTGGCGCCCCACCATCTTAAAACTTCACCAGCCGCCACTGCTTCTCACCCACCAAAATTCCAGAAAAATTGCACAAGGCAGATATACTGCTACAGTACATACAAACACCTTGAACCCAGAAGTTTGGAGAAATTCAAAATGGAGTCCAACACAATTATCCAAACAGTCCAGCCGGGCGACTGGATGCTTTCATTAGACCTGCAGGATGCCTACCTACACATCCCAATCTTGCTGTCCTTTTAGAAATATCTGAGGTTTGCGGTAGGTCATATACATCTACAATTCACCAGTCTCCCCTTTGTCCTATGCACATCTCCAAGGACATTCACAAAAGTCCCCATTGCAGTGCTAGCCCTGCTCAGAGTGCAGGGCCTCCGGGTCCATCACTGCCTGAGCGATATCATTCTGCTGGTCAGGTACCAGGGGGAACTGTTGGCACACAGAGTTTCTCATGCATACCCTACAGAGATTTGGCTGGATCAACTTCAAATAGAGCCAACTTGCTCCAACACTGCAGTTAGTGTAAATGGGGAAGGGGGGGTAGGATACTGTGCACCTGGTGTAACTCTGTGTAGCAGCTGCTGCCACTCCAACTAGACAAATTGTGAACAAATGTGCTAAAAGATAGTGCAGCGCTTGCTGAAAGAAATCAAATTACTTTTTTACATGAACTTATAGTGATTAAATTCATATAAAACTTCTAAAGTGCATAAAGTGATTGTAAACCATGAGTATCTGATCTGTTTTCCAAAAATATACAAAAAATTAATAAACGGCAGATTATTTAGTCTGCTTTTCAAATAATACGTGCAAAGAATGGTGATTATTGCTCTAATGTCCAGTGTCCATATAAAGTGTCCGTGCTTTATGCATTTATATGAATTTAATCACTGTAAGTTCATGTAAAAAAAGTAATTTGATTTCTTTCAGCAAGCGCTGCACTATCTTATAGCACTGCAGTTAGTGTACTTGGGGGCACTCTTCAACACTGCCAACACCTTGGTCTCAATTGCATCAGAGGAAGCATCAACAGTCAGAAAGAGAGTTTGGAGAGCAGCGACCTCTGCTTACCTTTCAGCTTCCCAGTGTCACAGCCTGCTGGGCACTATTTCCTCTTGTATTCCAATGATCCTTTGTGCGCATTGGCACCTGTGGCAGTTCCAGCTAGGTTTCCTGGCACAGTGGAGAAAATAAAACCTAACACAGCTAATAGCAGTGTCACTCACTATAAGGAGGAGCCTGCAGTGGTAGTTGAAGTAAGAGACCTTGAAGAAGTCACGTCCATTAGAGCGGATCATTCTTACAGCCAATGCCAGCGAAGTAGGCTGGGGGGGGCGCATTGTGAGGGACAGTTGTTCCAAGGCAGATGGAGATTTCTGGACAAGGGAATAGTATCAAATGTGCTAGAAGTTCGAGCAGCCCTCTGTGCAATCAGGGCCTTACACCACAAGATCAGGGGCAGACCAGTCACTATACAGATGGACAAAAAGGCAGCAGTTGCCTATATTCCATCTCATCCCCAAACCCTCCTTTCTCTCTCATACCCTCCAATCTCCCCCACGGCTGCCACTGATACCATTCCACCTACCATCCACCACATCCCCCTAGCCCCAGCAACCAATGGGTGAGAGGTAATGATGTGCAATAACCTCTAGCAACCAAAATCAATCAGCAAGCATAAATAATGTTCTGTAACCTCTAGCAACTAATCAGTGAGTGGTAATGCTATGCTTTAGCCTCTGGCAACTAATCACAATTGCTGCCTGATCTGCTGCGCTAAACTGATTTGGAGTTTAGCTGCTATTTACTGTATGTCTCAAAGCAGGGGGAGAGCAAAATTGCATGCGAGGGGCCCAAAGAAAATGTTTGCCCAAGGTGCAATCAATATTAAAGACAGTCCTGGAAAGGACAGCACTGGTCTAACTCAATGCATTCCAGTAACTGATACAGCCCTAGTATCTAGAGTTGGAATAGAGATTCCCACTTTTTTGCTTTTTATGTCACTTTGAGCAGATTTCCCTTGTTTTTTGTGTGGTTACTAGGACAGGACATGAAATACACTGACCTTGCTTTATCTCCATAGGTTGATAGTAGTAAAATGGCCTTTCACGTAAGTAGTTACTTGAGTTGTTGCGTATACCTTTTCATCTATACTAAAACTCACAGAGAAGAGCATTTTGATATGAATTAATAGTGTTCATGGAAGACCACACAAGGATGCTTTCCACTTTCATTATCATCTATGTCAAAAGATAAAGAACGTGGTTGAGATTCTACAAATCTGTACAACATGCAGTAGTAATTTGCCCTTTTCATTATGTCAGTATTTGAAATACTGTCCATTTATTTTAGGCCTTTAAGTTCACTGATCTTAATAAGTTGTCAAAAAGGTATAAAATGATGAGAGGATCTTTCTTTGTGCCATTTTGCATTCACTTTTAACCTTTTGGATTTTTTTGTCTTGACAAGACTTTGTGGTTGCACTGGGACTATTATTTTCTACATTTATCTAGCTTATATAAATCAAGGCTTTAAAATACTACACAGAATTATACAAGTACTTTCTTGACCTTGAGATGGCTGTGATTAGAAAAAATATCCAATTGTTCAATATACTGTAAAACAAATCACAAAACATGGAACATTTATACATTAGCTGGAAATATAGGATGTTTCCTTAATGTTTGTAATTCTGCAGGCTAAAGGAACAATATTTAAAGTCAACTTCATATTGTATCTGTTTTACAGCTGTAGTAAACTTTTTTGCTATGGGAAGAGTGTGTAAGGATTAAACATCCATTGTGTTTTTAATACAGTGTCTCTTTGAAGATAAGGTGGAACCTTATCCCTGTGTCTGTAAGCTTGAATGATAACCTGTCAAGGCCACAGAGATGGTGGAAAGAGAAGCAGGTGGTCTTCGGCAGGGGAACTTGAGGGGAGAAATGAGGTGGCAGAGATAGAAATAAACAGCCTTTAACACATCCAGGCAATGGAAGGACAGCAACTAGGATGCCTAGGGGCAGGACAGAAAACGTAGGACGTCCTGGTTATGGTGAAAAAGAAGAGTCCAACATAGGAAGAAAGGAGAACCTGGGTCTCAAGAGAACCGTATCCCTATGTAGAATAATAAAAGGTTTCTTACAGGTTGAGGCCACCAGAGTTGAAGGCAATAAAAAAGATCACCTAATGAGTGAGAGCAGAAAACTGATATATAAAACTGATAGGAGGTTCAAACATCAATCTTTGGAGAGCAGAGAGAACCAGGCTGGGGGTCTCACAGGGTCACAGATGCAAAAACAGAGGTAACTATATGATTAAAATATGCAAAGGTGAAAGGCGCAGCGCTCAGCAAAAGTCCTTCAGAAAAAGTCCATATTTAATATGGCTATGTTAATAGAAATAGCATATAACACGCCACCAAGATGTCATCCATGGGCAAATGTGGATCGAAGACTAGGGCTCCAATCTTGTGTCAGGGAGACCACCACCAACACCTGCACACACTGATCCTTACCAGAAGGTCTGGACCCCCATTACAGAGGTCTAACCAGCCCAACAGCACCACAATGTTCTCAATATGGTTAGTGTTGACGGTCCCCACATCACACAATCCACCCAACACGTCACTCAGTCTCGGCCCCGATGGTGCCCAATATAAACAAGATGCCAATCATAGTGTAGTATGTACGATAAAATTAATTTAATAGAGTAGAAATAGTTGTACTTACATGTCGCTTAAAACTTGCAAACAGTGAAACATAATCAGGGTTAGTTTCCAACCACTAAGGTGGCCGCCATGTCCCGAGACGTAATGAAGTCACACGTCCTAACTCCTCCCATCATGTTTCGTCATATGACGAAACGGCGTGGTCAGCCTACATATTGAGTGTTCCAGCCGTTTTTGCACTAATTTTTATATTAATTTTTATGTATTGTATCTAATTTCCGGAAATCCTTGGAGGGTTGTTTCCTCCTGAAATTTAGAATTTGTGCAGTAATGCTTTGTCATTTTTGTAGTGGTATAGTTTAATATCATTCACCTTGGTGGTTGGAAACTAACCCTGATTATGTTTCAGTGTACAGGTTTTAAGCGACATGTAAGTGCAACTATTTCTACTCTATTAAATTGATTTTATCATACATACTACACTATGCTTGGCATCTTGTTTATATTGGGCACCATCGGGGCCGAGACTGAGTGACGTGTCGGGTGGATTGTGTGACATGGGGACCGACAACACTAACCATATTGAGAATGCTGTGCTGCTGTTGGTCTGGTTAGACCTCTGTAATGGGGGTCCAGACCCTCTGGTAAGGAACAGTGTGTGCGGGTGTTAGTAGTGGTCTCCCAGACACAAGATTGGAGCCCTAGTCTTCGATCCACATTTCCCCATGGATAACATCTTGGTGGCGTGTGATATGCTATTTCTATTAACATAGCCGTATTGAATATGGACTTTTTCTGAAGGACTTTTACTGAGCGCTGCACCTTTCACCTTTGTATGTTTGTATTATTCCAATAATTTTGTGCATAGCTGCTGTTCTCTTATATTAGCTACTCAGCGCAGTTGCTTTTGTTACTATGTGATTAAAATAGTTGTAAAGCCAGTGATCCCAATTCCTGCCAGCCCCTCTGACATCATCTGGGCGGTGTCTCTTACAACCCTGATTCGGGAACCCCTGATAGAGTAGACAGGGGCTCGGGAGTGCAGGGAGGCACGAGGGTCGGACTGGGTGACTGGTGGTGGTGTGCTGGTCCTTGTGGAGAAGCAGTAGTGATGTAGGCCGGGTCGGTAACAGACTGGCAAAGCAGTACAGAAGGATCAGGCTAGAGAGTAGTCGGGTGCAGGCAGAGTTCGTTAACAGGCGGGCAGTGAGGTACAAGGGAGCAGGCAGAAGAGTGGTCATGGAAGCCGAGGTCAGTGCAGGCGGAGGTCAACAGCAGGGTCAAGACAAGCCGGGTCACAGGAACAGACAATCAAGATAACAGGTTGCTTCAGGAACACACAAACGCTGTAGAATGGACAGCTTCCTGGTGCTGTCTGCTTAAATGGCCGCTAGGAGCGCACGGACGCGTGCATACGCTACGTGCTCCCACGCAAAGGCCATTCAATGGCCCAAGAAGGTTCCTTACAATGCCACCCCTCCCAAGGGGCAGCCTCCGGATGCCCAAACGGTCTCTCAGTTCTGGGTGTTTCTTCCAGAAAGCTTCAATAAGCTCTTTGGTGTGGATGTTATCCTCGGGTTCCCATGAGTTCTCCTCGGGACCATACCCCTTCCATTTGACTAAGAATTGGGTTGAGCCTATCCTCTTCCTGCAAGCTAGAATAGCCTCCAACTCAAACTCCTCCTCTCCGTCCACCAGAACTGGCCCCGGCGGAGATGTCCTCCATCCTGGGAAAGGGACCTGGGACGCCGGCTTTAGTAGCATGACGTGAGACACCGGGTGGACTCGCATGGATGGAGGAAGGGTCAGCTCGTATGCCACCTTCTTTTCTTCACGGAGAAAGGCCTGATGAACCTTGGTCCTAATTTCTTAGAGGGGCAGGAGAGTTTCAGGTTTTTGGTTGCCAGCCAAACTCGGTTGCCTGGTTGCAGGTCCAATTCCCCCGCTTCCCTTTGTCAAATTATCAGGAAGGCCGTCGGCTTGATCCCCCTCAGGAGAGCCATACCTGAAGATTGCTGCTCCTTTGCTGCCGTTTGCGCGTGTGTGCGTGCATTCTGGCGCTGGAAACGGCCATTTAAGCCTTGCTAATGCTCAGAGTGGGTGCTTTCTGATCTACAGCATGTACCTGTGTTTTCCTGTGCCGGATATCTGTTCCTGATCCATTACCGAACCGGCTTGTCCAGACCCTCCTGCTCTCTGCCTGCACCTGATCCTGGCTTGTCTCGACCATTCTTCTGACTGCTCCTCTGTACCTCGCTGCCAGCCCGTTGCCGACCCTGTCTGCACCCAACCCTTCTCCTTCTCTGTGGCCATCCAGACCTCCGTAGCTTCCAGCTCCGCAAGTCTTCTCCAGCCTTTCCGGATTGCTACTTCCTGGCTGCATCTATTGCCCCGCAGGTCATCTCTATTTCCAGCAATCCTACAGACTTCCAGCTGGTGGACATCACCAGACTGCCACAGGCACTCATACCTCCTCATGCTCCCAGCGGTCTATCGAACTGGGGTCGTAGGAGAGGCCATCCCCTGCCATCAGACTCACTACCTGGTACGTAACACAAAGCCTCTCTTGTTAAGTTCCTGGGTCCGGGAGAGTGTCTCCTGTAGCAGTCGACTGTTTTCCTTCAAGAATTCTGTGATGCTTTGGGCTGCGGGCACCACACTTTCTGGAATCACGCTGGGAAGAAATGCAGGATGGTAGCCAAGATTCCCCAAAACGGAGACTGCTTAGTGGCCCAATGCACCGTGTTGTTGTAGGCGAATTCGGCTACCGGAAGCAGTGAGACCCAATCATCCTGGGAGAATGAGTAACAACGGAGGTACTGCTCCAGGGTTTGGTTAGTCCTCTCAGTCTGGCTGTTCGTCTGCAGATGGTAGGCAGACGAGAATGACAGTTCAATCCCCAAACCCGAGCATACTGCCTTCCAGACCTGAGACTTGAATTGTACTCCCCGATCAGAAACTATATTGCTGGGCACTCCATGGAGGCGGACTATTTCCTTGATGAAGGCTTCCGCTGTTTCTGTAGCAGACGGGGTACCCTTCATGGGTATAAAATGGTCCATTTTAGTGAGGTGATCCACGACCACAAAGATGGAGTTGCAGCCGGCAGAGAGAGGCAACTCGACTATAAAGTCCATGGATATGTGGGACCATGGGCGCTCGGGAATGGGAAGTGGGTTTAGTAGACCCCAGGCTTTGGCCCTACTTGTCTTGTTTCGGGCACAGACTGGACAGGCACCGACGTATTTCTTACAGTCCTCATCAGCAGAGGGCCACCAACAGGAGCGTGACAAAAGTTCAAGAGTCTTGCGACTGCCGTAGTGCCCGGCCAATTGGTGATCATGACAAAGTTCAAAGATAGTTAAGCGTACCTCCTCGGGTATGAAGACTCTGTCACGGTACCACCACAGCCCGTCTTTCAGTACCAGTCGAGGGTCAGGTGGTGTGGTGAAGTTGGTTAGAGCCTGCCAGAGCCGGAATAGCAAGTCCTCTTGCGATAACAGGAAGCTCTGGAAAGGAAGGATGGTGTCTGGTGGGGCTGGATTTCCCGAGTTGCTGAACATCCTGGATAGAGCGTCTGGTTTAGTATTCTTTCACCCAGTGTTAGTAGACTGCGCCGAGGGTTAATAGCACTCTAACTCATGGAGAAGCAGCTCTATTTAAACTTCCTGCTTCCTGTAGCAAGTGCTGTTCGTTCTATAGCGTGTACCCGCCCTTCCTGAGCAACTTGTGCCTGTTAGCTGTTCCTGTCTCCTGTTCCTGTGACCCGGCTTGCCCGACCTTGTCTGAACTCCGCCTGAACCGACCCTTGGCTTGCCTACGACCATCCGATTGTCTGATCCTTCTGCCCTTCTGCTGTCAGCCCGTTAACGAACTCTGCCTGTACCCGACCATCCGCCTGCCTGCTCCTTTTGTCCTTCCTAGCCTGCCTGTTGCCGACCCGGACTGTACGACCACTCTTCTGTCTTGCACGAGTCCCAGTGGACCTACACGCACCACCAAGTGTTCCTGTCCAACCCTCGTGCCCCCCTGCACTCCTGAACTCCCTGTTTGCTCTATTAGGGGTTCTCGAACCAGGGCCGCAAGAGAGGTTACCCCTGCAGAAGTCAGACTCATCCGCCAGGTACGTGACACCCAGGCTTGTAGGTGATATGAAGTTGGAACCTTGAGAAAATAGTGCCCATCGTGCCTAACGGGGTTTAAGTCTTTTTGAAGTCCGGAGGTACTCAAGGTTCTTGTGGTCTGTGAAAACCAGAACAGAGTGGGCGGCTCCCTCCAACAAATACCGTCATTCCTCCAAGGCAGATTTGATTGCCAACAGCTCTCAATCCCCAACATCATAGTTGGTCTCTGGTGGCGAGAGCTTCCGGGAAAAGAATGCGATGGGGTGAAGAGAACCCTTGGGGCCTCGTCTCTGGGCCAGAACTGCCCCCACCGTGGTCTCCGAGGCATCCACCTCCAGGATATAGGGCAAGGCTGGATCCGGATGCTTCAGGACTGGAGCAGAAGTAAATAATTTTTGAGCATCAGGAAGTCCACCGGAAGCGGGAGTCTTGCTTCATAAGCTGAGTGATGGGAGCAATCACAGCGAAAAACCCCTTAATAAACTTCCGGTAAAAATTTGCAAAGCCTACGAACCGTTGCACCCCCTTTTTGTCTACTGGTGCGGGCCAGTCCAGGATGGCGGAGACCTTTTGTGGGTCCATAGTAACCCCTGAGAATTAGATGATGAGTCCTAAGAAAGGGATGCTGGAGCATTCAAACATACACTTGTGGGCCTTTGCATATAGTCCGTGTTGCCGTAAACACCCCAGGGCACACTTGACGTGCCTGCGGTGTTCTTCCAGGGATGACGAGGAGATGAGAATGTCGTCCAGGTAGATTATGATGAACTGGTCTAGATAGTCCCTGAACACGTTGTTCACCAGGTGCTGAAAAGTGGCTGCAGCGTTGCAGAGCCCGAAAGGCATCACCAGATATTCATAGTGGCCAAATCTCGTTCTGAAGGCCATTTTCCATTCGTCACTCTCTCGGATGAGAATAAGGTTATACGCCCCACGGAGGTCCAGCTTGGAGAAAATGGTAGCAGTGCCCAGTCGCTGGAACAACTCAGGTACCAGGGGTAAGGGGTAGCGATTTTTGATGGTGATCTTGTTGAGGTCCCGGTAGTCTATACCGGGTCTCAGAGACCGGTCTTTCTTCTCAACAAAGAATATTCCCGCTCCAGCAGGGGACATGGATGGCTGGATAAAACACTTCTCTAGATTTTCATGTAGATAGGCCTTGGGGGCCTTTAGCTCTCCCTCGGAAAGCGGGTAAATCCTGCCAAAAGATACTTCCGCACCTGGCAATAGTTTGATGTGGCAATCGTAGGCCCGGTGAGGTGGCAACTTGTCTGCCCCCTTCTTACTAAATACATCCAGGTAATCATGATAGGCTGGGGAGACTGCCTCTCAGGTTGCCTGGTCAGGGTCAGGATCCAGACATAGGACAGAGGAAGGAAGCTCCTGGGGTTGCTGTAGGCAGTGATGCCGGCAGTAGATGGACGTGAACTGAATGCCCCGTGGCCCAGTTAATGTCGGGGCAGTGTGCCCACAGTCATGGGAGGCCAAGGATGACTGGGAAAAGCAGGGACGCAATAGCATTCAGGAGCAGGTACTCTGAATGGCCAGTGACAGTCTTGGTGAGGAAGGGAATGGTCTCATGGGTAACTGTACCCGACTTGATGATTGATCCATCGGCCAGGCGGATGACCATCCGGTGTGCCTTGGGTCTAAGGGGAATCTGGTGTTGTGCTGCAAAGGATAGGTCCACAAAGCAGATGCAGGCGCCTGAGTCCAGGATGGCCGGAACCTGGATACTTGGGGAGTTGTAGGGACAGCGAAAGCAGCAGATGAGTTGCCTGGTCGGGCAAGGACAGGACCACTCCCTCGGGGGAGATGGGAGCCTTAGCTGGGCACGACCGGACACAACGTCCAGAACCTCCACAATAAAGGCACAGGTTGTGGCTGAGACGCCTGTGTCTCTCATCGGGGGTAAGTGGTGTGCGTGGGTGCTCAGTACGCATGAGCTTCAGCTGGTTTCCTGCAGAAAGCTCAGCCCTGCGTTCCCGCAGACGGTGGTCCACGTGAATGGCCAGGTCAATCAGAGCCTTGAGGGATTGGGGTGTCCCCACTCGAGCCAATTCATCCTTCAGCGGCTCAGACAGGCCCAGCCGGAATTGGTAGCGGAGGGCCTCGCCATTCCATGCTGTCTGAGCAGCCCAACGCCGGAACTCTGCAATGTAGTCTTCCACTGTGCGGTGACCCTGCTGGAGGGCATGGAGAGCTGTCTCCGCGGTTGTGGCCTGATGGGGGTCCTCATAGAGTAACGCCATGGCCCGAAAAAAGAGGTTCAGGTCAGCTATTTCAGGGGCTTTCTGTTCCAGGAGACGGTGAGCCCACGCCTTGGGTGCATCCCGTAGGAGAGAGATAACCAGTCCCACCTTTGTAGTATCTGAGGAGAAGGTGTGGAGGTGCGGAGTTGCAGCATGAAATACAGTTCACAGGGACTGCGAAAACCCCAAAATTTCCTATAGTCCCCTGAGAACCATTCAGGTAATGGCACCTCTGACTCTGTGTGTAAGGTGAAGATGGCACAACCGCCGGCTGGTCATAGCTTGGTGCGGCCGACATGGAAAGTTCCAGGACTTTACTTTCCATTCGGGTGTACCCCTCTTGTAAGTCTTTTACTGCTTGAGTAAGTCCGGTCAGGTAGGTGCATAGATCCTTTGTTGGAGTGGGCCCCTGCGCAGACTCAGACATGGCTGTCTGTTGCTGTCACATACCTGGTGGTGGAGTCTGACTTTTGCAGTGGGCAACCTCTCTTACGACCCTGATTCGGGAACCCCTGATAGAATAGATAGGGGCTCGGGAGTGCAGGGAGGCACGAGGGTCAGACTGGGTCACTGGTGGTGGTGTGCTGGTCCATGTGGAGCTCGAACAAGTGGAAGCGTAGTGATGCAGGCTGGGTCAGTAACAGGCTGCTGGAGCAATACAGAAGGATCAGGCTGGAGAGTAGTCGGGTGCAGACAGAGTTCGTTAACAGGCAGGCAGTGAGGTACAAGGGAGCAGGCAGAAGAGTGGTCGTGGAAGCCGAGGTCAGTGCAGGCAAAGGTCAACAGCAGGGTGAAGACAAACCGGGCCACAGGAACAGACAATCAGGATAACAGGTCGCGTCAGGAACACAGAAACACTGTAAAACTGACAGCACTTGCTTCCTGGTGCTCTCTGCTTAAATGGCCGCTATTGGCGCCAATGCTGGCGCGGAAGTGCACAAGCGTGCGGACGCGCGCCCACACAAAAGGCCGTCCATTGGCCCGAGAAGGTTCCTTACAGGCGGTCACGTGACCATATATCGGCGATGTGAAAAAAGGTACTTAGCTGCCAAATTTTCAAAAAACACACACACTGTGTAATATATCTTATTATTACAGAAGGGCTGGCAGCAATTGGGATCACTAACTTTATTGCCACACGGAAGGGAGGGGTACGTTCTTTTTCCAGCTCAAACACTAGGGAGTGACAGGGAGAGAGGGAGAGAGAGAGCAGCAGGATGATGGAGGCACGTAAACTGACCATGGTATCACGGACACAGCAACAGTCAGGATCAACCAGATATATTACAACATAGAATGGGATAAATGACACTGTACAAACACTATGCCTTTTAACATGCATTAAAGGAACAGGATTTTTTTTTTTTTTTTTTAGGGTAACAACCTCTAACTCCCTGAACAAAGGTCTTGATCACAGAAGTGAGAGGCAAGCAGCCGCTGAGAGACAATCATCAGGGCTCAATGCAGCAAAGTAGGCCTGTACCTTAAGCAGAGAAACAGCCCCAAAGCATAATGTTTCCCCCTCCATGGTTGACTGTAGGGATGGTATTCTTAGGGTCATAGTCAGCATTTTTCTTCCTCCAAACATGGCGAGTCGAGTTAATGCCAAAGAGCTCAATTTTGGTCTCATCTGACCACAGCACTTTCTCCCAATCTTTCTCTGAATCATTTAGATGTTCATTGACATTTAGCAAACTTCAGAAGTGCCTGTGCATGTGTCTTCTTGTGACTTGTTTGGAGGAAGAAAAATGCTGTCTATGACCCTATATATATCTATTGTGACGTTATGCGAGGCACCACAATGGAAGGGCGATACTTGTCGCCTCACATGCGATCATTTTGAGGCGACTAACAGGAGTCCGACCCGGGTTTTGCTGGCCACCGTGGCAGAGCTGGTTCCGGCCTGGACTTTCTGGTCCACTCAAACCCCTCTCCACCTGCATTTAATGACCAAGAAGAGAACAGAGGGGAGCTCAATCCTGGATCTCAGAGGGAGAAAGCTGAGAGAGCTATGTGTGCTAATTTGGACTCTAAGAACAAGCCCACACTGTATAGAAAGGATTCTGTTTGTTTAGTCTAGCCCAGACTGCAAGGTTTTGTTTTCTGTTTTGCTTTGAACTTGCAAACCTGAAATAATAAACCTGGCAAGCCACCAGATTTTAAAGAGACTGACATCCATGCTGAATCTTTTCCCCCTGAAAAGTGATCACCACAAGCTAATCTCCCACATGTGGTGGAGTTCAGCGTGGCAACTTTCAAAGATGGAGGAAATATTGAAGGCCCTGTTGCAAGCCAATGCAGCACAGCAGGAAACCAAGCAACAGGTCGCAGAGGCTGCTGCAGCACAACACGCAGCTCTGCAGGAAACCAACCTCCGGGTCGCAGAGGCCATTGCATCTCAGCGAGAGGAGAGTTGCCAGGCTATCGCAGCCAACAAAAGGAGATGAAAAAAGGGCCCGCACCTCCCATGACAGTGAAACCAAAGTTGATACGCGCGTCTTACCACATGCAGAAGATGACACCTGCGGATGATGTGGAGGCGTACCTCACGATCTTTGAAAGAGTCGCTCTTTGCAAATGATGGCCAAAAGAACAGTGGGCGGGACTGCTAGCACCATTCTTGACCGGTGGACCTCAAAAGCCTATTTCGATCTGGAGACAGATAAGGCCCAGGTGGACTATGAGACTCTAAAGGCAGATGTTTGACCTAGTTCACCATACTAGGAAATGGCTACAGCCAGAGACTTTGCCCGGTCATCAGATTGTGGAGCGCGTGGTCATGGACCGCGATCTACAGTTGCTCCCTGCTGCTTTGAGAAAGTGGGTCAGCCATGGGGTCTAGCGCCAGACAGCGAGGTTTTGTTTTCTGTTTTTGTTTTGAACTTGCAAACCTGAAACTTGCATCCTGGCAAGCTGCCATATTTTAAAGAGACTGACATCCATGCTGAATCTTTTCCTCTGAAAAGGAGAGAGGAGGAGAGGGGAAGAGGGAGAGAGGGGGAGAGGGAGAGAGGGATTCTTGCGCTTTAATAATTTATGACAAGTATATGTCCTTTTATATTTACTATGTATGATGGTATAAGCATTGCAGATTTTGTTATATATGTAATTTGCTAATAAAGGACTTCTCAATAGGTTATTGCTACAGAAAATGCATTAGAAAAGAAAACTATTTCTCAGGATCCTCACAGTTAGAATACAAAACCATTGCAGTAATGAATGACCCCAGAGCAGTTGGTGGATTGTGAGCTGGAAAGGCCCCTAAGATCACTTCAACATACTGCAAATTAGGAAATTCCCCAAAGTTAATTACAAATCAGAGCTAGAGCACATAGAGTTACCTGGTCATCTGTGATACAGTCGTTGTAGATCACAGCTGGTAACCCTGTGCAATAGGTGCAGATGCAGACATGCATCAGAAAGACAGATGAATGAGCTCAATAGATTGGTGCGATTGACACAATTTTGAAGTGTTGCAGCAACCTCTCCCACCAAGTGCCCACTGATGAATGCCAGTACAATCTCCTAATGTTTTAACACCTGGGAAACAAGCACCACAATAGCCAATAAAAAGGAGGGCAAGAACCCACACACTAGCTGTAGTGGTGGTCTGGAAGGTGCCCTGCAAATCGCAGCACAGTATTAGGAGTGCATGGCAGGACCCAGGAAGTGACCCTTTCCAGACAGTCTTCCAGACAATCTTCCCCTTCTGAAGGAAATACCTGTTCAGGCTTACACTGGGGGTGTATCATGGAAGTGTATCATGACCCTAGACCTGTGAAGAAGTCTGTGACTAGCTAATACAGTACACAACGTGGCCAAGAATGTATGCAAGCAGAGCACATTACAGGGCGGCCCTGTTTCTTCTTTATGGTTCTGTGCTAAGTATTAACTGATCCAGAAACGGATCCATAGTAAACAAAGAATCTTAAAAAAAACACTATTTCACTTCTTTTTATAAAGACATTTTTCTACTTTTGTTTCCCAAATGGATGAAGACGTCCATTATCCTGGGCTTGCAGGGAGTAGGAGTTGTTATCTTGACTGACTGACACTTTTTATTTGCCAGTGTCTAAATATCCTGTAAGCAGCAATATAACCCATTTGTCTCTGAATACCTGATACTGTGTCCCTTAATTAGCAGTTAGAAAATCAATTTTTCTTTCTTATCCATTAAGGGAAACAGGGTGTCATACACTGTTGGGATGTTCAAAAGCAGTACAACTGGGGGATGGGCAACAGCAACAACCACTAACCAACTCAACAAAAAACATGGGACTGCCTGCAGCCCAAGAATGGCCTAAAAGGATCAACTCCTGAATCTGACACCAGGTGAGGTCTGAGCCCATTTCCCTTTTAGAGGCACCTTTCAACACAAACAGAGGCAGGACACAGAGACTAGAAATGAAACACAAGATCAAGAAAAGCAATCAAGATTAATGATTCAACACTAAAGGGAGCATGGAACCATGGACCAAGTGAGAAGCTGGTCATCTTATACCCACCCACTGCTAGAGAAGAAAAAAAAACACAATCTGATGTAGTAAACAAGGAAAGCTTCGTAGCTTAGTATGAATAGGTATACAAGAAACCTAGAGAAATGTCTGTAAAGGGAAGACAAGCTGGTTTAGATATGAAGGCCCCAAGGCTTTACTAACCTGTTAACCTGACCCTATAAAGTTTAAGAAATGAACAACTGCATGTCAAAAGAGACTGTCAGAACTCCAAGCACCTCAGTAAGGTGAGACTTATGAAGGTAGAATCTTCAAACTGACTATAAAAAAGCAAAACCTGTGAAGGGTGTAACATGTCCACCTACAGAGAGTGATACAGTGCATGAGAAGCATCTCAACAAGGAAAGCAGAAGATGGAAGTTAGGACCCTAAATTTGAAATGGTGTGACAGATTGCAACCATGAATCTAAGGATCAAGCTATTGTACCAGTATGCAAGAGGCACCTCTGGGTCAAACCCTAAGGGAAGACAAGCTGGTTTAGATATGAAGGCCCCAAGGCTTTACTAACCTGTTAACCTGACCCTATAAAGTTTAAGAAATGAACAACTGCATGTCAAAAGAGACTGTCAGGGAAGTATAGATTTGGTCGAACAGAAGGGAATCCCAAACTGGGTCTCCACGGAGAACGTATGACCATGTTATCGAACTAGGAATCTAAGTACCAACGTTAGACAGTGTGGTAAAGTTTAAATCCCAGGATTGAAGGTAGA
>BLSH010264060.1:1061622-1080514 GCA_018402905.1 Glandirana rugosa
AACGAAAACTCCTATTCCTTAAACTTCTAAGTGAAACCCTCCCTTTAACACTCAACAGTGGTTACCTGATGTCATAAGGTAAATATGCCTGTCGGAATACTGTAGTCCATTGGTGACAACTCACAATTTCCCTCCCAAAGTGAATCTTCAAATTCCTTATCCTCAAAAGCAATCACTTGTATTTTGTTGTCCTGTACCTGAGTTCTCTCTTTAACTGTGATGACTAATTCAGGAATGAACAACATTACTTGCTGTTCCAACAGCGCTTGCATAACATACTATGTGTCTCTTATTTTAAAGTGACTGTGCCTATGAAAGTGCCTTTATCTAATACTTGTGTTGAACCAATTTATGTGCAAAACTTTTAAAACATCATATCATTATGTGGTACAATTAAAACATCATATACAGTTATTTCATTGTTAAGAAAAAGTGCTGGTGCCTTTAAATACTAAAAGTCTATATTTCAAAAGTGCCAGTGATAGTTTGTTTTGAAGATAAAATTGAAGGTAAAATTGATTTCTTCAGGGCAACCACAAAAAACTTCTTAGCTTCTTTAAATCATAAAAACGTGCCCGTGCCGTGCTGGGTGCTCGAATAAAATAAGTGGTTGTGGGTTTTTTCCCCGCTTACCAGACTCTGTGGACTCTCCTACCGTACGGTAGGAGAAGTTACTTGCGCTTTAGGTCTACAATCCGACCTATGGATGTGGTGTCGTCTGCTTCCCTTGCCTCCTTTGTCCGTCAGCAAACCATTAGGAAATGAATAAAAAGAATCTCATTGCGTACCTCTCTTGTAAAAGGATTTATTAAGCCACTTGCCACAGTACAATTCAAACAATCACACTGGAAAAAATCCACAACCACTTATTTTATTCGAGCACCCAGCACGGCACGGGCACGTTTTTATTTCCACTTCTGGAGAGTAGGCTTCTGGGCAACTGCAGTTCATGCAACAAGTCCTTCCTGTTTGACCCACCCAGAAATAGGCAAGTCTGTTCGCACCACGACAGGTTGCTGCTTAGTAGTGAGTTCCACATGCTGAAGAGCAGTATAAGCAGCTAGCAGTTGTTTCTCAAGGGGACTGTACTTCCTTTGAGCTGCAGAGAATTGCTTTGACCAAAAACCGATAGGTATTTTCCTGGCCCCTGGCTGTGGAGCCTTCTGCCATAGTCCCCAAGACATCCCATGTTCTGTTGTGGATACATCCAAATAGAAAGGTTGATCAGGCTGCAATGGTCCCAGGGAGTTGTGGCTTCGTATAGTCTCTTTGGCCAAATCCAGGGCACATTGTTGTTCAGGGCCCCAGCTAAAAACTGATTTTTTCCTGGTGACATTGTAAATAGGTCTCAAAATTAATCCCAAATGAGGTACAAATGCTCTCCAGTACCCCACTTCTGGTACCATATCTATTGTCACGTTTTTTGGGGTTGTGTTCGATATGTGCAAAGAGAGATCACGCAAATACTTAAAAGTATAACATTTAATTGAATAATGACAGATATAGTGACAGAAGTACAAATGCAATAATATCAAAAGAATATATATATATTGTATATAAAAATATACTTAGCTGCAGGTAGACTTTAGATGCTCTTCCAAAGGTCCCCACCCTGCCTTTGTAGCAGGTTTTGGCAGACGATCAGGGCAGACACGTGCTTCTCAACGTTCTGTTAGAGGACTCCCTTGTTTCAGTCTGGGCAGAGGTAAATACAGGCTAGTTTATGGGCAAAGGACCAATCAATTTGTTCGGACAGTGATTTCACCTTTCAAGGGGGCTAGTAGGCTTGGTCATCCTGCATTCCTCAAACCTTACATCAGGAAGGTACAACTATACATATGACCTTATATGGCCCTTGGCCAAGTCTTAGAAGAAGCTTCCCTTATGACCTTATTTAGCTCCTTGACCATCTTAAAGGAGGCTCCCTTAACATTAGTGAGCTACAAGGAAAGACCATCTTAAAGGAGGCTTCCCTTAACATTAGTGAGCTACAAGGAAAGAACAATATGGTTTCTCCATCAATGCCCCTAATGGAGACCCGTGAACCAAGGGGGAAAAGAACTGGATGGAGGACACAGACCCTTTGGGGATTCCCCTGCACTCTCCCTCTTCCGATTCGGGGAAGAGAGGCTCCGGTTCACAGGTAGGAGAGCCTTCTTTGTCACACATACTGGAGACTATTAAAAGTTGTCATGCTGCGCTCACAAATTGAAAGCATCAGGGCAGATTTTGCACTACTAAAAGATGATAGGCGTTGTTCAGCATTCTGTGTCTGATCCTATGCACAACTGCTGTGGCAGATGATCTTAACCCACTAATGGTGCAAGTCAGAGATGATACGGTGGACCACAAGTCCCATGGGGCCAAACTGGGGGATATCGAAGACCGGCTTCGCCGGAACAATCTCCGCTTTCTGGGGTTCCCTGAGGGGACGGAAGGTAAACGCCCAGAGCAATTTTTACTTAACTGGCTCAAACTTTTGGAGAGGAATGCTTTTCTCATTTATTTGCCATTGAGAGGGTCCATAGGGTCCCACTGGGGGCTCCCCTGTCGGGCAGATAGCACAGGCCTATACTGGCTCGCTTCCTGAATTTCAGAGATAAAGAAACAATCCTACAAAAAGCCTGCAATATGCCTGAGATACGTTATAATAAAAACAGGACATTTTTTCCGGGTTTCTCGGCTGCTACGCCAAAACAACGTGCGGCCTTCCAGAATGTGAAGTAACGTCTGAGGGAAAAAAGCTTACCATATAGCATGCTTTATCTGGCAAAGCTCAGAGTGGTGCATAAAGGACAAGCACAATTCTTCACCTCCCCAAGAGAAGCAAACAACTGGCTGGAGTCACTGGTCGGTAACTGATTAACTGATATACAATGCAGTAGATTTTGACACGGATATGACATGGAAGATCGCATTCAAGCTCAAAAATAATATGCAGTCTGTATTATTTTATTTCCTTCTTATGGTGTCCTGGGATCCTTAATAATACAAGTTATATTTGGCTATATAGTATATTTTGCAATCAGCTCAGTGCATTAAGAGCTCTACGGTTGCCACGTGCTCAGCCTTGATTTCCCTATCCGGCTGAACTTGGACTGGGAAGCGTGCCCCCTCTAGGGTGACTGTATCGTTACACTGTTTAGGGCTAAAGCCCACAGTATTTTTGGGACTGTGGGCAGGGTGGGGAAACCAATCCTATGTTCTGGACCAGTGGTTCTTTGTTATTTCAGTGGTTTGAACTTTATCTGCTCTGTGTTTCTCCATGCACTGTTTTCTGCTCTCCCTGGTAGCAGCTTTAAGATCTGCCCTGTTACCCTACAACAACTGCAGCTGGCCAGTGTGGCTGTCCCCTCACCATATACACATTCTGACCAATTTATGCCCTTTCCCTTTATGGAAATGAACTATCCTGTAGTTCTGCATGTCGCTGTTCAAAAGGGCCTTGGTACTCAACTATATATAAAGAAACATAAACCTCATATTATATTTTTACAGGAATCCCATTTGATTGGTTCTAGGACTTTGGCCTTACAGAGGGAATTTACCAGATACGCCTTCCATTCTACGTATTCTAACTATGCCAGAGGAGTTTCAGCTATGGTAACTAAATCACTTTTATGTACCCCTAAAACGGTAGTCACAGACCCTTTTGGTAGATTTGTGATTGTGCTGATACTGATTGACAATGCTCCTTATACATTTGTTGCAGTATATATTCCTCCTCCGTTTACAGTTAATATGTGGGAAACACTGATGAGCAAGGTATTTCAGGTGGCAGAAGGACCACTTATTATTGCATGAATGCTGTATTATTCAAAGGGCAAACTCAAGGGGGAGCTGAAACACCCTGACACCAGAGCGTATTCTTGCTACTCTGCTTTCTTTGACACTTTGTCCAGACTGGATATGCGTTTCATGTCCCAGTACTTACTGCCAAAGGTTATTGATATACAATATTTGCCAAGAGCCATCTCGGACCACTCCCCTTTATTGCTTACTTTGGCCACGAGGAAAACCAGAAAATATGTATTGTGGAGATTACCTTCCCTGTGGTTGAATGAGGAGAGCTTCGAGAGGGCCACAGAGAGTTCTATGGCCAATCACTGACTGGAAAATAGGGTAGAAATACCGATAGGGATTACCTGGGATGCCTTTAAAGCTTCTATGAGAGGGTCTATCTCAGATGCAGTTAAACAATTAAGATCTGATAGAGAATGGAAGGTCTGTGACTGAGCAAAAAGCCAAAGAAGCAGAGGTGGAATATTTTAAAAAATCCTAATCCGCAGACTCATAGAAATTGGAGAGATATTATATACTCCAATTAGACTTAGTGCTGGTAGAAAAAAAAACAAAAAAAGATCCTTTATCAAACACAACGTATTTTCGAGTTAGGGGATAAAAACAGCAAATTGTTAGCATATCTGGCTCATTCCTACCATGCTCCAATATCTATCCCTCGTATATATAACAAGCAACAAATACTATGTACAGCGCAAGATGATATCACTAGGGTTTTGTCGACTTTTACACAGAATTATATACTTCAAGGGTAGATTATAGGGAGGAAGAGGTTTGTAATTTTCTGGCCCCTATACCTCTTGTGGAGCTATCCAGAGAAGCAGCGGAGGAGTTAGATCGGCCCCTTTCAACAGATGAAATTATGTCCGCAATGCATGCTCTTACCCCGAATAAAACACCTGGGCTGGATGGCTACCCGACGGAATGGTACACTATGTACAGTGAAAGTCTTGCCCCTAAGTTGCTTGAGGTGTATAGGGAGGCCTTGGTTAAGGGGATACTTCCTGAATCCCTAAGGGAGGCGCTTATTGTTTTGATTCCTAAGCCTCACAAGGACCATGACCCATTTAAATCGCACAGACCCATATCCCTGATTAATGTTGACGTAAAAATTTTAACCAAATTATTAGCTAAACAACTAAATAAAGTAATCACCTCAATCATTAATCCTGATTAAACTGGGTTTAAATTTGCGTTGCCTTTTTACCATTCTGCAATCAACGGGACCCACCCCAGATACTAGGATGGTGATGTCACTTGACACCCATAAGGTGTTTGATTCCATAGAATGGCCTTACTTACTAGAAGTCCTTGGGAGGCTGGAATTCTGTCCCAAATTTATAGCATGGGTAAGGCTCCTATAAGCTAAACTGGTGGCCCGTCTTAGAGTCAATAATACGATCACAGACCCATTTGAAATAAATAGGGGGACCAGGCAGGGGTGCCCTGTGTCGCCCCTGCTGTTCACCCTTGCAATTGAACCACTGGCAGCCCTGTTGAGAGTGGATGAGTAGATCAAGGGATATATGGTAAATGACCTGGAAGAAATAACATCACTATATGCGGATCACATGCTTCTGTATCTTGCAGGTGCAGAGGGGTCGATATCCGCAGCCCTGGACAGGATATTGAATTTTGGTAGCTTCGCCAGATTTAAAGTAAATTGGAACAAATCCATGATATTCTGAATACACTCTGATACCGTATTAAGACCACCTTTGGATGCCCCTCTGCAAGTGGTATCTCGCTTTAGATATCTGGGGGTTGATATCCAACCAAGTACATATCTATGTAACAATATTGATTCACTGGTGAATCGTCTAAAGGAAAACTTACAAGCATGGTCCAAACTACCGTTAAACCTTCTAGGACGAATTAATGTTTTGGGAGATACTGTAAATCATTTTATAAAGTGAGTACACCCCTCACATTTTTGTAAATATTTTATTATATCTTTTCATGTGACAACACTGAAGAAATTACACTTTGCTACAATATAAAGTAGTGATAGTACAGCTTGTATAACAGTGTAAATTTTCTGTCCCTTAAAAATAACGCAACACCCAGCCATTAATGTCTAAACCGCTGGCAACAAAAGTGAGTACACCCCTAACTGGAAATGTCGAAATTGGGCCCAAAAGTGTCAATATTTTGCGTGGCCACCATTAATTTCCAGCACTGCCTTAACCCTCTTGGGCATGGCGTTCACCAGAGCTTTACAGGTTGCCACTGGAGTCCTCTTCCACAACATCACAGAGCTGGTGGATGTTAGACCTTGCGCTCCTCCACCTTCCATTTGAGGATGCTCGACAAATGCTCAAAAGGGTTTAGGTATGGAGACATGCTTGGCCAGTCCATCACGTTTACCCTCAGCTTCTATAACAAGGCAGTGATCATCTTGGAGGTCGTTATGTTGGAATACTGCTCTGCAGCTTAGTCTCCAATGGAAGGGGATCATGCTCTGCTTCAGCATGTCACAGTACATGTTGGCATTCATGGTTCCCTCAATGAGCTATAGCTCCCCAGTACCGGCAGCACTCATGCAGCCCCAGACCATGACACTCCCACCACCATGCTTGACTGTAGGCAAGACACACTTGTCTTTGTACTCCTCACTTGGTTGCCCCCACACGCTTGACACCATCTGAACCAAATAAGTGGATCTTGGTCTCATCAGACCACAGGACACGGTTCCAGTAATCCATGTCCTTAGTCTGTTTGTCTTCAGCAAACTGTTTGTGGGCTTTCGTATGCATCATCTTTAGAATAGGCTTCCTTCTGGGATGACAGCCAAGCAGACCAATTTGATGCAGTGTGCGGCGTATGGTCTGAGCACTGACAGGCTGACCCCCCCACCCCTTCAACTTCTGCAGCAATGCTGGCAGCACTCATACGTCTATTTTCCAAAGACAACCTCTGGATATGATGCTGAGTATGTGCACTCAACTTCTTTGGTCGATTATGGCGAGGCCTGTTCTGAGTGGAACCTGTCCTATTAAACCCCTGTATGGTCTTGGCCACCGTGCTGCAGCTCAGTTTCAGGGTCTTGGCAATCTTCTTATAGCCTAGGCCATATTTATGTAGAGCAACAATTCTTTTTTTTAGATCCTCAGAGAGATCTTTGCCATGAGGTGCCATGTTGAACATACAGTGACCAGAATGAGGGAGTGAGAGCGATAACACCAAATTTAATGCACCTGCTCCCCATTCACACCTGAGACCTTGTAACACTAACAAGTCACATGACACCCGGGGAAGGAAATGGCTAATTGGGCCCAATTTGGAAATTTTCACTTAGGGGTGTACTCACTTTTGTTGCCAGAGGACATTAATGGCTGTGTATTGAATTATTTTGAGTGGACAGCAAATTTACACTATTCTACCAGCTGTACACTCACTACTTTACAATGTAGCAAAGTGTCATTTCTTCAGTGATGTCATATGAAAAGACATAATAAAATATTTACAAAAATGTGAGGGGTGTACTCGCTTTTGTGAGAAACTGTATCTGCCCAGATTTTTGTATCTTTTTTGGCACGCACCAATTTATATCCCTAAAAGATTATTCACGGACATTAATTCTATATTGGCATCATTCCTATAGGGCCCCAAACCAGCCAGGATTTCCTTAGATACATTATTCTTACCGGTTCAGGCAGGAGGACTAGCACTACCCAGCTTTCAGTGTTACTATTGGGCGGCACAACTTACCCATATACATTGGTGGTTTTTCCCAAAGAGGAATATAGCCTCAGTGGCCACACAGGCAGCTCAAGTCCACTCCTATGAAGCTCTCATTAATGTGTTGTATAGGAATGGACCATACCCTATACAGGGAGCCAGGATTTTAAAATTGTCGTACAAAATATTTCATATGTGTAATGCCAGGATTGGGGGATCTAGTTTGGCTACATCTCCTAATGCCCCCCTGTGGCATAACCCTCAGCTAGCACAACTATATAAGATTCCAGATGGAGCGTGCTGGGCTCAGTTCGGGGTAACTTATGCCCACCAACTATTTAAGGATAGGGCCTTTAGATCATTTAACCACTTGCCGACCGCCCGCCGCAGCGTGACGGCGACAAGGTGCCTCGTTATCGCGAACCGCCATCACAGGACGGCGGCCGCGATAACTAGCATTGTGAGCGCACTCGCGCACTCACTGTGTTGGGGGGAGCCAGGGAGCGGGTAGGGCGGACTGGTTTGCCGCCGGCTACCCGTGATGGCTCCCCCACACTGAAAGAACGGAGGTCCGTGTAAGTAAACACGGACCTCTGTTCTGTTGAAGGGGGAAGGGTGATGATCACAGCCTTCCTGTATATGGAAGCTGTGATTATCCCCTTTCCCCAGCCAGGGCAGCCCACCCACAGTTAGAACACGCCCAGGGAACACAGTTAACCCTTAGAGCGCCCCCTGCAGGTTAACCCCTTCACTGCCAATGGCATTTACACAGTAATCAGTGCATTTTTATAGCACTGATCGCTGTATAAATGCCAATGGTCCCAAAAAAGTGTCAAAATGGTCCGATATGTCCACTGCAATATCGCAGTACCGCTATTAAAAATTGCAGATCGCCGCCATTACTAGTAAAAAATAAAAAAAAAATAAAAACCCCAGAAATGAATTATCATCTGTAAACGCGGCAACTTTTGCGCAAACCAATCAATAAACGCCGATTGCGTTTTATTTACCAAAAATATGAGGAAGAATATAAATCGAACAAAAATGTTTTTTTATATTATTTTTTTTTGGATTTGTATTTTAGCAAAAAGTAAGAAATGTGGATTTTTTCGCAAAAAGTGCTCTGGTCCTAAAGTGGGAAATCCTTCCGGGGCTGAAGTGGTTAAAGACCTGCAAATAGAATATAAGATTCCGCAGGTGACACTCTCTCCCCCTGCCTTAGAAAAAATGTTGATTGAAGATGACCACTTAAAACTGATATCCAGATATTATTTTGCTTTGCTAACACCCTCATCCCCTAGGATGGAACGGGTGGCTGCACAATGGAGAGCAGACATACCTTCCCTCACAGAGGAAACATGGTCTGAAGTGGTGAGCTCCTTGTTACCATCTGTTATGTGAGCAAGAGACAAAATAGTACAATTCAACTATCTGCACTGAATCTATTTACACCCCTGTACGTCTTTATAAAATGTGGAAAGGGACCTCCCCGGAGTGCACCAGATGCAGGGCGGCAGAGGGCAACTTTTTACACATGGTCTGGTTGTGCCCCATGGTGTAAAGGTTTTTGAAAGCCATGCTGAAATTTCTGGAAGATAGGTTGGCCCTGCCTAATATATATTCCCCAGCCAGATGCTTATTAGGCGATCTGGACAAAGAAGAAATATGTAACTCTCAGAAAACTCTTTTAAAAACGGTCTTCTTTTATGCTAAAAAAGCGATAGCGCTCAGATGGAAGGATATGACCCCCTCCAGCTCTTCAGACATGGATAGATTTGGTGAAAAGAGCATTACCCATGTATAAGCTTACATATACAGCTTGAGGATGCCCAAAGAAGTTCGAAAAGATATGGGACGGGTGGTTAAAATCGGTATCAGGTAGCACTGAGGTGTAAACATGGTAAGGAGAAGAGACGATGATGATAGTGCAGGACTGGAAAAGGGAACAGCATTAGGGTAACATGAAAAAAAAAAACGGTCAACTGCGTAAAGGAATAAAAGCATGGAGAGACACAAGTTTTATAAATGGTTTTCTGAGTATGTTTATTTGACTTAATACCCCTAACTGAAGATACAATGTACAAATTGTGCTCATACATATTTAAGATTTATGATATGGTAAAAGTCATTCTATGTACAATTGTATATGGACATTGATATTTGTACAATCCCTTGGACTGTATCTTGATGGATCAAAATAAAAAAATGTACCCTTTAAAAAAAAAAAAAGATAATGAAATGAATCTCTGCTGCACTCAGTAATTGTAGTTGTTTGTTCTTCCAGCAGCCATGCGAGCATCCAGCATCTTAATATAGCCAAGTAACCCAGCGGGGAACAGAAAATCCATCTGGGGTACACTTGGGGTACACTAACAGAAGCAGAACACTACAAAAAAAAACAGAGAGAATGTTCCTGAGAACCCAGCTAACAAAGTAAAAGCTGAACAATACCACGTGACTAGATGGACAAATGCAAGGCCAAGGTATAAAGAAAAACAAATGACATACAAAAATGCATTGTAAAACAAAACACTTGCAGGCTGCAGCAGTAAATAACTACTCTAGTTGCATAGTCAGGGGCAGGGGACAATGGGACACATATGATGTAAGCAAGGCAAGAGACATGTGGGTGGGTGCCTGGGACATGTAAAGTGGTGTACAGCACTCACTGGCCTCCATGTAAGCAGAGAGACATGCTGTGGTGTATGGGACATGTAACACAGGTAACTCACTGGCCTCAATGTAAGCACAGACATGCTGTCTGTGGTGTGGGACATGTAACACAGGTAACTCACTGGCATCCATGTAAGCAGAGAGAGACATACTGACTGTGGTGTGGGACATGTAACATCACTCACTGGCCGGCCCGCCATGCGGGGCATAGAGTAGCACAAAGACAGGAGAAGAGAGGAGACCGCAACACAGCTCTCACCGACAGCCATGCGGGACATGGTGTAACCGGGCTCGCCATTAAGGCATACAGCCTGAAGGAGACAGCACCACAGACATGCATCATGTAACAGCACTCCCTGCAAAATGGAGGGCCTCAAATCTTTATCTGCTCCCGACATCCGCACCACTGACGTCACTTCCGGTATCGGACAATTTTTTTGAATACCGATACTCGCGAAAAGGCAGAGTATCGGTGCATCTCCAATTAAAAGGCATGTGTAGAAGGCGCATTTCACAAGCAGATTCAGCAGGCCAAGCTTTTAACCACAAAATCCTGCATACTGTATGCACAAAGATAAGGGACATCCTAGAGACCTAGATTTGAATTACATTCTCTGGAGACTCAACATAAAAACAATAATGCCACGGGCATCAGCTGCAATTTAACTCCATAATATGCTCAAATAAAGGTTTTAAGTCTGAATCCTGAATGGGGTTCGTTGACCATACATTTTCATAAATACCATAAGGGAAATCCAGCTACAATGAGGGTCAAGGGTATTTATGTGCTACAGCTGTCAGCACAGAGAGGCAACTTCGACACAGTATTGCTCCAGAAGCACTTAGCGGATTGGCCTTAGGTGGCGCCAGTGTAGCCTTCCCCTTCCTTTTATGAGATTTCTACCCCGTTTGTTCTATTGTTTTGTTCTATCTTTTGGTTGCTGTTTTTGTGCCCTGATCCTCTAATGAGAGAATTTAAATCAAACTTTATATGCCTCCGATATATGGGGACGGTATAGATTTATTTCAGTATTATAATGACATGTAGATCATCTTTCTTTTCTTTTCTGTTGTTACTGTGTAATATGGTGAGCATCATTGTGGGCAGTAAGGGTGACATCTGGTGGCCAACTTATGAATTGCAGGCAAATCTATGTTAGTTAAAGTGGATGTAAACCCGAAAAAAAGGGATTTTATTAAAACTTACCGTAAAATCCTTTTCTCTGAGTTCACTGACAGACGCAGCTTTTCCTTGACATGGGGGGAGAGTGTTGAACTCTACCCTGTACCAGGGGAACACCACTGCTCGACCCACCGGTCTGAAATGTGATAGGTCCACCAATCTGCTAAACTCAGCAGTCTGCCCCCCACCCAAAAGTCAGGCGGGGGCAACCCCTATGCGGAGGAGAACTTGTCCTCCATCTGTTCAGGCATGCAGTGCCAGGGCTGCTTACAGAGCCCCAAGGCTGCCTTGCCGGGGCCTGAGCCCTTGCCTGTTGTACCGGGCGTACGAAAAACCGCCTCTGGCCCGAAGAGGAAGGACCATGCTTACTGCGGTACTCCCGCCGTTGTGGTGCTGGAAGAAAAATGTACTCTTCCCCCAGTGAAATCCTTACTGATTTCATCCAGTTGCGCCCCTAGAGCCGACCCCCCTAAAAGGGTAGGTCCGTGAGCCCCTTATGGACGCGTGGTCACCCAACCAACAGCGTGACCACAGCAACCGTCTCACAATGGCTGCAAAAAATCAGACCTCTTTGACAGCAGGTCTAAGACTACGCCACACGTGTACCGTAGACCCTGTATCAGGTGTACAACCTGCTGCAAAGCCTCTGGGTAGTACCTGAAGCCCAGTCCAGAGTGCAACTCAATTGCATGATCCATAAGCGACTGCGCCACCCAAAGCCGGTCTCATGGCCGTCCCCGCCAACAAGAACATGTCTTGGGCATCGCCTCCATCCGCCTATCGGTCGGATCCTTAACGGATGGAGACACTTCCGAAGAAAAGGTCGTCACCCTATTTAGGCGAGCCCGGGAGAGTCCACTGCGGGGGACGCCCCTTCTGTAAAAAACTATCCACCAAGGGATAACCGTACAGAACCGCTTAGGCAATGAAAGGATCTTTGCGGCTAATGCCATTCCTTTACACAAACGGTGTCAAACAAAGTGGACATAAGGATAAACCTTAAGTGTCCGTGCGGCTTAACGGACCCACAAACGTAGGTAGTCCGAAGATTCCAGCTCACCTCTTGAGAGCTCCACGGGGGTCCCTGTGACCACCGAGCCCCTTTTCGGTTCAGATTCCTCCCCAGAAGAGGGAGAGAGAGGGGGTGGATGCTTTTTTAGTCACCCCCTTGCACAGCTCGGTACCCCCGGCAAAGAATTCCCCCAACAATGAAGTCAATTGGACTAGGGGAACCACCGGTCCCAGCAGAGCCTGCACTTCCATGGGCCTCTCCGGGGAAGAACCCACAGGCTCGCCATTGTGCCACCTGAGTCCTTGCTAGGCCCAAAGGCGATGACACCCCAACAATGCAGCCTCATCAACACCCCACAGAGCGACCGGGCAATGCCCAGAAGGACTGTGCTCACCGCCACTGACACCCCAGGGATAATCAGCTATACTTGCTGTTTTTGCTTCTGCGTCGTGTCCCAGTAGGAGCGCAGCCCACCACTTATATTGTGCTGTAATGCCGCTGTGCTGTCCAAATTTTTGGATCACCAACAAAAAATTTGTCCGCTGAACGCATCGCAGGAGGCCCAAGCTGAAGCACACCAGGCCGCAACTACGAAAGATGGCCGCCAAAGCGGTCACTAGAGGCCAAACAGCACACCCACGGCTACGGCAACGAACGATCGTGGCTACGGCAACGAACGATCGCTAGAAAACGACCACTAACAGAAATGGAGGCGATCCGCTGCAAAATGGCGGCAGATCGCCACATGGCGGCTGCGAGCGCGGGGATGCGGTGCGGGGGACAGGGGGGAGGGAGGGAGGGGGAACTGTGGCCCTGAAACCCTCCACCGGACCTGGTACCGCAAATCCCCCCCCACACCCCTGGAAGGGGGGAGGGGGGCACTCACCAATCCGACGGGCGCAGCGTGTAACCACCCGGTAGCAGACTTTTCTCCCCTCATAGGGGAGGGATGCTGCAGGCCAAAAACGGCGTCTCTGGACGCGAGCGTAGCCCAGTCTCTTAAACGCAAGTGGTGTTTAACCACTGGCCCACCCGCACGGAATGGGTATGATGCGGCGGACCCCGCCTAAGCTAAGGGTTAGCTCGCATCGGTTGGCCACGCTGGGGAAAGTACAGGATCTAGATATCATCTATGCCCCAGCCAGCTTCTTGATAGCTGTCTACATCAGAAGTCTTGAAAAAAATTAAAAAGCGGTAGCAAAAAAGATAGACCTGGTTCCCTGATGGGACCTGCGGTTCAACTCCTTGCACTAGGCATAAAAAACTGATATGCTAACCAGAGCAGGGGGGTTATATGCTGAAGTGAGGATGCCCCCCTAGGAGGGGCCAGCCTATCCTTTTGCTTTTTTGCCTAGTCAGCTCCTAGTAGGAGCATAACCCCACATGTCAAGGAAGAGCTGCGTCTGTCAGTGAACGTAAGAGAAAAAAAAATTAATTAATAATTCTGCCTGGTAGAGTATTGCATGTCATATCATCTGTGCCCAGTCTTGCCACAAAGAGTTAATCCAACTGTGAGTAATGAGCTTATCTTTTTTCAGGAAGAGAAAGTCAGACTAACAGGGAAATACACAGTCGATCCGCCCCTTGCTCTGTGAGTGACAAGCAATTTGCTTATCTCCTTCACACAGCAGAGAAAGTTTTACACGCCCCCCCTCCCTCCTCAATGTCTCAGTATAGAGGTGGGTGGGGAGGCTTGTGACATCACAACTCCACCCACCAAACACAGACACCCTCTGATTTCAGAGTTTTACAGAGCTGCTACTGCTTACAGGAAGGACATTTGAAAGGCAGGGATAGATGCAGGAGGCTTGCATGTATATATACATTAATACTGTGTCATTAGTTTATACTGGGTGGGTGGTGGGTTTACATCCACTTTAAGGTTTCATCCTTCAGCCCCTCCCTAGCTCCAAGGAAGTCTAGTGATGGGTTGGACGAAACGCACCAGTGGGACATCAGGTGGACCCACCCCCCACTCCGTGAAACCTACAGTGGCTGGTCTTAAAAGCATGGGACATTCAGCTATCCATGGCAACCTAGGTGGATGGCGGCTGTGATACACGGCAGTCGGAGAGAGGTATAATCCTAACGGGCAGGAGACACCACTCAAACAGCAATCCATGGATGGTGAACTTCATATTTTCTATGATTGTGGAACGGGATCACCATGTGACATTTTGGTCCAGTCAAGCGGCTATAGTTAATGCGGACTACTTCTGTGGCTGTTAGCAGCCATGTCATAGGCAGCTTCCATTCCAGCTGTTACTCAGCACTTAGCCACACAGTACTATCCGTCTGCTTTCAACTGTCTGTGTGCTGAGCACCAGCATCTTAAATTCATGCAGGATGGAGTGTAGCCCCTCCACAATTTTCAAGACTTTATATCACCAGTAACTCTACAACCCTGTCAGCCCCCACATGCTGAACGGGAAAGGTGATACCGTATCACGTGAAGCCATCACTGCACCCCTGGTTTGCCATTTGGCGAACTCCCGTTCCTAACAGACCTTTCTCTCCCTATCCCACTCATCCTGTGGTATCCACAGACTTGCATGATTTTCAGCACCTGCAGCTGACCCAGCAATCCTTTCTAAAGGACATTATTTCATGAGAATTCCCAGAGGCTGTTTCAGCCCAGATTTGGACTTTGATTGTCCAGGAATAGTTGCTACTTTTGACCAGTGAGTAAGGTGCCGTGTATGTTGGGCGAAAGGTTGAATGTGGCGGCTACATCGGTGCTGTGTCTTGACACCGTCGTCAAGATTTTAAACTTTTTTTTGCACCAGTGGTTAAATTATTTTGGTTTGACATTTTAGATTTACCAGTAAAGGCTAATTTTTATAATGGCAAAGGTTCTCTCATCGTATTGCTCTGGTGATCTTTAAATCACAGGTTTTTTTTTTTTAGGCAATTAAAGCAGTAGTAAAGTCTGTTTTTGTTAAAAAATGGGTCCCCTGGCAGCATTAAGCTATAATGTACTAGTATGCACTGCATACTAGTACATTATGACAGACTTATCTACAAACCCAGCTCTCAAGTGTTGTGCTCTCACTTGTCCCCAGCATCTTCCATCTTCATGCGGCCTTTCTTCCGTATGTGCAATCTTCAGCCCCTTGATTGGCTGTGCCGGGGTGACGTCACATCGCAGCGGCACAGAGCAGGCCGTAAATGTGGTCTGAGCTGCGCATGCAGGGGGAGATTTATGACAGAATCTCGACATTGGAGTCGATGCAGTGCATTAGTTCCATTGAAAACTGCTGTTCGGCAAAAAAAAAAAAAAATAATAATCAGGCATTCAGGAGGTAGCAGGGTAACCTCCTGAACACCTAATAGCGAATGCTTAGCCGCACGCTAAAAACCAATCCACCGCAAATCACTTGGAGAGAATGGACAAATGTGAACCTAAAATAGAGCATTGTTCTCTGCACCTGTGCTTGTTCACAAGTGTGTCAATACCCTGTATTTAAGCGGCATTTAACCAGTTCCGGACCGCCTTCTACACATTTACTGTGGCAAGGCAACCCTGCTGCGCGAAACGACGTACCTGTACGTCGTTACGTGTAGTAGCTCTGGGGGTCACACGCTGATTAGCCAGAGAGGGAGCCAATCAGCGGGTCCGCCGGACCTGATGTTCGCTGGCCATCCGCGATCGTTCCCGGAAGAGGCAGAACGCCGTTCTGTCAGAGGGAAAGAGAGAGATCTTGTGTTTCTGCTAAGCAGGAACACGGATCTCTTTCTTTCCCCAGTCAAACCGTCCCACACACAGTTAGAAAGCACACACCTAACCCTTTGATTGCCTCTGGTGTTATCCCCTTCCCTGCCAGTGTCATTAGTACAGTAACAGTGCATATTTTTAGCACTGATCACTGTATTAGTGTCACTGGTCCCCATAAAAGTGTCAGGTGTCCAATTTGTCCGTTGCAAGGTCGCAGACCCACTAAAAATCGCTGATTGCCGCCATTACTATATAAAAATATCCTATTGTTTGTAGATGCTATACCTTTTGCGCAAACCAATCAATAAAATTGGGATATTTTTTACCAAAAATATGGAGCAGAATACATATTGGCCTAAATTGATGTAGAAATTCGATTTTTTAACATTTTTTTATTGGATATGTATTATAGCAGAAAGTAAAAAAAAAAATGTTTTTCTCAAAAATTGTCGCTCTTTTTTTGTTCATAGCTCCAAAAATAAAAACAGCAGAGGTGATCAAATACCACCAAAAGAAAGCTCTATTTGTGGGGCAAAAATGACATCAATTTTATTTGGGTACAATGTTGCATGACCGTGCAATTGTCAGTTAAAATAACACAATGCCGTATCGCAAAAATGGCCTGGTCATGAAGGGGGTAAAACCTTCCGGGACTGAAGTGATTAAGCAGCGTTTTTAAAGCTTCATAACCGTCCTTTAATGCCTACTATGAATATTATAATGGGCACCACACATTGCAATATACACAGGTGTGGTAGCATCTCACTTTCAGGAGATATCGTCACTCATCAGCCACCTCCATTGATTTCAATAGTAGCATGCCTTAACTGCACCTTAAACGTGCCCATAGCATTTGCAGCATGTTCGTGAAGAATTTATTAAGTGTTGGTTGGGAGCTGGGGGAGAGGCAGTGGAAGTTCCTGTATCTCAGAATGTACTGGGAAATACTAGAGAACTAAGACAGAGCATCTCCAGCCACTCATGTTTATACAGAGCAGCTGTAAGGCAACATTTGCTTCTTTCTGCTAGCTGTCAGCTAAATTGGAACAGGGATGAATTATTGTTTGATGGGAAGGCGAAATCTCATTTTGACTCGGCAAAGGGCAGATTCAATATCGGATATTGAAAAAATATCAGCTATGAAATCCACTCACTGCCAATCACAAGACAGGGGGACTTGATGGGAACATTTCAGAAATCTTCACAAATGGCAGTATAAAGAATACGCGGACATAACCTACCGCAAAATTAAAAGGAGACCTCATATTTGGCTCGCATCAGGCAGGGTCTCATAATATTAAGAAGGGCATCAAAAGTGGATACATTCATGCAAGTATTGCGAAGGGAGTCACATTGGGTGAGTAGGCTCGTGTTACCCACCTTACCTTAGACAGGTCGGGAAACCACTTTAACTCCCAAGACCCCTCTTTTGTGTAAGTCACCCTGTGTCTATTAGGGGCACAGGGTGAGAGAAAATGATGGACAACTACTTAATGGATGCTTAGAGCGTGATTTGGATTGCTTCAGTTTTATGCTTATAATGTGTGTAGCGCTACCCCCGTAGGAGCCGCTTAAGTATGCTCAGTCTGTTACTCTGCCTCTCAACCCCAATAACAGTCTCAGCCCCTCTGGCAATACTGAGTTCAAGTATTATTGTGTTAGTTACCCCTTAAGGAAGACACAGTAAAAAGTACACAAAGTTGAGATCAAAGGTGTTTATTCAAAATATATTGTTTAAGGGGAACTCTGACTTGACAAAATACATAGGAACAGCTTCAAAAGTGTAATGATGAAAAACACCAGTGAACAACTAGATATACTTCTTAGAACTTTAAAGGTTCAAAAAAGAAATGCTTACACAGATCTAAGTACTGTGCATGAGAGTGGGGCACAGGTGAGCAGGGAAATGACTACTGCAACGTCAAACCACTCTACACTGCTTACTCTCCTGACAGCTGCAAACAGTGAACAAATAGGTGCAACTAGTAAATAGTAGATAACCAGTAGATTGTAGATAAACATGGATACCACTAGAGTGTCAATTACAGATATATTCAACCTGCTCTAATATAGAGTTCATAGGTGAATGCAAACCACAAGATACTCTGGTGAATAGTAAATGCTCACCAAGTGGGGGGCAGATGTTAATGTTCCTTGGTTAACAGTTCAGATGATCTTCAGCTAGCTTTGTAGTTTAAATGGTATATACCAAAATCAACCTCAGATGCAATAGAACAGATTTCCAGGAAGTGTACTGTGTTGGTATGAGGCACTTTGACTCCGTTGTACCCAAACCAAATTTGCGTCCTTTTTTTCCCAAAAATAGAGCTTTCTTTTGGTGGTATTTGATCACCGCTGCGTCATTTCTGATCGCCGCTATAAACAAAAAAAAGAGCGACAATTTTGCAAAAAAAAAAAAAAAAAACAAATTTCTTACTTTTTTTTTAACAAAAAAATATAAAAAAAAAACCTAAACATAAAATCGTTTTTCATTCTTTAAACAAAAAAAAAAAAAAAAAACGTTTTAACAGCGAGAAAAAAAACAAATATCGCCGCTAGTCTTTACTGCGTCGCCACTAGTTTATGGTGGTTTTCTTTCGAGATAAAAACCCTTTTTTTCCTGCGTTTAAACCAAACCCATGTTGCCTCAGTTTCACGGAGTATGGTTGTGTCATGTGAAGGACCTTTAGACAAGATAACGTAGACTCCAACTAAAACCATATATGGTAAATTTGATGTTTCGATCGACTTCTAGTAGACTTGACAATTGGTTCCTTGTAATTGTAGACGGGGGGTGAACCACTCGTAAATGATAAGTGGTCTCATA
>BLSH010264060.1:1080524-1100055 GCA_018402905.1 Glandirana rugosa
AAAGAGATCCTTTTTCTTCCCCATATTGCTTGAAAATGGTGCTCTGCTTAATAATGTGGAACGCCCTCCTTTAGTAGTTTTTCCTTTAATTGGGGTCACCTGGCAATCTAATTTTGCGCAAAAGTGGTCGCGTTTACGGATGATGAGAATTCATTTTTGGGGTTTTTATTTATTTATTTTTTTTTACTAGTAATGGCGGCGATCTGCGATTTTTAGCGGTACTCCGATATTTCAGCGGGCATGTCGGAACATTTTGATACTTTTTTGGGACCATTGGCATTTATACAGCGATCAGTGCTATAAAAATGCACTGATTACTGTGTAAATGCCATTGGCAGTGAATGGGTTAACCTGCAGGGGGCGCTCTAAGGGTTAACTGTGTTCCCTGGGCGTGTTCTTACTGTGAGGGGACTGCCCTAACAGGAGAAGGGAAGCGATCACACCTTCCTTGTAGAGGAAGGCTGTGATCACAGCCCTTCCCCCTCACACAGAACGGAGGTCCGTGTTTACTTACACGGACCTCCGTTCTTTCACTCCGGGGGGGGGGCAGCGCGGGTGGCCGGCGGCAATCGAAGCCGCCGCACCCGCTCCCTGGCCCTCCCCGGGACACAGTGAGCGCGCGGGCGCGCCTCCGGCAGCGCGCGTGCGCTCACTGTGCGCGATCTGGCAGCCGCCGTCAGATGACGGCGGTTTGCCTTAAAGAGCCACTTTGCCACCGTCAAATGCCGATCGGCGGTCGGCAAGTGGTTAATGGCTGCCACTGATACTCAAGTATAGATTTAAGTGTATACCTAGCTGATGTTTATTTCATGGATTTTAGTTCTATGTTTGTGGTTCCCTGCGTAGTGTACCTTACTTACCTGGGACATTGTTACCAGCCAACACTATTTGTAGCATTTATACACTAGAACCTTCCACTCCTGAGGAAGCATAATACACGTTGAGCCTCTTGTGAAGGAATGGTTGAATCCTCTACTACTTATATCATTTGGATCACCAACTTGTCATTTCATACGTTGAATGACTAGAATTGGGCCACCACCCTTTACGTGTTAGGGTACACAATGCTACTGTGTTTCGAAATGTTTTAAGCCTCTTTCGTGCATCAATAAAGTTTTGTTTTTTAACTGTACTTTGCTTGTGCCTATAAAGTCCATGAACCACGGTCCAATCATCTCTTTTGGCATTTTGCAAAGAATTATTTGGGACATGGTGCAAGTAACATTATTGAAGTTACACTACCACCAGCTGAGCACTCGTTTATCCATTTTCAAATTGAGTTATACCAATATTTTGACAGCATCTACAAGGGAAAAAAAACTCTGCAGTAACTGTACTTTGACACTTATAAAATCAGTTAGCAAGGCATACAAATAAACTATGCATTTTTATTTGAAACTCCATAGCTTTCATTGTAATACCTCATAGGAATAAGCTGAATGTAAATGAAACAAAAGATTATGCCAAATTTTCCAGAGTCAACAATTTCTTCCAGCTGCGTTAATTCATAAGGTTTTAAGCTGGTAAATAATGATGAATATAAAATAAGGCACAATACAGACAATGATTTACGACCCATTGAGAAAACTATTGTTTATTTAGAAAAAAAAGCTTACACTGGTAGAATTCAGCAGTTAAAAATTTCCTTTAAAAAAAGTCTTTGAAACTTTTTAGGCTAAAGTTCGGCAATACAAAGCTCCTGTAGTTGTAGAACTGAACCCTAATTTCTCATGGGAAAATACTGTTCTCCCATTAATTTAAAAACATTAAGACAAAACAGAATTGCAGTTAGGAACTTTTGGAAACAACATGGTTCTCTTTTAATTTCTTGTTCTTTAACAGATACTTGATGTCATACATAATATACAAACAGCTCTTATTCATTACCATGAAAAACGTTGCTCCTGCAGTACTTACAAGGCCATGTAATAAATACAACTGAATTTAAATGAGGTAAGTTTCAAAAAATATTCACTAGCTGTTTATTTCTTGCTTTATCAATTAAAAAGAATGCATTGTATATTGCAAATTATTAAAGTTAAAGTTTCAGGCAGTACTGTGACGACCTTTTGATACTCTTTACAAACAAATGAACCTCTTTCATATGGTGGCAAATATCTGTTTCAGCACATTGTGCTTAAAATTATGGAATAGGAAAACACTTTCAGCCAAGTACTGAAAATAAACGCATAATGTAATCAGCAACACATGTAAAATACAGTAATGCACAATGTGAACATATACTGGAGGGTGGAAAAAGGGAAAAAAATGAAACAATGCTAATAAATGAATAATTTAATGAGATGCAAATGGGCCCTCTTCTTCAACAAACATCTGTGCAATATAGATCGTAGTAAATACACGTGGTCACAGCTCATCACCTTCCTTATTCACATAGCCTGCAGGATCCCATATTTGAAGTGTCTTCTGTAAAAAAATAAAAAATAAAAAATTGTCAAAATATATATAATTTTTTTTAGTAAGTATAACAAACAGCAGATAAAATACTTTAATGCCATGGTTGTTCAAATGTATGTAGACAAAGAAATGTGACTATGTTGTGCCCTCTATTCCAGCTCTTTCTCCAACATTTTTGTAAAATATTTTTGTTTAACCACTTCATCTCCGGAAGATATACCTCTCTTCATGTCCAGGCCGATTTTTGTGATACAGCACTGCGTTACACTGACAATTGCGCGTCCGTGCGAAACTGTACCCAAATAAAATCTATATCCTTTTTTCCCCACAAATATATCTTTCTTTTGGTGGTATTTGAACACCTGCATTTTTATTTTTTGCGCTATAAACAAAAAGACAGACAATTTTGAAAATAAAAAAGATTATTATTTTACTTTCTGCTATAAAGCATACCCATTAAAAAAAAATGTAAATAAATAGAATTTCTTTATCAATTGAGGCCAATAAGTATTCTTCTACATGTGTTTGGTAAAACCAACCCAATAAGCGTACATTGATTTGCGCAAAAGTTATAGCGTCTACCAACTATGGGATTTATTTATTTTTTACTAGTAATGGCAGCGATCAGAGAATTATTGCGGGATTGCGATATTGCGGCAGACAAAAATTAGACACCTTACACTTTTTGGGGACCAGTTACACGAATACAGTGATCAGTGCTAAAAAAAAAATGCACTGTCACGGTACTAATGACACTGGCAGGGAAGGGGTTAACATTAGGGGTGAGTGATCAAAGGGTTAAATGTATGCCTAGGTTGCATTTACTCACTGTGGGGGAGGTGCTTTGACTAGAGGAAGGCAAAGATCAGTGTCCCTGCTTTGCAGAAACACAGGATCAATACCTTTGCCTATGTAAACAAGGTAGGTTGTCATTCTGTCAGAGGCAGTTTGCCGTTCCGCCTGTGTAATCAGCAGGTGCCGGCGGACATAGAGTCCACGGTACCCACTGCTGGGGTCCTGCTGTGTATAATGACAGGGGAAACGGGTCGTTGGCAGTGCACGCCCCAGGCCTGGAAGGGCCAGGAAGTGCCCTGCCGCAGTAAATGTATGGTGGGCAGTCCACAAGCGGTTAAAGCAACAAACTCTGATTTATGAAAATATATCAATGTATGTAATAACTCAAAAAAGTACCTTCTCTAATGCTGTCAGCCCCATACAAATCCTTTTTTTTTTTTTGCTGCTGTGATGCAACTTCCTGCTACAGGTGGCTACGTTTGATCACCATGGTCTCATTGTATGTTGAAATTAAAAAATAAAGCCACTCTTCTCTTGGTCATTCCAGAGATGGACTAGGGACTACGGGATGTGTACTGTGCATAGAGCACATGGCTGCAATGAAAGCATACTGCTCATTCCAAACAAATGGAAGGGAAAAACAAAAGGAGGTTCAGGAGCTCATAGAGGACATTTATATGTAGGCAGAAAAACATGTTCGGAAACCATGGAAATGAAGAGCGATTACAGGGCCATTAAGCAGTGAATGTGTATCAATAATTCTTGAATAATAAGAATACGATTTAGTTTCATTTTAACCTCCGGTTTACTATGCCTCCATGACTCTGCTTTTAATTACACACACTTTTCTATGTTTAATAATATAGGTAAAAGATTTTTAATAATTGTTTTGAAGCTATGCTTATCATTGTGCTGCATTGCAGTGTACAAATTCCAGAATACTGCATTTTACAAGTGTTTTGAGAATCCATCAGAATGAATGAAAATGTTTGTACAGTGCACAGACATTTTGCATTTAGCTTTTAATCTTTACAATTTAGTAAATGTCAGAAAAGCACATGACATAAAATAACAAATGAATTAATAAAAATGCATGGCAACAATATCTACAATATATATATATATATATATATATCATATTGCTAAAAGACAGCTAATACACAGCTCACAATAAAAAAAAATACACAGCATACGAAAAATGTAAAAGGTCTGTCTGAAAGAGCACTGAACTAATAAAAAACCTAAAACAGAACTAAATCTGCAATAGACATCTACTTCTACATTCAGCCAAGATTAGAAGGAAGAATTTATAGCAGGAAGGACTTGAACAGGGAGATGACGGGTGCAAAACAAACATTTTGAGCTGCACTCCATAACTTTATTGGGCACAACTGCACTCCTCACAAGCTACCAGTTATCTTCCTGTGTCTTTCCTGTTAGAATATTATTTGGTCTATGCTGAAAGCTGAAATTCGTTCCTAAGGCAATTTTTGTTTTTTAACCACTTCAGCCCCAGCCACCGTCGTTTTACGTCGGTACTTTGACATGGAATACCGTTGTTATGGCAGCAGATAGCTGCCATAACCCCGGTATCCTCTGAAATTGAGAGCAGCTGGTAGATAAAAGTGGTCTCTGTGGCGCATTTGCCGTAAGATCACATTTATTGGCGGCGGGAGAGGTGCCCCCCGCCGCGATACGGTCGTCTTCGCTGCTTACCAGAGCCGTCGATAGTGTCCTTTCCCCTGTGAGGCTGGATGCCTACTGAGGGGAAGATGACCCCCACTCGGCTCCATAGCACTGAATGGCGGAGGCAACGTCAAATGTCACTTCTACCCAATGCTTTTTTTAAATTACTTTTTTTTTTTATTGCATTTTAGTGTAAATATGAGATCTGAGGTCTTTTTAACTGCAGTTCTCACATTTAAGAGGTCCTGTCATGCTTTTTTTTCCTATTACAAGGAATGTTTACACTCCTTGTAATAGGAATAAAAGTGACATTTTTTTTTAAAAAAAAAAAGGACAAAAAAATAAAATGTAAAATAAAGAAAAAAAAAATTAAAAGCGCCCCGTCCCACCAAGCTCGCGCACAGAAGCGAACGCATACGCAAGTCCCACCCTAATATGAAAACAGTGTTCAAACCACACACGAGGTATTGCCGTGATTGTTAGAGCGAGAGCAATAATACTAGCACTAGATCTCCTCTGTCACTCAAAACTGATAACCTGTAGACATTTTTATACGTCGCCAATGGAGATTTTTAAGTGCCAAAGTTTGTTGCCATTCCACGAGCAGGCGCAATTTTGAAGCATGACATGTTAGGTATCAATTTATTGGGCGTAACATTATCTTTTACAATATAGAAAAAAAATTTGGACCAACTTTACTGTTGTCTTATTTTTTAATTCAAAAAAGTGACTTTTTTCAAAAAAAATTGCGCTTGCAAGGCCGCTGCGCAAATACGGGGTGACAAAGTATTGCAACGACCGCCATTTTATTCTCTAGGATGTTATATATATATATATATATTTTTTTTTTTTTCTTTCTAATGTTTGGGGATTCAAAGTAATTTTATAGCAAAAAACCCCCCGATTTTGACTTGTAAACACTGAATCTCAAAAAGAGGCTTGGTCCTTAAGTGGTTAAAGGTTTTAACCACTTCCACACCGCGCGCAGTATATTTACTGCGGCAGTGTGGAACTGTCTCGCCGTAAATAGACGGCGATTTATGGACAGGTAGCTAGGGGTGCGAGCGCAGCGGTGCGAGCTCGCCGCATTCTGGAGGAGTGTGCCCGTGGCTCAGATGGACCCGATGTCCGCCGGCGAGCCGCGATGAGCTGCCAGAGGGAAAGAATGGGGAACCGCCGAAGTAAACATGGCAGTTCCCCGTTTTTACAGGTGGCATGTAAGAGATCTACTGATCCCTATCACTGGGATCAGTTAGATCTCTTATGCCCCTGGCAGCCCAGCTCCCACACAGTTAGAACATGCCTAGGGAACACAGGTCACCCCTAGATCTCCCCCTGCTGGTTAACCTCTTCACTGCCAATGACATTTATACAGCAATCAGTGGATATTTAAATTTCTGATCGCTGTATAAATGTCATTGGTCCCAAAAAAGTGTCAAAAATGTCCGACATGTCCACCCAAATATCGCAGTCCCGATAAAAATCGCAGACTGTCGCCATTACTAAGGAAAAAAAATGTAAAAAAACGCCAGAAATGAATTCTCATGGTTTGTAAACAACTTTTGCACAAACCAATCAAATGCCGATTGCGATTTTTTTTTAACCAAAAATAGGAACAATATAAATCGGGCAAAGCCGATGAATACATTTATTTTTTTATATTTTTTGGGGGGATTTGTATTATAGCAAAAAGCAAGAAATGTTTTTTTTTTTTTGCAAAAAATTGTAGCTCTTTTTTTGTTTATAGTGGTGATTAGAAATGACCCAGAGGTGGTCAAATACCACCAAAAGAAAGCTCTATTTGTGGGGAAAAAAGGACGCAAATTTTGTATGGGTATATCGCACGATCGCGCAATTGCCAGTTAAAGCGACGCAGTTCCGAATCGCAAAAAGTGCTCTGGTCCAACAGTGGGAAATCCTTCCGGGGCTGAAGTGGTTAAAGTTCAATGCTCATTCATACATTTCTTGTTTTCCTGCTTGCCTACTGTGCATGCCTTTTTGTGGCATATAGCATGCCTTTTAGCAACTTAATAAATATTATCTTTAGAGGATGTTACCAGGCACTTCCCATTTGAGGTAGGTAGTATACAATTGTCTTGTGTTGTCACGTCTTCAAATTGTTCGCAATATCCTTTAGCAAAGCAGGGAAGTTTATATCATACGCGGTTTCTTGTGTTCAAGGGGAGCAAAACCCTCTAAGATTTAATGGAGGGGTTTTCCCATCTGAATTTATTTTATTTTTTTCTGTTGGGTGTTGATAAAGAGAGAAGACCCAAGCCAACATTTTTGTCTGGAAGCCCAAGTGAGACAGGGTTGCTCATATGCAGTGCCTTGAAAAAGTATTCATACCCCTCAAAACTTTTCAAAATTTTTCTTGTTACAACCAAAAACGTAAATGTATTTTATTGGGATTTTATGTGATAGTTCAACACAAAGTGGCACATAATTGTGACGTAGAAGGAAAATTACAAAAGGTTTTCAAAATGTGCTACAAATATCTGAAAAGTGTGGTGTGCATTTGTATTCAGTCCCCTTTACTATGATACCCCTAACTAAAATCTAGTGGAACCAATTGCCTTCAGAAGTCACCTAATTAGTAAATAGAGTCCACCTGTGTATAATTTAATCTCAGTATAAATATAGCTGTTCTGTGAAGCCCACAGGGGTTGGTTAGAGAACTTTAGTGAACAAACAGCATCATGAAGGCCAAGGAACACACCAGATAGGTCAGGGATAAAGTTGTGGAGAAGTTTAAAGCAGGGTTAGGTTATAAAAATAAAGTATCCCAAGCTTTGAACATTTCATGGAGCACTGTTCAATCCATTATCCTAAACTGGAAAGAGTATGGCACAATTGCAAACCCACCAAGACATGGCCGTCCACCTAAACTGACAGGCTGGGCAAGGAGAGCATTAATCAGAGAAGCAGCCAAGAGGCCCATGGTAACTCAGGAGAAGCTACAGAAATCCACAGCTTGGGTGGGAGAATCTGTCCACATGACAATTATTAGTCACGCACTCCACAAATCTGGCCTTTATGGAAGAGTGGCAAGAAGAAAGCCATTGTTGAAAGAAAGCCATAAGAGGTCCCATTTAGTTTGCGAGAAGCCATGTGGGGACAGAGCAAACATGAGGAAGAAGGTGCTTTGGTCAGATAAATTGAACTTGTTGGCCTAAAAGCAAAATGGTATCTGTGGTGAAAAACACTGCACATCACCCTGAAAACACCATCCCCACTGGGAAACATGGTGGTGGCAGCATCATGTTGTGGGGATGCTTTTCATCAGCAGGGACAGACAAGCTGGTCAGAGTTGATGGGAAGATGGATGGAGCCAAATACAGGGCAATCTTGGAAGAAAACCTGTTGTAGTCTGCAAAAGAGGTGCACCTTCCAGCAGGACAGCGCCCCTTAACATACAGCCAGAGCTACAATGGAATCATTTAGATCAAAGCATATTTCCATTCAATCTGACAGAGCTTGAGCCATTTTGCAAAGAAGAATTGGCAAAAATTTCACTCTCTAGATGTGCAAAGCTGGTAGAGACATACCCAAAAAGACTTACAGCTTTAATTGCAGCGAAAGTGGTTCTACAAAGTAGAAGGGGGGCTGAATACAAATGCATGGCACACCTTTCAGATATGTGTAAAAAAATGTAAAACCATTTATAATTTTCCTACCACTTCACAATTATATGCAACTTTGTGTTGGTTTATCACATAAAATCCCAATAAAATACATTTACGTTTTTGGTTGTAACATGACAAAATGTGGAAAATTTCAAGGGTTGTGAATACTTTTTCAAGGCACTGTATATCCCCATGTCACCCTGCCAAAAGCCTTCTCCAAGTCCATGGACAGAAGGCAGCCCTTGACATTATGCTACACTGGGTAGTGTTTATCATACTTTTATTCATGAATGGTAACAATTGATTTGCTAATATTTCAGCTAAAGTCTTTAAGTCCACATCTTATCGCAAGATCTAGAAATGGGGCAAATTTGCACATCCCCGTTGGCCTTTTATATGACCGCTATGTGGGGTCCTCAACAAAGGATAGATAGAGCTGCTGAGGGTTGTCAAGAGTGTTCAAGTTCTGCAGTAAGGGGACTCTAAGTATATATAAGAAGGATTTGAAGTATTGTGTGGTAAGGCATTCATGCCCAACCATGCTATGAGTAAAGCTGTAATGGCCGAAACATGTTGATCTTGTGTATATGATGTAGCCAAATAAAAAATAATAAAGGAGTTACCGAGTTGTTGACTGAAATTTTGCTTTGAATGTTGGTGCTCGAGGGGGGATCCCCACTCCCCTAAACTGACTCTCAACAAGTATTTCTCCATTGTGTGGTTGAGCTTGGGTATTTTCTGCTTGTCCAAAGCTCTCGACTGTTTTCATCTTAGAAATAGCAGCTTTTAGTTGGTCTGTCAATGTTTTTTCTAGAGTCCATTTCTTTTCTCGATACAGTGAGCAAAGTACTGTCTTTTAGATATTTAAAGAGGACCTCTGTCCTAGACCCCAGTGTGCAAGATTTGTGCTGGGGAGGACGACAATTATATAGAGTAACACTGGTGAAATAGTGCTGCTATATATTTATTGAAGTAAATATTCTTGCCTTGAGTATAGTTAAAGGCACGGTATGGTCATGATGGCTTTAGCCAGCTATTTACTGCTTTTATCACCATACTCAAAATTTCTTAAGAAGGAAAGGTTTTTTTATTTTTGCTTTAATGTCTAATGCAGTTTAGAGGGCTTTGCATGCATAGAGAAGGCCAGACACCATCTGGTTACGTAGTTAGACTGGTTGAAAAAAGTCCATTCAGTTCAACCCACAGATCTGGTGGGCTAAGGTTTGTTTGTGCTGCGTTTGATGTGCTGCTAGTATTTCAGCTCGGTCTTAAGAGTAGTTATACTCTGCATTTTTTTCATTTTAGAGAATATGCATTATCCATAGATTATGCACTTATGTGCATCCCATATTGGTAACATTATGGAGCGCTGTTTCAATGCAATCCAATGACTGCAGAGTAGTATGAGATTGAATTGCCTGTTCCAGCTTGTGCTGCTTTCCTGAGTACATAACAGGGAAATGGCTGTAGGAGCATGATCAGAGACAGATTGGATTCCAATTGTAGCTTTGTACAGCTTAGAAAGGTCTCACTGAGAAATTAAAATGTAATCGGTGCAAGAGTATTTATTCTGTGATGTTAAAAATCATACAATAATTCTCCAGCCATGGTGGAGAGGTAAGAAAAGTGGATTCATCTATAGGCTGCAGACTTTTCAACCCTTGCCAGGTGTCCAAGTTATTATGTAAGACTATAAGCTAACAAGGTTATGAACAAAGCTGCTGTTCGATGATAGCATACACAATTTTGAAATACCTTAACTAAGCTTAGAAAACCTGTAAAACCATAAGCAAGCTCAAATGTATAAATGTTACCAAGAAAAAATGGTCAGCTCATCTGTTCTAGACCAACTAAAAGGCAGTATAGAGGGTAAAATGGTCAGGGGCCAGATTGTCAAGTGTAGCATTGTCACCTCTTTGCCTGTTTTTTTTCACTGAAACTGAGTGAAGGGAACCAGCCTCAAATGAGGCAACTATGAGGCCTAGGACTCTCATGGGGAAACTCACTGAAAGATGTCTCTTCGATTTTGAAGTTTGAGCATCAGACCTGAAAGAGAAGCATGTTTACCGGAAGGAAAACTTTTGCATGGGCCAGGTCTAGGAGAAGTCTTAAGTAATTCAGACAAAGTGAAGCCTGGAGGGCAGACATTTGGAAGATGGTTACCAAACGAAGAGTCTGAAAAGGTTGAATAGTCCTTTGGGCGTTTGTAGACAATTTTTATGGAAATGAATCCCTCAGAATGTCATCTAGGTGCCCTAAATTCTTAAGAGGGCAAATAGGGATGTATGCACCTTTGGATTATTCTCTGTACCACCCAGAGTATTCTCAAACAGCAGTGAAACAAATTAGAAGCACTTCTCTCCTACTGGAGAGTGTAGAAAGTGCTGATGCTGGGTAAATGGGAATACGGAGGTAGGATTCTTGAAGTATTCCCCTTTTCTTAGAGAAGTAATAACTGACCTTGCCGATTTCATACAAACCTCGAAAACACACAATTAAGTCCTGAATTAGACAAGACCTCCAACTCGTGAACAGGTTTAAATATATTAATTTAAATGTGTCCTCCAGGGGGCCAGAAAAAAAATCACTCCCTCAGATAAGAGGTGGTTCAGGGAAGTCTGCAAATCAGACTATGCTTGGGAAGATTTTAGTTGGTTTGAGAGAAGAAAACTATGAGGGGGTAGAGTGTACAACTATTTGGTACCCCTTTAAAAGCAAAGATTGAACACATAGGTCTGTGACCCAGAGGAATGCAAACCCCACTCTTCATTGTGAAGCAAGCTTTGGGGTAGACCTGGTGGGATACGTGATCAAAGTCTTATGTTGAAAAGAAGTGCGGAATTTCTTTAGGGCGCCCTGCATTTTGAAGAGATGGAAGCCATTGAACAGGAAATTTTGAAACTTTAGCAGCTGAAGGAGGAACTTTGCTTCTGTGACATCCTTAATGAACTTGTAAAGTACCCTGCAAAAAGCAGTCCTCTTCAAAGGGCATACCAATGAGGTATATTTTACAGGCAGTTTAGGCTGACCAGGATTGCATCATAAGATGCTTCACACATGGCTAGAAATAAAAGCCACTGTCAGGACCTGAATTACCTGTTGCCTGCACTGTGCTTCCCAGAGTGGAAGGGTGTAGATCCGTTGGCCACCAGCGGGTGTCTCCCAATAGCAAACTGATCCCAGCAATCAGTCTCCGCTAGTGATGGGCTAAACACCCCCTGGTTCGGTTCACAGCAGAACTCCCTAACATGGAAAAAAAAGTTCGGACCTGAGCTGCAAGCTCTATTATAGTCTATGAGACCCGAACTTGAAAAGTCCCCATTTCGAAGGCTTATATGCAAGTTATTGGCCATGGGGGTACTGCCTTGGGGGGACATGTATCAATGCAAAATTAAAATAAAAGAAATTAAAAAAATGAAAAAAAGATAGTTTTTACAGGAACAGTGATTTTAATGCTGCTTAAAGTGAAAGAATAAAAAAGACTTTATATATAGTGCCTGGGGGGTCCCCTTAGTCTGCCCATAAAGTGGTGAATCTATATCATGTATAGAACCTACAACAAAACGGACATATATAAAGAAAAAAAATTACATTTGAATAGATTTTTTCAGCTGCAAGCCTTTGCCGGCACTACAAAAAAACAGCATGGCGGCCCCCCCATTCCCGATAACCCTGGGCTGTGGTTGTGTGAGTCTGCGGGCAGGGGGCTTATCGGAATCTGGAATCCCCCTTTAACTAGGGGTCCCCTAAGCCATCCGCTTCCACCCCTGACGCTCCAGTAAGTGCTGGAGGGCAGAGCAGAGAGCCAGTGACTGACCGTCAATGCTCTCTGCAGACCGAGAAATGAGTAATTAGCAGTCATGTGAATGCTCGGTTCTCGGTCTGAGAATCGGCGGGGGACAACTGCAGCATCAGATTGATGCTGCATCCATATATGTGAGTATAAGTTTTTTGGAATCCCATACTTCTCTTTTGATATTGTACTTTTTTACTGGTCTGTAGGAACTGATGTTGCCTGGAGCAAGCTTGTACCTACTGCTAGTCTGCCTAGTGGGATGGTGGACCATGAAGTGGCATCAGAAGGGTATTTCAGTTAGATGAATGATTGTCTAGACTGGCATTTAAAAACCTGGTTGTGTTTTTTTCAACTCTGATAGAGGCCCAATGTGAAGAATATTTAGCTTTATGCAGTTGTCTGATGTATTTTATTAAAATTATGCAGGACTGCAAACCCTGTGTTTAGACGGTTTCTTATCAAAGGAGTGCTGAATTTAAAAAGTGAACATTAGCTATAGTATAGGGAACATCTAGAAGTGTCCATTATGCCTAAACATTATCCTGAAAAAAATGTACTTTTTGTTCTGAATTTCTCCCAAAAACCGGCGAGAGGAAATTGCTCTTTTTCTTGTATCAATGCAGTTAAATACATTTCGTGAGCACTTCTTTTCAATTACCATAATTCAATCTGCAAATCTACCTGAACATTCCCAAACATATAACATTATTTATGGCCTGTGATCATCCGCGTACTTTCAGCAAGTAATTCTCTTGGATAAGCAAATATGGTTTAATGGTCTTTTGCAGTGGCTTATAGCAATAATAATATATGAACTGTGCCCTGCAGCCTGTACAATGAACAGGTGCAATGCATAAATGTAACTGAATGCACTACAAAGACAGTCTAGTAAAAAAACAGTCACATGCAACATCTAAATCAAGGTTTAATTGATGGATGCCTTTGCAGGGAATGCACAAGACAACTACAAATTAGCATACCCAACACACACCAGATTTCAACAGCTGGTTACATCAAATTTAAGGAACAGCTGTTCTCAATACCCATAGCAACCAGATAGAGCTTATCCTTTTTGTTCTCACATTCAGCACTAAGACACTGAAAGGGAGAAATTGGCTGCCATGGCCATATCCAATTCATTTAGACACCTTAACAAATAAGGCCCTACATGTCACATGATCACCTCCAACACCAGAAAATATCAACTAGGACTACAAAAGATACACATTTCCTTTAACAAGTTTAAACGGAAGTAAACCATGTAACAAGGTGCTAAAAAACTAAAGAAACATTAAGAATTCTGCATTAACCTCAGTCTCAGATGTTCCCACCTTATACACCTTAAAGTGTAAGTTCCCCTTACAGATTTTTTGTAAAGGTGAACTTACCCTTTAAAGAGTAACTCCACTTTTGCTGAGAAAGAACATATTCCCCTCTGGGTGATCTATGTGCATTGCGTGGATTTGAACAAACTTTGTTGCAGATTTCTACCTTTTGTTATTCAGAATAGCAGCAGAAATAGCTGTTTGTGGCCTGGTGCAAAGTGAATGTAAATTGGAGTGACTTTATATTCAACAATCAGCTACTGCAATTGCAGGGTTCTACTGGTGAAAGTGACAGGGTCGGCATTCCTTTAGATGGGAATTCCCGTTGGGAGTATCTCACTAAAAACAACATTTTTTTGTTGCAGGGGATGCCTAAAATCAGATTTTATGATTTTTGATTTTAGTGCAGACTTCTGGAAAAAATCAGCGAGCCAATCACACAAGCAGGAAATTATATTTCTGGGAGGTGTTCCATACACCATCTGTGTACAGAACGCTTCCAGGTTGCCATATTGCATTGAATTTTACAGAAAATGACCGTGCTGCAGATTAAAAAGAAAATGTCATTTTAATAATATGCACTTACAATATGCCTTGGGTAGCAATTGTACGTGCTATATTGTTATTTATCTTGAACCAAAAAAGGAAATGTCGCTAATACGACCCCAATAACATGCATTCAAATTTTTAATGCACGTTAAGGTTGTATTAGCGCCATTTCCATTTTTGGTTTAAGATTTATATAGTTTTTCACTATAAGGAAGGCAGCATTATTGTTTGTAATATCACAGGGGAGCAGGTGCCTTTTTTATGTTTATGATATATTTTTTTTTAATTTGTTATTTTTTTCCACAAAAGTGGAGTAACCCTTTGAGTCCCAAAATTGTTTTTTTTCCCTAGCCCTACACCTTTATTACTTTTAGCTTTTGAAAACGACTCCAATATGATATACATTTATTTTTGGGTGGGGCATAAGGACTTAATGTTATAACAGAATTGAATGTGCACAGGATACAAACAGCAATACAAGGGCTAAGAAGCCCATAGATTTGATTTTCTTTCCATTTTCTTTCCTTCCACCACGGGTGAAAGGAAAAAAAAATCACTTGAATCTCCCATTACATTCGTGGGGAGCGTTCCCGACCGGCAGAATACAATGGATTGACTTGGTGACAATCAGCCTATCCATAGATGGATTGAATCTCAGCTGGTTCCTGCTGAACTTCGATCCATATATGGCGGCTTTACTCTTCTGATGTAATGGGCGCAAAAATGGTTCCTGTTGAGAGATGTGCAAAGCTTTGTCACAGAAAAGAAAAAAAATGCATGATGTCCACAGAGGCCATTAATTAAAACATACAGTATTTTCATTTAGACATTATATATATATATATATATATATATATATATATATATATATATAAATATAAAAATAAAAACAAAAAATCGCTACACACATACATACACACAGACCAGCGTAATTTAAAAAAAATTGTGTTAATGTTTCAAAAACATTGTGTTTATGTTTAATTTGTAATTATATAGGAACATTGGGGAAGCCATATTTGCTTACTGTATTCTAAGGCTGCTTCTGGCTTTACAGTGTTACACAATGTTTGTGGCTTAGCGCTCCTTCTCAAAATGCAAGTTCATGAGTCAGCAAACTCATTGGAAACAATGCACTCCCTTTGTGTGGTAGATAACTTTTAGCAATAGAAGTTATGCAAAATAATTTCAGTTACTAAAGTAGAACTATACTCACCTCAACTCCAGCGCTGTGGTGTCCTGTTTTGATTGGCAGGGCCGACATGAAGTCACTCCCATGCATGCGCAGGGGTATTTCCATCCTGGCAATAGCCAACATTGTACACCGAGCTGTACATGTGCAGCTCCGTGTACAGTGCAGATTACACAGGTAAGAAACAATGTAGAAGTGACCAAGGAATTTCTTAATTGAACACTACAACAAAAAACACTTGCACAAGCAACCATGTAAATATGTGAATGTCACATAAAATTACTTTAACCAGCCAAGGATCTACGATGGTACCTTGCAAGTCCTAGGGTCCTTTCTTACTAAGCCCACAACTACACAAATAACTGCTGGCACCTGCTGCCAGTTTGTATCCTAGGTCCTGACCTGTGTAAAACGGATATTAGCAGTTTTTTTTTTGGTTGCATTTGTGTTCACTTTGGCTAGCTTGATTACGTTTAAGTATTAAAAAAAAGTGAAATTTTGAATTACCTGTAAATGACATATCTTGGAGTACAGTAAATGACATGGGGGACTTATTGAGGACACGTCCTCCTGGGACACCTTTCCTATAACCCTACCTCACTCAGTCCTCAGTTTTGAAACAAGCAATGCAGAGTAACAAGAAGAGTTTTTAGGGAGGAGGACCTGTGTCTTCTACTGCACTTCATGATATGGAATTTACATCTACAGTGGGTATAGAAAAGAATCACCTCCTTTAAAATAATGGCATTTTGTTGCTTTGCAGCCTGAAATGAAGACAGGCATAGTTTTTGTTTTACCAGCTGTATTTACTAGTGAAATCCAAGTGAAAGATATACCCCCAACATGTCAGAAAAAAAAAATCTGAAAATTCAAAAACAGAATAGTGGACTTGGAAAAAGGTTCACCATCCTATGTTAGTATTTTGTTGAACCGCATTTTGCTTTAATTAAAGCCTTTAGTCTATTGGGATGTTTCTAATAACGTTGCACATTTGGACTTTCCAATATTTGCCCACTCTTCTTTGCACAACTGCTCAAGTTCAGCTAAATTTGATGGTGACCATTTTGTGGACAGAAGCCTTCAAGTAATTCCACATATTTTCAATGGGGTTAAATTTATGTCTGGGCTCTGTCTATGCTGGAAGGTCAACCTTCTTCCCACTGAAGAATACTGAATTATTTGTCCTCAACACCAATTTGTCTGGCGGAAATCCAATATAGCTCACCATCCAAATAACACCATTCCTACAGTAAAGCATGGAGGTGGTAATATCCTGTTATGGGATGTTTCTCTGCAGCAAGGACTGGAGCACTTGTCAGGATAGAAGAAAAATGGATGGGGCAAAATATGGTCATATTCTGGAGGAAAATCTGCTGCCCTCTGCCAGAAAGTTGTCAATGGGAAAGTGGTTTACCTTTCAACATGACAATGACCCAAAGCACACAGCAAAAATTACCACACAGTGGTTGAAGGAGAAAAAGGTGACTGTCCTTGCATGGCCTAGCCAGACCCAGACTTAAACCCCATTGAAAATCTGTGTAATGACTTGAAGACTGCAGTCCACAAACAGTTGCCATCAAATTTAACTGAACTTGAGCAGTCCTGCAAAGTCTAGATGTGAAAAGTAAGTAGAGAAATACCCTAACAGATTAAAGGTTGTAATTAACCAGTTGCCAACCAGCCGCCGCAGTTGTACTGCTGCAGGTTGGCTCGGCTGCACAAACCAATGTCATTGTACGTTGGCCGCACATTCACGATTTATAGGCGAGCGCGCCCGCTGCATGCTCCGTGAGAGTGCCCACTGGTCGGGCAGATTCGATGCCTGCTGGTGACCCGCAATCACCTTCTACAGAGGCAGAACGGGGATCCGCATATGTAAACAAGGCCGGTGCCCATTGTGTCAGGGGACATGACACAGATCTACTGTTCCCTGAATCGGCAACAGTTAGATCTGACATGTCCCGGCCAGCCCCCACAGTTAGAACACAGTGAGGAAACACAGTTAACCCCTGGATCGCCCCTACAGTTTAACCCCTTCCATGCCAATGACATTTACACAGTAATCAGTGGCTATTTAAAGCTCTGATCGCTGTATAAATGTCATTGGTTCCGAAGATCTCTGCTAAAAAATATATATAATGTTTGGGGGTTCTGAGTAATTTGCTACCAAAAAAACGATGATTATTACATGTAGGAGAGAAATGTCAGAATTGGCCTGGTGGCGAAGTGGTTAAAGGCCCAGGATGCTCCAACAGTTTTGGAGTGTGTACGAGAAAGTGCAGAAGGTGTTTGTTTTAGAGCATAAGCCCTAGTGATCAAATTCCTTATCCACCTAGCAATGGTGGACTTTGAAGCAGTGTGTCTCTTGCATGGACCCAAGGACAGAGCAAACAGGGAATCTGTTTGCCTAAGGGTCAATTCACACTATGTGTGGTGACAGACATTTTACCACATGGTAAACCGTCTGTCACCACAGGGACACACCAGAAACAATTGTTTCCCATGTGTCCCATTCAAATTGCAATGCAGCCTAGCACTTCAATAAAATGCAGATATGCTGATTTTATCACAGCGCAACAGCGTCTTGCACTGCAATGTCAGCCAGCGGGGTGCTCTGCCGGATATTGCAGTGAATGAAGTGTATGTTTTGTACACTTCAAATACAGTCATGGCCAAAATTGTTGGCACCCCAGCAATTTTTCCAGAAAATCAAGTATTTGTCACAGAATAGTATTGCAGTAACACATGTTTTGCTATACACGTTTATTCCATTTGTGTGCATTGGAACAAAACAAAAAAAAAGGGAGGAAAAAAAGCAAATTGGACTTGTCACACAAAACTCCAAAAATGGGCTAGACAAAATTATTTGCACCTTTAACTTAATATTTGGTTGCACACCCTTGGGAAAAAATAACTGAAATCAGTCGCTTCCTATAACCATCAATAAGCTTCTTACAATTCTCATCCGGAATTTTGGACCACTCTTCCTTTGCAAACTGCTCCAGGTCTCTCTTATTGGAAGGGTGCCTTTTCCCAACAGCAATTTTAACCACTTCCTTACTGGGCACTTAAACCCCCTTCCTGCCCAGACCAATTTTTGGTTTTCAGCGATGTCACATTTTGAATGACAATTGCGCGGTCGTGCGACGTTGTACCCAAACTAAATTTATATCATTTTTTACCCACAAATAGAGCTTTCTTTTGATGGTATTTGATCACCTCTGCGTCATTTCTGATCGCCGCTATAAACAAAGAGCGCTGATTTTGAAAAAACAAAAAAAAAAAAACAAACAATATTTTTTCCTTTTTGCTATAATAAATATCCAAAAAAAAATAAATAAAATAAAAATGATTCAACAGTTTTGGCAGATATATATTCTTCTACATATTTTTGGTATATAAAAAAAATCGGTGTATATTGGATTGGTTTGCGCAAAAGTTATTGCGTCTGCAAACTATGGGAATGGATTTATGGAGTTTGTTATTTTTTTTTTTTTACTCGTAATGGCGGCGATCTGTGATTTTTATCGGGACTGTGATATTGGGGCGGACATGTCGGACATTTTTGACACTTTTTTGGGACCATTGACATTTATACAGCGATCAGAAATTTAACCACTTGCCGACCGCCGATCGGCATCTGACGGCGGCAAAGTGGCTCGTTCCCGCAAATCGCCGTCATACGGCGGCGGCTGCGGGAACGTGTATAGTGAGCGCGCGCGCGCCGCCGGAGGTGCGCCCGCGCGCTCACTGTGTCCAGGGGGGGCCAGGGAGCAGGTGCGGCGGCTTCGATTGCCGCCGGCCACCCGCGATGCCCCCCCCGGAGCGAATGAGCGGAGGTCCGTGGCCCGCGTGGAGGCCGCCGCGCGCGCGCGAGTGATATGTGCAAGGGCGTCGGCGGCGGCATACTGCCGCTAAACGCCCTTGCTCGGTGAAACGGCGGCAGTCTACGGCTAGCCGCCAGCCGTTCACCAATTTAAAGACTAGCGACATATTTACAGTTACCAGGGTTTTTTCACAGTTTTTACAGGCTGTACAGGCGGGGTTATAGTGTCAGGGCTATTTTTAGTGTCTAGCGGCGGTAATGCTCATTTTTTTTTTTTTATTGTTTGAGGTATTTAGGTAAGGGTATCAAACGTCTGCGTTA
>BLSH010264060.1:1100065-1144670 GCA_018402905.1 Glandirana rugosa
GTCCCTTGTGTGAATTGGTGAAGTGACGGGGGACGTCCAATTGGGGAAGTGACGGTTACTGTAAATATGTCGTTAGTCACCTGTAAATTGGTGAAGTCGGGGCCTTCCTAAAGGTCGAAATCCTGGCCTCGGGAAAAACGCTAAGCCGCGACGCAGCGAAATTCACTGTTAACGCGCCAGCACGCTGCAACATGGGTTTGCTTTAAACGCAGGAAAAAAAAGGGTGTTTGTCTCGAAAGAAAACCACCATAAACTAGTGGCGACGCAGTAAAGACTAGCGGCGATATTTGTTTTCTTCTCGCTGCGGTGATCAAATACCACCAAAAGAAAGCTCTGTTTGTGGGAAAAAAAAGGACGCAAATTTCGTTTGGGTACAACGTCGCACGACCGCGCAATTGTCACTTAAAGCGACGCAGCGCCGAATCGCAAAAAGGGCTCCGGTCCTAAAGCTGGAAATCCTTCCGGGGCTGAAGTGGTTAAATGTCCACTGATTGCTGTATAAATGTCATTGGCAGTGAAGGGGTTAACCTGCAGGGGGCAGTGAAGTGGTTAAGTGTGTTCCCTGGGTGTGTTCTAACTGGGGGGGGGGGCGGGGCTGGTAGGACATAACAGATCTAACTGATCCCAGTGACAGGGATCAGTAGATCTGGTATGTTCCCTTCAACAGAATGGAAAACCGCCGTGTTTACATCGGCGGTTCCCCTTTCTGCAGGTCTGACAGGGGATTGCGGGTCTCGGGCGGACATCGAGTCCACGCCCACGCAGCGGGCGCGCGCCGCCTGTGAGTGCGCGCCAGGAGCGCGCACATGGCCAGGACGTCCATGGACATCCACCCGCCAATTCAGATCCACACTGGAGCCGTAAAGGTGTTCAATGGGATTTAGATCTGGACTCATTGCTGACCACTTCAGAACTCTCCAGCGCTTTGTTGCCATCTATTTCTGGGTGCTTTTTGACGTATGTTTGGGGTCATTGTACTGCTGGAAGACCCAAGATCTCGGACGCAAACCCAGCTTTCTGACACTGGGCTCTACAGTGTGACCCAAAATCCTTTGGTAATCCTCAAATTTCATGATGCCTTGCACACATTTAAGGCACCCAGTGCCAGAGACAGCAAAACAACCCCAAAACATCATTGAACCTCCACCATATTTCACTGTAGGTACTGTGTTCTTTTCTTTGTAGGCCTCATTCCGTTTTCGGAAAACAGTAGAATGATGTGCTTTACCAAATAGCTATATCTGGGTCTCATCTGTCCACAAGATGTTTTCCCAGAAGGATTTTGGCTTACTCAAGTACATTTTGGCAAACTGTAGTCTTGCTTTTTTATGTCTCTGTGTCAGCAGTGGGGTCCTCCTGGGTCTCCTGCCATAGCGTTTCATTTAATTTAAATGTCGACGGATAGTTTGCGCTGACACTGATGCTCCCTGAGCCTGCAGGACAGCTTAAATTTCTTTGGAACTTGTTTGGGGCTGCTTATCCACCATCTGGACTATCCTGCGTTGCAACCTTTCATCAATTTTTCTCTTCCGTCCACGCCAGAGAGATTAGCTACAGTGCCATGGGTTGAAAACTTCTTGATAATGTTGCGCACTGTGGACAAAGGCAAATCTAGATCTCTGGAGATGGACTTGTAACCTTGAGATTGTTGATATTTTTCCACAATTTTGGTTCTCAAGTCCTCAGACAGTTCTCTCCTCCTCTTTCTGTTGTCCGTGCTTAGTGTGGCACACATAGACACACAATGCAAAGACTAAGTAAACTTCTCTCCTTTTTATCTGCTTTCAGGTGTGATTTTTATATTGCCCACACCTGTTACTTGTCCCAGGTGAGTTTAAAGGAGCATCACATGCTTGAAACAATCTTATTTATCCACAATTTTGAAAGGGTGCCAATAATTTTGTCCAGTCCATTTTTGGAGTTTTGTGTGACATTATGTCCAATTTGCTTTTTTTCCTCCCTTTTTTTGTTTTGTTCCAATACACACAAAGGGAATAAACACGTGTTACTGCAATACTTTTCTGTGAGAAATACTTGATTTTCTGGAAAAATTTCTGAGGTGCCAACAATTTTGGCCATGACTGTATGAGAGATTGCCACTCTGCGTTGTGTTGTGAATTGGCCCTAAAGAAAGCAGTAGCTTTTAGGTACACACTATTGGCTCTGAAAACGTCCACTCAATGTACTGAGACTTCCCTTGGATGCTTAAAGCAGGTCATAAGGATGGCAGAACAATGTTCTCATTACGATGCAACACTGAATCCACCTTTGGAAGAAAGGATGGGAATGACAGTCTCAAATATTGGATATCTCTGTGCTTTTTGTGTTTATACTTTTGACTCATATGACCAATATGTACACTGTAGTTAGATCTCAGTCCTTTGACAGTAAAGCCTAATACACATAGGATGAATGCCGGGTGACATCGGCCAGTTCAATAAAAACGAACCAACATTCCGCCTGTGTGTATGGCAGCCGGGCCATCTTCTGTCGGACGAGCATGCTGGAAAACCAGCAGCTGGCCGGCTCCTGATCAGCCCTGGCAGTCAATGCCTGAGAGCGCTGACCAGAGTGTTCAGGCGGGGAGAACACAATAGGTCAGTGGAGGAGATTGCTGTAGTAACATTGGATTGTTAGTACAACGGCTCCGACCTGAGCTGTCAGGTTTTTTTTTTGTTTAACCCAATGGGTTAAACGAAAAAAAAAACATAATGTGTACTAGACTTAGCTCACTGCAACCACTATTGAATGTTAAGACCTCCGCCTTGTCTATTGTGAACACATTGTTGGAATCTTTAAAATGTTATCCCTATCAAAAATACAGTTAAAAAAAAAAAACAAAAAAAAAAACAGGCAACTAAGGCAACATTCACACTGTGAACAGTTTCTGTAATAAGGAACATCTTAACCAAAAGGGGCTCCCTATGTCCAGAATACTTAAAATTCCGATATTTCATGTCCGCACTTGATTGCTCCAGAGATGCACAGACATGAAATGCCATTGGATAATTCATGACCATAGTTTCATAAATCCCCTCTTTTGCTATACTAGCAGTTTCATACATAAGAAAGTCATGGTGTCTGGAATGGCTTAACTGTGTAGTTACAAAAAAGATCAATGTTTATTAATGTGAGAGAAAGGTGAACACTGTAGATCTAGAACACCAACAATATCAAGCACACACACAGTAACTTTGGCCGGTTCCTTAGGTTTTGCCAATATAGAAGAAACATAAATAAAACATATTTAGATATGTATTTATGCCGTACCACACAGTGTATTCTTACAGTTACAGTAAGTCAGGATAGTTTCATCCATCCATGTTCTCCAAAGCAAACAGTAAGTCATACAATAGTACAAGGATGTCCTGCAGCTCCAAAGCAAGGGGAAAATAATCTCACATAACCAATACTTCAACTCAAAAAAGGCAACCGTACCTTGATACTGCCAGAATTCATTATCTGTGCTTATCTGACGATTTATGGGTAAAGCAAGAATTAAAGAAAATAAATGGGTGCATTAAAATCAGTTATAATGAACAATATTATAAAGTAAACACTGTTAAAGTAGTACATGGGAAATATAGGTTAATACTTGGTGGAAGCAGCTAAAATAATTTCCTGGGTAGCTTTATTAGCGCTAAACCTTGAGTTAAGTTACCCATTAATAAATTCCCCGCCCTCATAAGTGCAGTGCACCTGCGACAATGCGTTCTTTCAGCCCTAATCCAACAATATTTCCTCTGACATGGTCCCAGCCAGTTCCCCTTTATATTGCACATGTGTGAGCTATACTCTTGTGGAGGCCCAGATGAGTACAATTATCCATAGGAAAGAGGACGTGAGGCGCATACACTACATTAACCATTATTTAAATTAATTTAGACACCGTTTTAATGCATATGATGGTAGTATTTTGATTAATTATTGATCTACTGGGTAATTGGTACCAGGTGATGTAATTCATATATATTGCTATGCTTGGTGCTTTTGCATTTGTATGCATTCGGTTTTGAAGAAGGGCACCATTGGTTTAGCCCGAAATGGTTAACATTGAATACTATGTAATTTTTTGTATATTCTAATATATTTTCACTAAAACTTTTGTGCAGCAATCCCGTTTTTCCTCTACATATGGCCCTTGGGAAGGCCTGATTGTTTTGCACTTATGCTGACCATAAAGGCGTGTATATATATATATATATATATATATATACACATACACACACACTCACATATATACACACACACACACACACACACATACAGTATCTCACAAAAGTTAGTACACCCTTCACATTTTTTGTAAATTTTTTACTATACTTTTTCATGTGACAACACTGAAGAAATGGCACTTTGCTACAATGTAAAGTAGTGAGTGTACAGCTTGTATAACCGTGTAAATTTGCTGTCCCCTCAAAATAAATCACATAGCCATTAATGTCTAAACCGCTGGCAACAAAAGTGAGTACACCCCTAAGTGAAAATATCCAAATTGGGACCAAAGTGTCAATATTTTGTGTGGCCACCATTATTTTCCAGCACTGCCTTAACCCTCTTGGGCATGGAGTTCACCAGAGCTTCAGATTGCCACTTGGGTCCTCTTCCACTCATCCATGATGACATCACAGAGCTGGTGGATGTTAGAGACCTTGCACTCCTCCACGTTCTGTTTGAGGATGCCCCACAGATGCTCAATAGAGTTTAGGTCTGAAGACATGCTTGGCCAGTCCATCACCTTTAACCTCAGCTTCTATAGCAAGGCAGTGGTTGTATTGGGAGGTGTGTTTTAGGGTCGTTATGTTGGAATACAGTCCTGCGGCTCAGTCTCCGAAGAGAGGGGATCATGCTCTGCTTCAATAAGTCACAGTACATGTTGACATTCATGGTTCCCTCAATGAACTGCAGCTCCCCAGTGCCAGCAGCACTCATGCAGCCCCAGAACATGACGCTCCCACCACAATGCTTGAATGTAGGCAAGACACACTTATCTTTGTACTGCTCACCTAGTTGCTGCCAAACATGTTTGATACCATCTGAACAAAATAAGTTTATCTTGGTCTCATTAAACCACAGGACAGGTTTACAGTAATCCATGTCCTTAGTCTGCTTGTCTTCAGCAAACTGTTGGCAGGCTTCCTTGTGCAACATCTTTAGAAGATGCTTCCTTCTGGGACGACAGCCATGCAGACTAATTTGATGCAGTGTGCAGCGTATGGTCTGAGCACTGACAGGTTGACCCCCCACCCCTTCAACCTCTGCAGCAATGCTGGCAACACTTATACATCTATTTCCCAAAGACGACTTCTGGATATGACCCAGAGCATGTGCACTCAACCTCTTTGGTTGACCATAGCGATGCCTGTTCTGAGTGGAATCTGTCCTGTAAACTGTATGGTCTCAGCCACCATGCTGCAGCTCAGTTTCAGGGTCTTGGTAAGCTTCTTGTAGCCTAGGCCATCTTTATGTAGAGCAACAATTCTTTTTTTTCAGATCCTCAGAAGGTTCTTTACCATGAGGTGCCTTGCTGAACTTCCAGTGACCAGTAAGAGAGTGAGAGCGATAACACCAAATTTAACACACCTGCTCCCCATTCACACCTGAGACCTTGTAACACTAATGAGTCACATGACACTGGGGAGGGAAATGGCTAATTGGGCCCAATTTGGACATTTTTACTTATGGGTGTACTCCCTTTTTTGCCAGCGGTTTAGACATTAATGACGGTATGTTGAGTTATTTTGAGGGGAAAGCAAATTTGCACTGTTATACAAGCTGTACACTCACTACTTTACATTGTAGCAAAGTGTCATTTCTTCAGTGTTGTCACATGAAAAGATATAATAAAATATTTACAAAAATATGAGGGGTGTATTCACTTTTGTGAGATACTGTGTGTGTGTATATATATCAGGTAAAAGTTGAGTATTGAACATGTCACCATTTTTCAAGGTAAATATATTTCTAAACAGATTATGTTTCCATTTGTTCTAGGTATTGGGGTACAATTAATGTTTATCCCAGTGGGGAGTGGGATAGGGGGAATGATTGTGTTTGGTATTGCAATATATATGTTTCTTGACAACATGTAATGGAAAACACCTATGTACAAATTTGTGGTACAGTGGCTATGAGCACGCGGTTTACTTGTATTTTTCAATAAAAACCTTTTCTGATTAAAAAAAATATATATATTTCTGAAGGTGCTATTGACATGATCTTTTCACCACATGCCGGTAGCAACTCATGCAATCCATACATACAAATAAACCAAAACAAATACACTCAGAAATTAAGTTATGTGTAATAAAATGGAATGTCACAGGGAAACAGTATTGAACACGCTAACTGAAATGTAATACTTCGTATAAAATCCTTTGTTCAGAATGACAGCTTCAAGACGCCTCCTGTATGGAGAAACTAGTCGCATTGCTCAGGTGTGATTTTGGCCCATTCCTCCACACAGTCTTCAAATCTTGAAGGTTCCATGGGCCTCTTCTATGAACTCTCTATAGTTCTTTCCATAGATTTTATATTGGATTCAAGCCAGGTAATTGGTTGGGCCATTTTATCAGCTTTGTTTTCTTTCTTTGAAACTACCGTAATTAAGAGTTTCCTTGCCTTTGCGTTTGGGATCATTGTTTTGTTGAAATGTCCACCCTCATTTCATCTTTATCATTCTGGTAGATGGCAGCAGATTTTTTCATCCTTCCTTCAATGACCTGAAGTTTGCCAGTACCATATGCTGAAAAACAGCTCCACACCATGAGGTTTCCACCTCCAAACTTCACTGTTGGTATGGGGGTGTTTTTGGGGTGATGTGCCATTTGACCTCCAAACACGGTATTGTATTATGGCATCCAAAGAGTTCAATTTTGGTCTCATCTGACCAGACTATATTCTCCCAGTATTTCACAGGCTTGTCTAAATGTTGTGCAGCTAACGTCAATATGCTTTTTCTTCAGCAATGGAGTCTTGTGTGATGAGCATGCATACAGGCCATGGAGGTTGAGTATATTACTTATTTCTTTCTTTGAAACAATTGCATCTGCTAATTCTAGGTCTTCCTGAAGCTCTCTACAAGTGGTCCTTGACTCTTGGACAACTTTTCTGATAATTCTTTTCACTCTTCTGTCAGAAATCTTGCAAGGGGCACCTGGTCGTGGCCAGTTTATGGTGAAATGATGTTAGTTCCACGTCTGGATTATGGCCCCAACAGTGCTCACTGGAACATTCAGAAGTTTAGAAATTCTTTTGTAACCAAAGCCATCAGTATGTTTTGCAACAATAAGGTTGCAAAGGTCTTGAGAGAGCTCTGTGCTTTTACCCATTATGAGAGGTTTCTTATGTGATAACTTGGTAAAGAGACACCTATTTATAGGCCATCAGTTGAGACTGAACCACCTGATATTAATTTGCATTGACAAGGGGCAGGATTGATTTCTAATTACCGATAGACTTCAGCTAGTGTCTTGGCTTTCCATGCCTTTTTGCACCTCCCTTCCTTCATGTGTTCAATACTTTTTCCCTGCGTCATTCCATTTTATTACACATATCTTAGTTTCTGAACGTATTTGTTTTGGTTTCTTTGTATGTATGGATTGCACAGGTTGTTACTTACATGTGGAGAAAATTTTATGTGACTAACACCTTTAGAAATCTATTTCCCGAAAAAATGGTGACATGTTCAATACTTATTGTAGTGTGTGTGTGTGTGTGTGTCTATACCGGGATCATCGTTAAGATTACAACTATGATCAGGGTACCATTTTTGTTTTTTTCAGGAGGCAATTCTATCCAGCCTCTCAATCACTTTTTCCCTGAAAATTGCATTCTGCTGCGTAAATACGGGGCATAAAAAAAACTGCATCATCAACCATTTTATTCTCCTCGGGACCTCTGATTAAAATAATATACACTGTTCAAAAAAAATTAAATGAACACTTTTTAATTAGAGTATATCATCAAATCAAACTCCTGGGATATAGATCTGGTCAGTTAAGTAGCAGAGAGGGTTGTTAATCAGTTTCAGTTGCTTTGTTGTTAATGAAATTAACAGCTGCACTAGATGGGCAACATTGAGACAAACGCCAAAACCGGAATGGTTTTACAGGTGGAGGCCACTGACACTTTTTCACTACTCATCTTTTCTGACTGTTTTTCACTAGTTTTGAATTTGGCTAGGGTCAGTGTCACTACTGGTAGCATGCAGCAATATCTGGACCCTATAGAGCAGTGTTCCTCAACTCCAGTCCTCAAGGCCCACCCACAGGTCATGTTATCAGGATTTCTCTCAGATGAATTGGCTGTGGTAATTACTAAGGCAGTGAAACTGATCAAATCACTTGTGCAAAATAATGGAAGTCCTGAAAACATGACCTATCGGTGGGCCTTGAGGACTGGAGTGGAGGAACACTGCTATAGAGGTTGCACAGGCTGTCCAACCTCTCCAGGATGGAACATCAATATGTGCCATTGCCATTCTTGCTGGGTCTCCCAGCACAGTCTCAAGAGCATGGAGGAGATTCCAGGAGACAGGCTGTTACTCTGGGAGAGCTAGACAGGGCCATAGAAGGCCCTTAAACCATCAGCAGGACTGGAATCTGCTCCTTTGTGCAAGGAGGAACAGGATGAGCACTGCCAGAGACCTACAAAATGACCTCCAGCAGGCCACTGGTGTGAATGTCTGTGACCAATCAGAAACAGACTTCATGAGGGTGGCCTGAGGGTCAGACATCCCCTAGTGGGCCCTGTGCCTGGGACCGTGGAGCTTGATTTGCCATTGAATACCAGAATTGGCAGGTCTGCCACTGGCACACTGTGCTTTTCACAGATGAGAGCAGGTTCACCCTGAGCACATGTGACAGATGTGGAAGGGTCTGGAGATGCCATGGAGAACATTATGCGGCCTGTAACATCATTCAGCATGACTGGTTTTGGTGGTGGGTCAGCGATGGCCTGAGGAGGCATTTTCATGGAGGGACGAACAGACCTCTACAGGCTGGACAATGGCACTCTGACTGCCATTAGGTATCGGGATGAAATCCTTGGACCCATTGTTAGACCCTACACTGGTGCAGTGGGTCCTTGGTTCCTCCTCGTATACGACAATGCCTGGCCTCATAAGGCAAGAGTATGCAGCCAGTTCCTGGAGGATGAAGGAATTGATACCATTGAACAGCCCCCACGCTCGCCTGACCTAAATCCAACAAAACACCTCTGGGACATTATGTTTCGGCCTATCAGATCTGGGAGGAAATACCTCGGGACACCAGCCTTCATCTCATTAGGAGCATGCCCCGACTTTGTCAGACATGCATAGAAGCACGTGGGGGCCATACAAACTACGGAGTACCATTTAGAGTTGCAGCAATGAAATTTCAGCAAAATGGACTAGCCTGCTGCATAATTTTTTCACTTTGATTTTTGGGGTGTCTTTGAATTCAGCCCTCTGTAAGTTGATAATTTTCATTTCCATCAAACGATGTGGCAGCCTTTCATTTACAACACATTACCCAGTCCATATCAGTATAGATATCCAGCATGATATTTTTCTCCATTGAGATCTGATGTGTTTTCAAAGAGTTACTTTAATTTTTCTGAGCAGTGTATAATATATGTGGCATGCAAGTAATTTTCTAGCTAAAAAGTGCTGCTTTTTACATGTATGTGAGAAGTGTCAGAACGGACCTGGGGGTCATGTGGTTAAGAGGACCCAGCCAGGACCACAAAGACGTAAAGATGGGGCCAGAGGTAAGTATAACCTCATGGTTCAAATGTGAAGTCGTCCTTTAACAAATTGATAACCTTGAGAGAGCAATGTACTGTATCTGTCAAATACATTTTTTACATAATAATGATAAATGCCCTATAACTGTACACAATTTGTGCCAACAAATTGTTTTGGAAATTTGCCCCTTTGATAAAATGGGCAATTCTAACTGATTAGTACAGCTAGCATCACAAGATGATGTAGCTTAAGTTAAATCAAACTACCATTCTAGCTTTGAATGACTGACTATAGTAAGGGATGGAAATTTATGAAAGGATTTTCCAGAAAAAATTTAACAGCCCATATTCCAGGAGAGTGGGCATTTTAAGTGGTATACACAGTCTATTCCATGCAGACAATACTTTTGTTTTATTGCAATATTTAAGCTTCTTTTTTTTTTTTTTTTTAATTAAAATACCAAACATGTCATACTTGCCTGCTCTGTGCAATGGTTCCAGGCTCCTCCTCTTTCGCGAGTGCCCCCACGGAAAGCTGCTTTCCAGGAACCCATGCGTGCTCGCTCCTGAGCCCCCGTCTGCATCTATTGACACAGAGGGCAGCTTGGCCCCACCCACCAGCATTTGACTGACAGAAGTGGGAGCCAATGGCCATCACTGCCATCAATCTGCCCAGGGAGACAGCGGAGAGAGCCGCTGCTCTCATGCACATCGCTGGATCAGATTGGACGCAGGTAAGTATCAAAGGGGAAAAGGCAGGTAAACCGAGACCGCTAAAGGACCATAAACCTGAGCCCCCTGGGTATGGTTAAAAGATGGTCTACACAAATAATCTAAAAAAAAAAAAAAAATTAAAATTTTATTAAGTACAAAAATGATCAATACAAAAAAAATTAAAAAGAACCACCTACCATCACCAGTAAAAAAAGACAACGGTGTCTGTTTCTCTAAAGCATGCAACAGGCGCCAGCACTCACACACACAAGCTGTTAAGCCATATATCATGAAACTACATAATTCAATAAATCAATTTAGTAACCGTGTATCTAAATCCACCTAAATCTGAAAAGAGACACGGCAACATAAAAAGCACCAAACTGTCCTGAGGAAGCTGGGTTTTCAGCAAAATGCATTGACGTCAAGCAAATGAGCGCCAGGCACCATCCAGCCCCCCATCCCACCCTGTTCATCCATCCAGGTAGCTGCGGTTTACTGCTGATACCACAGCAGGTACACAGATTCAGAGACCTGGAACCAGTTCACCCCTGATGTACTCTTTGGAACCATGATTCGCAGGCATTTCTGGCTTATCTTACACTGAGCAGCATACATCAAAGGCAAGGAATTAATTCAACCATCAGGTGTGACTTTTTCTTTACTTTGAAATCTTGTGTCTGTGGGACTTTTCCAGTCTCCCTGGGTTGACCTGGAGCTGCATACCCTTGGAGTTTAGAGGCAGGATGAGGATTTTCTGTTTGTGGGACACGCCACAAGCCATCCATTACCTTCTATCACTCTGCTCCCTGCACCAACAGGTGTTGCAGCCTGCCATTATCTATCCATAGACTAAGGCTCGGTTCACACAGGGGCGACTTGTACTCCGACTTGTGTCATCTCAAGTCGCTTGACATCTTAAATCCCATTGAAATGAATGGGAGCCGTCTTAATGTATACTAATGAAGTCGCTCCGACTTCAAAAAAGGTTCCTGTACGACTTCAAGGCGACTTCTATCAGACTTGTGCCCATAGAATTCAATGGAAGTCGCCTCCAAAGTAGGATCGACTTACAGGAAATAGAAAATAATTTACACAATTACGCCCCTTGATTTACCAAGGCAACCCCCTCCCTCCCTTCTCCGATTGGCCACAGGCAAAGTCGTCTGGCATGAAGTTGCGCTGTAAGTCGCCCAAAGTCACGCTAAAGTGGCTTTGAAGTCCTGTTACAAGTCACCTAGCAAAGCCACGCCGAAGTCGGATCACCCCTGTGTGAACGCAGCCTATGAGACTGGTTTACCTGCCAGTACCAGTCCCTATATTGTCTGACTGCTGAATTCATGGTTACTAATTGTGGATTATCTCTATATACAGCAATCATAATTTAAGTACCGTGTCCACAGTGTAATTTACTTAGGAAGAGTGCTGTGGTCATTGGAACCATTTCAAGGAGCCTGTATTCCTTCATCTGTAAGGCTATCCACGGACTGTTTGGTGTACCCATTTTTTGTTTAGTGTTCTTTTTAAACACATTCAGAGACCCGTTACTTAAGATATTGGGACTATGGCAAGATTGTATATTACACTGAGTCCATGTGATCTGGGCTTGGTGCACTGAACTCCACTGAACAGTTTGGTGCTTTTTATGTTGCCGTGTCTCTTTTCAGATTTAGGTAGATTTACTTACATACATGGTTACTAAAGTGATTTATTGCATTATGCAGTTTCACGATATATGGTTTAACAGTGTGTGTTTGTGTAAGTGCTGGCGCCTGTTGCATGTGTTAGAGAAAGAGAGAACATTGTTTTTTTTACTGGTGATGGTAGGTGGTTCTTTTTAATTATTTTTGTATTGATCATTTTTGTACTTAATAAAATGTGAAACATTTTTGAGATTATTTGTGTAGACAGTCTATTAACCATATCCCGGTGGCTCAGGATTATGGTCCTTTGGAGGTCTCTGTTTACCTGCCTTTTTTTTTCTATACGGGTAGGTTATATGAGGTTGTATGCTAAACCTATCCAATTTGGGTGTTCCCAAATTTTTTTGTTTGTTCAAGTATTAAAGGGAGGGGTTTGGCAGCACAGAAGGTTCTTCACACTAATGCATAGAATGCATTAAGGTGGCAAACTTTAAGTGTTTAGAACCACTTTAAGCACTACTTTCCAGGATTAGGTAGATTTTCCTAGGTCAAAGCACGCTTTGCTGATCTTTTGGAATGCTTTGCTACTGAGAGAATTGCGAAGGTAACAGGAAAACAGTGTCACTCCAAGTGCTTTGGTATAAAGCCGGAGAACAGATAAATGTTTCACTATTCAGCATTGATGAGGCAGCTGTTTGTCTATAGCCCTGCTCTGGCAGCAGCTTATAAATTTCCAAAGGTGAGGAAAGGGTTGTGTGGTGGACTGGGCAAAGAAATTAAGACAGCTTTGCTAAGAAGGACTAGTTGTTATGGAAACGAACAGGTGTCTAGAATAATATCCTATCATTCAGTTCAGAAGAGGTATTAATGATCAAAGATCTTAGAATAGCTGGATATAGGCAAAAACATAAAGTCACAACCTATTGCAAGAATGCTCTCAAATATGAGGCCTACAGATCTCAGATAATGGACAGTCATGTATGCATGATCCAGCCACTGAAGAAGATCTTTCTTATAATAAAACATTTTCCAACTATGAATGTTTGCATCAGTTGATCATCTATGTCTGACCTGTGAAGTGGGACATTCTGATGCAGGAAAATAAAAATAAAAAAACTGGGCAGAAAAATCTAGCCAACAGTTTTCTTCATCTTCTGAGAATACTCAATCAAGAATGGAAATTGGAGTCAGTGAGGGCCCCTAATTTTTCACTCTAGACTACAAAGTAAAAATAAAAAAAATCAGTAAACTAAACTAAACATTTCTGTATCTCTTCCCTAATTTATTTGCAAATTATTTCAAACCATGCTTGAAGCTGTCACATTATTTCCAAAAATAAATAGTCCATTTTCGGCATACTGGCACTTTACACACTCATAATTTATAGCAAAAGCAAATCCAGCATCCTTGTATGTAAAGTAGTTGCAATTACAAAGATCAAATCTGTGGAGGGGCTGGTGCAAACACTGCAGAAAATAATAGGTTTGATTGATTTTGGTTTGTGCTCTACACACTTGACTGGAATTGCTACACACATCCTTGGGGTTAGACATTTATCAATTTCTTGGCAACTCTGTTCCAAAAACTACTATGATAAAAATGAAAAATGTTCTATTTACAATAAACAGCAAAAAATGCTTTTTATGTTGCTTTCCAGTGCAAGCCAGGGGAAATGATCCATATCCCCCACACACATACTAATGAACAATTGAACTTTGGGTAAATCAGTGGAACATGGTCTCAGTTTGTGAGCCCAGCAGCATCCAGAGTCATTAACATGAAAGGATATTGTTTTTTTTCCTCCTTTCCTCCTGCGCTCTCACGTTTTTCCTTTTTCTCCGATTTTTCCTTGTCATGTCTAGATTCCTATTAGAAAGAAATAAAAGGTTATTATTTTCTTTAATTAAACCTTGATCTGGAAGTTAAACATAACTAGCAGTATTATGAATATAACAATAAGGCACCGTTCACATCTTGGAGTTCCGAACCACTGCCCGAATCGCCGCGATTGTGCCCGCCATTCGAAATAGCGGCAAATCACAGGACGCCCATGCACCCTCACTTCCAATGGCACCCCGATTGAAAGTGATGGGATTGAGGCATGAGTTTTTCTTTACTTCCACCAAGTGAAGCTCGCGAGCTAGGAAGTTTAAAGTAAGGCTCCCTTCACATCTCGGCGTTCCGAATCGCAGTCGAATTAGCCAGGATTCTGCCCGCAATTTGAAATAGTGGCAAATGGCAGGACGCCCATGCGATCCCCGTCACTTCAAATGGCACCCCAAATGCAGTGCGGTTTTGCTGCGATTTGTCGGGCGAGAATCGCTGTAAAATCACGCAAACAGAACTGCGGGACAACTGTCGCCCAAAATAAGTTTGTGTACTTTTGGGCGACAGGCGTCCCGCAATTTTGTTTGACCTGATTTTGCTGCGATTCATCGGGCGAGGTGTGAGCACGAGTCAGAGCTGAGCAGGGGTGGATGGGGGATAATGTGGGTGAGAATGCAGTGGAAAGGAGTGATTGAGGAGAAGCAGGTGAACCCTGTCCTCCTAACCTTTTCTACTATGCCCTCCTGCCTCCGGTTCTGTTTCCTCCCTGGGTTGCATCCTCATTCCCTCCACCAGCTGTCACTTCTAACCCCCCCCCCCCCCCACAATGCAATCACAGTCTTTTCCGTCCCAACTCTTGCACCATACAATCCATATTTCACCCCACCCTCAACTACCCTGCCCACACTGACTCCTTCAGTTGTAAAAACGTTCAAACGCTCAAAAACTTCCAAGAACGTCAATCCCCAACATTTTTGGACGTTTTAGATCAATTGGAAAAAAACAAAACGCTGGCCCTTTAAAAACGCGAAAAAAGGGGGGTAATATAACGCTGGCAAAAGCTGAAAAAAAATCACTGATAGGCTACTGACATTTTCTGGAGGTTTTTTTTGAAGTCATGAGGTGGTTCTGGCCAGCACAGTAGATTGCTTTAAAAAAGGCCTGGATTCTTGCCTAAATGAACATATAAAGGGCTACTAACATTTATAGGTAAAGTTGATCCAGGGAAAATCCGATTGCCTCTCGGGGGATCAGGAAGGATTTTTTTTCCCCCGCTATAGCAAATTGGATCCATGCTTTGCTGGGGTTTTTTGCCTTCCTCTGGATCAACTATGGGTGAAGGATTGTGTGTATACACACACACACACTTTTTTTTTTGGTTGTACTAGAACTAGAACTAGATGGACTTGTGTCTTCTTTTTCAACCTGACTATGCAACTTCCTAAAGGCAAATAGATGGTGCACTTTGCAAGTGCAGTTGCACTCATTTTCCATTTTCCCTAGAGCTTAGTGAATGAGGTGAAGCTCCACTTTGTAAAGAATACCCAATAAAGTGCAAGTGAATTTAAAAAAAAAACATGGCTGAGAATGGGTTGAGATGGGCAGCACACTGGCTAAGTGGTTAGTACTTCTGATTGGTAGCACTAGGGTCCTCTGTTTGAATCCCGATAACAGCACTACATGCCAGGAGTTTGCAAGATTCTCCCTGTGACTGTGTGGGTTTCCTCTGGGTGCTCTGCTTTCCTCCCACACTTCAAAGACAATCTGGTAGGTTAATTGGCTACTGTCTAAACTGGCCCTAGTATGTGTATGTATGAATGCGAGTTAGGGACCTCAGCTTGTAACATCCTTGATGGCAGGGACTGATGTGAACATAAGATATATATATTCAGTATGTAAAGCGCTGTGTAAATCACTGGCACTATATAATTAGCTGTAATATATAAAAAGAAAATACAGTGGGTATAGACAACAATCACCTCCCTTTAAAATAATCACATTTTGCTGCTTTGCGGCCTGAAATGAAGACGGACGCAGTTTTTATTTTAGACAACAGTATTTACTCAGTGCAAAGATAAGAATATGTCAGGAAAAAAAAAAATCAAAAACAGAATCACAGATTTGGAAAAAGGATCACCCCCTTGTGTCAGTATTTTGTTGACCTTTGGTCTGTTGGGATACGTCTCTACTAGTTTTGCACATTTAGACTTTGCAATATTTGCCCATTCTTCTTTGCAGAATTGCTAAAGTTCAGTTAAATTTGATGGTGACCGTTTGTGGACTGCAATCTTCCAAGTCATTCCACAGATTTTCATTGGGGTTTAAGTCTGGGCTCTAACTAAATCATGCAAGGACATTTCACTTTTTTCTCCTTCAACCACTGCGTGATCATTTTTGTTGTTTGCTTTGGGTCATTGTCATGTTGGAGGGTAAACCTTCTTCCCATTGACAACTTTCTGCGAGAGGGCAGCAGATTTTCTTCAAGAATTTGGTATTTTGCCCCATCCATTTTTCTTCCATCCTGACAAGTGCTCCAGTCCCTGCTACAGAGAAACACCCCTTAACAGGATATTACCACCTCCATGCTTTACTGTAGGAATGGTGTTATAAGGATGATGAGCGGTTTTGGATTTCTGACAGACATATTGCTTGGTGTTGAGGCCAAATAATTCAAATTTAGTCTCATGTGACCATAACACCTTCTTCCATATGGCTTTAAAATGTTCAAGGTGTGTTTTGACAAAGCTCAGACATCACTGCATGTGACCTTACATGAGGAGTGGATTTCTTCTTGCAACCCTCCCATACAAGACACATTTGTGGAGAATTTCTGATATTGTTGTCACATGCACACAACGACCACATTTTGTCATAAATTCTTGCAACTGCTTCAGAGTTGCTGTCAGCCTCTTGGTAGCCTCTCCGACCCGTTTCCTCCTGGCTCTTTCAGTTTAGAGCAACGTTCTGATCCAAGGAGGGTCTGTGTATTACTAAATACCTTCCACTTCTTAACCGCTTGCCGACGGCTGATCGCCAATTGACGGCGACAGTGTTGCTCGATAGCGCGGATCGCCGTCATATGAGAGATCAAGCCCAGTGAGCGCCTGCGCGCTCACTGTGTCCGGGGAGGGCCAGGGAGCGGGTGTGGCGGATTCGATCTCCGCCAGCCACCCGCGATGCCCCCCCCCCCCCGAGTGAAAGAACGGAGGTCCGTGTAAGTAAACACGGACCTCCGTTCTGTGAGGGGGGGGGGGGGGAGGGCTGTGATCACAGCCTTCCTCTACATGGAAGGTGTGATCACTTCCCTTCCCCAGCTAGGGCAGTCCCCCCACAGTTAGAACACGCCCAGGGAACACAGTTAACCCTTAGAGCGCCCCCTGCAGGTTAACCCCTTCACTGCCAATGGCATTTACACAGTAATCAGTGCATTTTTATAGCAATGATCGCTGTATAAATGCCAATGGTCCCAAAAAAGTGTCAAAATGTAAAATATAAAAATCGCAGATCGCCGCCATTACTAGTAAAAAATAAAAAAAAAATAAAAACCCCAGAAATGAATTCTCATCATCCGTAAACGTGGCCACTTTTGCGCAAACCAATCAATAAACGCCGATTGCGATTTTTTTTTTATCACAAATATGAGGAAGAATATAAATCGGCCAAAACCGATGAAAAAAATGTTTTTTTATATTTTTTTTTTTGGATTTGGATTTTAGCAAAAAGTAAGAAATTTGGGGTTTTTTTGCAAAATTGTCGCTCTTCTTTTGTTTATAGCGGCGATCAGAAATGACGCAGCGGTGATCAAATACCTCCTAAAGAAAGCTCTATTTGTGGGGAAAAAAGGACGCAAATTTCGTTTGGGTACAACGTCGCACAACCGCGCTATTTTCAGTTAAAGCGACGCAGTGCCGAATCGCAAAAAGGGCTCCGGTCCTAAAGCTGGAAATCCGTCCGGTCCTTAAGTGGTTAATAACAGTTTTCACTGTCCTTCTAGGCACTGGTAAAGCCTTTGAATTTTTTTGGTATCCATCTCTTGACTTGTGCCTGTCCACAACTTTATCCCGGAGATCTTTCGACAGTGCCTTGCCACCGATAGTTTATGGTTTGCTTCAGTTGCACTACTAGGGAAATGATCCAGGAAAGCTCTTTTCATGCTGAGCTCATCACAATGACCACAGTTGAAGGTCAAATGGCTTTGTGTGCCATTGAGAAAGTGATTAGCTCCACATAATTTTTAGGAGGGGTGGTGATCCTTTTTCCAACTCAGTGATTCGGTTTTTGAAATTTTTTTATATTTTTTGCTGACATGTTGGTTTTATACCTTTCACTTGGATTGGATGTTATAAGTTGCACTGAGTAAATACAGCTGTATAAAGCAAAAAACGGTCTTCATTTCAGGCTGCAAAGCAACATCATGTGAATATTTTAAAAGGAGGCGATTCTTTCCTATACCCACTGTATATCACATACACACACATAATACAAACTACATTCCAAGCAACATAGCTACTACTTTTAGATCTCCACAGATATTACAGGTGTAGAGGATGTGCTTTAACAGTAGTTCCGTGTTTTCATAGGTTTATATTATGTGTGCAGCATAGGTATTGCAAATTGCAAACACGTAAGACTTCTATAAAACGGTACATTTTCGTTTACAGATAGTTTACAGGTTATTTTCGTGATGAGCAGTACACTAAAAAGTGTTGAGGAAGCAACATTTTTTTCGTCCAGTGATAGTTTACCTTGAGTTTTAATTAAATCCCAAAATGAATCATAGAATCATGGGATCATAGGGGATTTATTTCAGAAGTAAAATGGAAGGGATTATGTAATAAAGTAATGGGATGAGTTAAATTAGGTTTCTTTTAAATCTAAAATTTAGATTATTAAGTTATAAAATCATGTCATTTTGTTTTCACTGCTATGTGTCATTTCATTACACACAAACACTCCGTGCTCCACACATGTTCTACAACATAAAAAAGGGTTTGCAAGCGAAAAACATGACTAAGGCCCTTTAACACTGCCGCAATTTTGACACGATTTTGCGGGCGTGATTTTGATCTGATTTCAGGGACTGCCTATGCAAACTTTAGGTCTATGGACCTCAGCTCGCATTAAAGTCGGACCAAAGTAGTGCATGGACTACTTTGAAGTTGGCACGACTTGAAGTCGTACATATATGAATGGTTATCATTGGAAATCATGGGGAACGACTCGGCATGCGACTTTGCAGTCTAAAGTTGCAGGACAAGTCGCACAAGTGTGAAAGGGGTCTAAAGCTGGTTATTCTTGAAGGGAAAATGTTGCAAAGTTTAATAAGAACATCACTCTCTCAATCAACACTGACTTTTTTTTTAAATCCTTTTGCTGTTAGCAGTATTAAAGCGATATAGTGGGTGATCCCCTGCTGATTTTGTACATTTGCTCACTGACAAAGAAATGATCAGTCTATAATTCTAATGGTAAGTTTATTTTAACAGTGAGGGACATTACAAAAAAAAAATCCAGAAAAACGCATTTTAAAAAAGTTATAAATTGATTTGCATTTTAAGGAGTGAAAAGAATTTGACCCCTTCGTGAAACATGACTTGGCACTTGGTGGTAAAACCCTTGTTGGCAATCACAGAAGTCAGACGTTTCTTGTAGTTGGCCACCAGGTTTGTACACATCTCAGGAGGGATTTTGTCCCACTTCTTTTTGCAGATCCTCTCCAAGTTATTAAGTGAGGCTGATGTTTGGTAACTCGGACCTTCAGCTCCCTCCACATAATTTTTCATGGCATGAAGGTCTGGAGACTGGCTAGGCTATTCCAGGACCTTAAATGTACTTCTTCTTGAGCCACTCCTTTGTTGCCTTGGCCATGTGTTTTGGGTCATTGTCATGCTGGAATACCCATCCATGACCCATTTTCAATGCCCTGGCCGAGGGAAGGAGGTTCTCACCCAAGATTTGACAGTACATGGCCCTGTCCATTGTCCCTTTGATGCATGAAGTTGTCCTGCCCCCTTAGCAGAAAAACACCCCCAAAGCAGAATGTTTATACATCCATGTTTGATGGTGGGGATGGTGTTCTTGGGGTCATAGGCAGCATTCCTCCTCCTCCAAACAGGGCGAGTAGAGTTGATGCCAAAGAGTTTGATTTTGCTCTCATCAGACCACAAAACTTTTACCCAGTTCTCCTCTGAACCATTCAGATGTTCATTAGCAAACTTCAGACGGGCCTGTACATGTGCTTTCTTGAGCAGATTGACCTTGTGGGTGCTGCATGATTTCAGTCCTTCACGAGGTGAGATCTTGCATGGAGCCCCAGACCGAGGTAGATCGACAGTTATTTTGTGTTTCTTCCATTTGTGAATAATTGCAACTGTTGTCACCCTCTGACCAAGCTGCTTGGCGATGGTCTTGTAGCCCATTCAAGCCTTTTGTAAGCCTACAATCTTGTCCCTGATATCTTTGGGCAGCTCTTTGGTCTTGGCCATGACGGAGAGATTGAAATCTGATTTTACTGTGGACAGGTGTCTTTTATACAGGTAAAGCTGAGATAAGGCGCATTCCCTTTAAGAGAGTGCTCCTAATCTGAGCTCGTTACCTGTATAGAAGACATCTGGGAGCCAGGATTCTTGCTGACTGATAGGGGATCAAATACTTATTTCACTCATTAAAAATGTAAATCAATTTTTAAGTTTTTTGAATTGTGTTTTTCTGAATCAAATCATTTTTTTATTAATTTCCCTTTCAACATACAGAGTAATACAATGCATACAAACATACCCCCACTCACGTCGAGGGGAGAACCCCCCCCCAAACGCCGTTCTATCCCATTACACTCAATCCTTCACCTCCATACATTTTTTCCAGATTTTTCTGGCTGACCCCAGTGTGAAAAAGTATATTTCTTCTTCATTATAGTTTCACTCATTTGTATTTTCCATTCCTCTACTGTCGGTGGATGCCACAAGATCCATTTTTGAGCTATAAGCTTGTGTGCCTGGAACAACTGGAGTGATTCTGTCTCCTGACACCCTGTAATTATCCAGGATGTTCAGGAGGCAAATCCCAGGGTCCAGGCTCTTTGGTCTTGGCCATGACGGAGAGATTGGAATCTGATTGATTGCTTCTGTGGAAAGGAGTCTTTTATACAGGTAAAGCTGAGATAAGGAGCACTCCCTTTAAGAGAGTGCTCCTAATCTTAGCTCGTTACCTGTATAGAAGACACCTGGGAGCCAGGATTCTTGCCGATTGATAGGGGATAAAATACTTTTCACTCATTAAAATGTAAATCAATTTTTACGTTTTTTGAAATGTGTTTTTCTGAATATTTTTGTTATTCTGTCTCTCACTGTTAAAATAAACCTACGATTAAAATTATAGACTGATCATTTCTTTGTCAGTGGGCAAACATACAATATCAGCAGGGGATCAAATACTATTTTCCCTCACTGTAGGAAAGTATCATAGCTACTTGTTTAAGGCCACATGCACAGTGTATTCTTTTAGATGCCTTTTCTCCTAGGAGAAAAGCAGCAGAAAAAATCTTGGTAAAAAACGCATTCCTGCATGCGCATTCATGCGTTTGACGTTAATGCATTGTATTGGCCAGAATAATAATTTATCCTGTCCATTAGAATGTATTAACATGTATAAACAGGCCTATCATTAATGTGCGTCATGTGTTTTATCAGTGTAAACACTCCTCTTTAGAACATACAAGTGATGGCTTTTTTCGGCCTCTAAATGCCCCATATTTCAACCCCTGTAACACATTTGTGTGCATGGACACCTAGATTAAAATTAGAGGCAGAAAAAAAAGTAAAACTCCTGTAAAACAGGTTTTTAAGGTCAAATGTGCATAAGTTCTTAAACATTTTTTTTTTGTCATTTCTTTGGTTACTTCCTGGTTTCCAGGCCCATGCAAATAAGGTCATACCATCCCAGAAGTCTAGAGGAGGGAAGGAGGGGTTTTCTCAGCTAAGCACACCATATTTTGCATGCATGCTTGAGCTAAAGGCAGATAGATTCCAGAACGGTTACATGAATCATCTGCCCTAAATTCAAGAAAGGGTGTGTTTCAAAGTGATTTCTAAGGAAAAATAGGATTTTTTTCATTATACTTACCTTTAAAATCCTTTTCTTTGAGTACATCACGGGACACAGAGTGAGGCTAATATTCATTACTTACTGGGTTATACTTCACCTCCAGGTGAATGGACACTGGTAGACCAAAGGTCTGTAAACATGAAATGATCCCCTATATAACCCCTCCCATACAGGAAGTACCTCAGTTTTGTTGCAAGAAATTAATCCTCAAAAAAGAGGGGAGGGACCTCGGTGTCCCGTGATGTACTCAAAGAAAATGATTTCACAGGTAAGTATGACGAAAAAAAATAAAAACTAATTTCTTTCTCATACATCACAGGACACAGAGTGAGGCCCTTATTACTTACTGGGACGGCCCAGAGCAATAGCCTTGAGGGGAGGGAGACACCCTGCCAAACAATAGCCATCAGACCTTATACGGCAGCATGCAGTACACTGTGGCCAAAAGCCGTTTTCTCGACTGCTCGAACAACCACTTGATAAAATTTTGTGAACGTATGCACAAAAGACCAGCTAGCAGCCTTACAAATCTGAGCCAGATACCTGATGGTAAAAAGCCCAGGGGGTTCCTACACCCCTGGTAGAATGAGCTCTCGCCCTGAAGGGAGGAGCTTTAAGTTTCAGACTGTAAACCTGGATGATCAATTGATGGACCCAATTGGCAATGGAAGCTGCCTGCCCCTTCTTGGGTCCTTCTGGTAAAACAAAAAAGGAGTCTGATCCTCGGATCTCCGCAGATCTAGACAAACTCTGACTGCTCGCACTACATCCAAGGAGTGCAGTCGCCCCTCTTGCGCCGAACGAGGCCGAGAGAAAAAAAAGAAGGCGGCAAAACAATGTCCTGATTCAAATGAAAGGCCGACACCACTTTTGGCAACAAGGATGGAACAGGTCTTAACACGACCCTGTCGTGGTGAAGAATCAAGTATGGTTCCCTGCACGAATGGGCCGCCAACTCCGAAACTCTTCTAGCCGAGGTGATGACCATCAGGAAGGCTAGCTTGCACGACCGCAAGACTATTGGAATTTCCTTGATAGGCTCAAACGGTTGTTTCTGTAACACAGACATGGCACCAACACTTTACCCCCTGCATAAAGGTTTGGATCAGCGAATGGGAGGCCAAGGGCCTTTGGAAGAATACTGACAATGCCGAAATCTGACCCCTGATTGTACTCAAAGCCAATCTGATTTCCACAGCCCACTGTAGAAAAGAATTCTCCCAATCACGTTTTTTCCGAGGATGCCATTTTCTGGCTTCACACCAAGCAATATAGGCTTTCCAGATCCTATAATAGATCTTCCTAGTGACCATTTTTCTGGCATTCACTAGGGTAGACATCACCTGTCCCGAGATGCCGCAATTCTTTAATACCCTGGCTTCAATAGCCATGCCATCAAATTTAGAGACTATAAATTGGGGTGGAATATAGTACCTTGAGACAGTAGATTGGGGTGGCGCGGAAGTGTCCATGGCCCGTCTATTGCCAATCTCACAATCTCTGGGGAACCAGAGCCTTCTGGGCCAGGTTGGTGCTACCAGGATGACTTGAAACTCCTCTCTCAGAATCCTGTGCAACAAAATGTGGAAGGAGAGGGATTGGGGGGAAAGCATAAACCAGAAAGAACTGGTTCCATGGAACGACTAGAGCATCTGCTCCAACTACCAGGGGATCCCTTCTTCGGGACACAAACTGCTGTAGCTTGTTGTTCAACCTGGATGCCAATAGATCGACTTCTGGCCATCCTCAACGCTGGAAGATTTCCCGAAACACATTTGGATGTAGGGACCATACCCCCGGTCAGATCTGCTGGCAGCTGAGATAATCTGCCTTCCAGTTCTCTACCCCCAGGATGTGGACCACCGATAGAACCGGCACATGTCCCTCTGCCCAGGTTAATATGTGGTTCATCTCCTCCTGAGTTGAACGGCTCCTGATACCACCCTGGTGATTGATATAGGCCACTGCAGTGGCATTGTCGGACTGAACCCTGATGGGGCAGTCCTGAAGCTCCACCGTCCAGGACCATAGGGCCAGACGTACCACCCATAACTCTAGGATGTTGATGGGCAGGCTCTGCTCTGCCCTTGACAATCTTCACCTGGGCTGTGAGCCCCTCTAGGGTCGCTCCCTAGACCGAGACTGGAGCCTGTGGTCAGTACTTTCAAAGACACCGGGAGGATGGATCTTCCCTTTTGCAGGTTCTGATCCTGAAACCACCAGCTTAGGCTTAAGCGCATCCAGGGAGATATGGACATGAGGTAATCCTGGGCTTGTGCTCTCCTGTTCCAAGCCGACAAGATGCTTTGTCATATAGGCCTGGAATGGAATTGAGCATAGGGAACTGCCTCGAAGGATGACATTATCCTTCCCAGAAGACTCATTATTACCCAGTCCAGGTTTTGTAAATACCGCACTGTGCAGGCTACACTGTGTTCCAGGGCCTGTAGTGAGTGATCTCTGAGCAGGAAAGAACGTACGTGCACCATGGTGAACCAAGCTGCGCAATGACAGACCTCTGAACGCAGACTCTCCATAAGGTAAAACAGAAAGATACAACAGAAAAAAGGTACTCCCATTCAAACACCAGCAGCTAGCCCAAAGTCCCCCCTGCGATTACCGCTACACAGGTGTCCAGCCTTAGCTAGATTGACAGATTGTTACACACAAGCAAATAAGGGGGGATTTCACTTACCCGTCCAGGTGCAAGGCAACCTTAGTAACTACGAGCCAAATCTTCACCCATCACGGCGGGTTCCTGTCACTTGAGGATCTTCAAGGCCTGGGTACCCTTTTCATGTTTTAGGGTCCACTCCCTTGAACCTGTACAGCATCCTGCAGGAATACCTTAGCTCTGTGTTGTCCAGGATTCCACTACACAGGGTCCAGCGCCCAGAGGTCGCATTACAGGCAAAACCTTGTTGGATCCTTGCGTCTTCTTAGTGAGGCTTGGGTACCATTTATTTTAGCATATAAGCTTGTTTCAAATGGATCCAATCGCTCAATCCCTTGATTCATTTTAGAACTGTGCTGGGAATTCAAGACCTGGAGCTCAAGAGAGCTCACACAAACGTGCCCATCCACCTTGCTGACACTAGTAAAAAACGGAGGTACTTCCTGTATGGGAGGGGTTATATAGGGGACCACTTAATGTCTAAAAACCTTTGGTCTACCGTTGTCCATGCACATGGAGATGAAGTATAACCCAGTAAGTAATGAATAATAGCCTCACTCTGTGTCCCGTGATGTATGAGAAATAAAACATGGAGACATGGAAGGATGGGGGGGTTTTCTTTGAATATTAAACATGTAATAGTGTTTTTCGTTTCTCATGCTCAGATGCAGAGTAGTTCCACTTTAAGGTTCATCTGTGTGAACACTGTATACAAGATATGAAAGATTGCCTCAGAAAACTAGCATTTAGTTGAAGTTGTACAGGGACACCAGCATGATATGTTCAGCTTAGTTAAGTAATGCAGGCCGAATCCTCCTCCAGCAGTCACATATGAAGTCACAATCTACTAAAATCCTATAGAGGAAGGATTAGGTTATATACCTTCTTGCTGCTAGAAGAACTTTTTTCCATCTTGTCTTTCATAAGCTCCCCTTTTTCCTTATTTGAAGATTTCGATTTGTTTCGGTCTTTTTCATTTGAGTGTGGGGAATCTGATGGACTCTCACTTTTACTATGTTTCAAAGAGCCACCTAAAACAACAGCTTGCATTAGAAATAAATTACACTTTAGAAAATCTACTGCAGATACCCAGAGCTGATAGTTTGCATTTAAAAGCCATTAAAAAGTAGTTTCACTTAAAAGTGGAATTGAATCAAAATTATACTGCAAATCTGTGATGAATAAAACTAGATAATAGTTAGACAAACTGCTTGACTTTATATAATGTATTTACAACAGCTGGGCTGTGTGCGTCTATTGAGCCAATGGCTCCTGCCTCAGTCCCTGTGAGGGGGGAGAGAAAGCGCAGCACTGCTGCTCTTGGACAATGCTGGAACGAGGTCAGGCTCAGGTAAGTATTTAGGCTGGGTTCAAACTATTGTGAATTGGATGCGGGTTTCTGCATGACAGGGGAATGTCACCGGCTCTCAAAGGAGCCAGTAAACACATCTCTGGGGTGGCTGTGGAGCGCACAGCAAATGAGTCCTGTGCGTCTTTGGCTCCGTTTCAGGTTCGAATTTAGGCAAAAATTCAGACCTGAAAATGGTGAACAGGGACACACAGGACCCCCTGCTGTGCCCCACGGCCACACATAGTGTGAACCCTGTCCTAAAGGTTTTTTTTACCTTAAATGTAAAAAATGTATCAAGGGAGAAGTACAGCCAAAGCTCATGCGGCAGTACTTCTCCTGTGGATCACATGAGTGCAGTCAGTTTTGCACTCCTGTGACCAGTTTTCAGCAGAGAACGGACTGAAGTCTGCTCTCTGCTGAGGTTGCAGAAGTCGGTCCAAGTTCCTTGTCACGACCACAGTGTCGGGATCCGCCAGATCCCTGGACCAACTCCCAGCTCAGCCTCTCAGCGAGCCACTGAAAGGCTGAGCCGGCCACCCCCCGCCCCTCCACAGCCCAGCACTCCAGTGAGCAAGGAGGGGGCAGAGAGCTGTGACTGACAGTCACCTGCTCTCTGCTCACAGAGCTATGAGAACCGAGCGGTTGGCGGTGTTTGAACGCTCGGTTCTGTGTTCGAGGCACCGGGGGACCGATGTAGCATCCACTTAGGGAAGTATGATTCTTTAAAAAAAAAAAAAAAAAAAAAAAAATAAAAAAAAAAAAAAAAAAAAAAAAAAAGGAAAATAACACATACTTCTCTCTTAACCACTTGCCGACCACCTGCCGCAGTTATACAATGGCAAGGTGGCTCGGCTGTGCGAATCTCCGTACCAGTACGGTGACTTGTGCCCTAGCATCTCTGCGCACTTGCGGAAATTAGCCAGCAGGGGAGGCAACCAGCGGGTCTGGCAGACTATGTCCGCCAGCAATCGTTCCCCACAGAGACAGAATGGGGATCTGCTGAAGTAAAGGGGATTACACAGAGATCTGGTCTTTCTGCTATGCAGGAAGACTAATCTCTATTATCCCAAGCAGCCCATCACCCCATAAAGTTAGTAAACACACTCAGGGAACACAGTTAACCCTTTGATCGCCACTGATGTTAACCCCTTCCCTTCCAGTGTCATTAGTACAATGTCAGTGCATATTTTTAGCACTGATCAGTGATCACTGTAATAAAGTCGCTGGTTCCCAAAAAAGTGTCAGTTAGGTGTCCAATTTGTCCGCCGCAATGTCACAGTCCCACTAAAAATCACTGATCACTGCCATTACTAGTAAAAAATGAATAATAAAAATGCCATAAATCTATCCCTTATTTGTAGAAACTATAACTTTTGCACAAACTAATCAATATACGCTTATTGGGGTTTTTTTTTTTTTAACCAAAAATATGTAGCAGAATACATATTGACCTAAACTGATGAAGAAATTAGAGTTTTAAATTTTTTTTATTGGGTATGTTTTATAGCAGAAAATAAAAAATAGGTTTTTTTTCAAAATTGTCGCTCTCTTTTCGGACATAAGTTTTATTTGGGTACATCGGCGCACGACCGCGCAATTGTCAGTTAAAGTAACGCAGTGCTGTAGCGCAAAAAATGGCCAGGTCATTAACCACTTAACACAAATAGCCGTTTATTAACGGCAGCAGCTTTAAGTGGATGTATTGGGGTGTAGCCCGTACCGGAATCGGCCGGAATCGGCTTCAATCGGGACTCCTTCATATATATGTCAGGAAGCGACGTCACAACGTCAATTCCAGTTCACTCGGTGGCCAATGGTGCTGATTTTTTTAAAAAATGACAGTATTCAGAATCACAGTTTTTGGCGATCTGAATACCGTGAAGTGCAAAGGAGGGATTAGGGGTCTTTTAGACGCTCAATCCCTTCATAAAGAGTACCTGTCACCACCTATTACTGTCACAAGGGATGTTTACATCCCTTGTGACAGCAATAAAAGTCATCAGATTTTTTTTTTTTTTTTAAGGAACAGTGTTAAAATATAAATAAATTAAAAAAATTTAAAGCGCCAATGTCCCCACGAGCTCGCGCAACAAAGAAAATGCATACGCAAGTCGTGCCCGCATATGTAAACAGTGTTCAAATCACACATGTGAGGTATGGCTGCGATCGTCAGTGTGAGCAATAATTCTAGCAAAAGACCTCCTCTGTAACTCTAACCTGGTAGCCGTAAATGTTTGTCGCCATTCCGTGAATGTGCAAAATTTTCAACCGTAACATGTATGGTATCTATTTACTCGGCGTAACAGCCTCTTTCACAATACACAAACAAACTGGGCTAACTTTACTGTTGTCTTATGTTTTTAACTCAAAGTGAATTTGTTCCCAAAAAAAAAAAAAAACATGCAAGACCGCTGCGCAAATACGGTGTGACAAAAAGTATTGCAACGATCACCATTTTATTCTCTAGGGTGTTTGAAACAAAAAAATATATAATGTTTTGGGGTTCTAAGTACTTTTCTAACAAAAAAAAAAAACAGATTTTAACTTGTAAGCAACAAGTGTAAAAAAAGGGCTCAGGGGCTGAAGTGGTTAAAGAAAAAAAAAAACAAAAAAAAAAAAAACACCTTTATCCTTTACAACCACTTGAATTATAAAATCATATTATTCCACTAAAGCCAACAGTCTTATCAGGCAAATGATCTGAACTCCTATTTACCTGCAGATATCCATTATTTGCAAACCGCTAAATTCTATGGTGCAGCGATCCTTACAGATATATGAAACTGCATCTTTTCCAGCAGATAGGCTCCTGTGACAGCGAGCTGGTGGAATTTGTTGCAATATGTACGTAAGCCATCAGCCCTCCTCAGTGACCGAAATCAACCAGTGGGCTGTTTCATATTTTTATCAAATAGTTTTATAAAGAAAAGCCATGCAACATAAATCCTTATTGCAATTTTGAATTAGCAGTAGCGAGTGTGGAAGAATTGTAGCTCATCCTGGCCAACTATACTGTATAGTGACAAAATTGAACTACACTCACCTGTTCCATTTTCTTCTTTGCGTCTCTTCGTGTCTTGGGTCACTTCACGTTCATTGTTTGAGTGATCCTTTGAAGAACAAAAAGGAGACATATGCAGATTACAACAGGCATATTTATATATATATATATAGATTTGGGTTTAGTGCTATGAATTTAAATATGGAGTTCATCTAAATGTAATATTTCCATTTTGGGTAGCTGCTGGTAGTCAATTCCAATACATCTTAGTGCCGGTTCACACTGGTGCGGCTTTTAAACGACTTCTGTAGAGAAGTCAATGCAGGTCGTTCTGAAGTCGCCACCCCCAAAGTAGTACAGGAACCTTTTTCTAAGTCTGAGCCACTTGAGTCGCTCCTATTACGATTCCATTGCACTGCATGGAGCGCGACTTGCCAGGTGACCAAGTCGCCCCAGTGTGAACCAGCACTTCGGAACCCTGGTCACACCACATTCTGCACTCATTTTTCAAAATAACACAATGTAAAAATGTGTGTATCCTGGGTGAAAGCGGTGTGAATATATGTGTAACTTTTTTAATAGACCCCTTAAGGCTACATTCACGCGAGAATAGTAACAGCAGGCATCAGAGATTCATGTGGTGGCTCTCAGCGGTTAGGTGCGGCAGTCTGCCCCGTTCACTATGACAGGTTCCTGGCAGCCGCAGCTTTGTGTGTGTCCGCAGGTAGTTCGCTGGCTGTGCAGAGTGCCGTAATGACCTGTTTTTATAATGAACGGGGCCAACGACCTGTCAGTGAATGGGGCTGGCAGCTGCCCCTAGCCACTGAGACCTGTCATTATAGTGAGTGGGGACCAATGACCTATCATAGTGAGCGGGGCCAACGACCTATCATAGTGAGCAGGGCCAACGACCTATCATAGTGAGCAGGGCCAACGACCTATCATAGTGAGCAGGGCCAACGACCTATCATAGTGAGCAGGGCCAACGACCTATCATAATGACCAGGGCTGGCGGCCGCACCTAGCCACTGAGACCTGCCATTATAGTGAACGGGGCCAACGACCTATCAAAGTGAACAGGGCTGGCGGCCGCACCTAGCTGCTAAACGCCACAGCAGGCATCTGAGATCTGCTACTAATCGCACAGGTCCCAATTACCGGTGTGAATGTAGCCTTAGTGTTCACGTTATAACAGCAAACATAAAATTACACAAACCCTTTTCCTTTCTTTCCTTTCTTTTTCTTCCTTTTTCTCTCTTTCCCGAGACCTCTCTCTTGTTTTGTCAATCTCTTTCTTCTCTACCTCTTTCTCTTTGCTCTTGGATGTTGGAGGTGTAGTGTGGTTTGTGTAGTGCTGTTAAATGAAAAGACATTACAAAATTACAGCCTTACACACGACACACAAGTCAAGACATCTATCTGAAAACATTTTATTTTCTTGTCCAGCCCATCTGTTAAAATCCAAACTAAAAAAATAAATGTCATTAGAGCCATTTGTGTGTTCCCTGTCAAAACGTCTCTTGTTTTTCCAACAGCAGTGCAGTCATTTTAAGTTCAGAGAGAAGTTTGATGCTGATCTTAAAACTTAAAAATTTTGCACTGAACTACTTTTTTTTTTTTTTTAAATCTCCATCTGTGTAATCTGGGTGAACTAAACACAGAATATACAGTATTTTATGCCTTTCAACTTGGAATTAAATGAGGCAGGAAGAAAACTTAACTCACAAAAGATGTCAAGTCAAGAAGGCAACCGCATTACCTAACCACCTGATTACATTTTCTTTGATAAGGTTTTGAAAAAGAAAGCATACAAAAAAATACATGTAAACAAAACAATTGGGAGTAGCAGCTCACCGCCAGTAGCGCTTAGTGTAGTACAAGTAATACACCTGATTACTACTTAGAAGCTGGAATTACTAATATAGCTAAAAAAGGGACCGACGCTGCAACTGCTTGCTAGCTTACGCACAACTCCTTGTACCCTTTTCTCATGCACACTGACATGACATTACATATAGGATTAACCTTTTCCTTTACATCTCCTTTCATGTTCTGCCATCTATTTAAAGGGTAAGTTCACCTTTGCAGAAAATCTGTAAGGTGAACTTACACTGGACCCCTTTCCCTATCAACCCCAGTTCTGCTATACAGGAGCACCGCGATCATTCGCTGTGAGACATCGGGTCGCCGCTTCACCAGTCCACGGCTTAATCTCATAAACGTACCTCTCAGCATGTATGGATATGAGGCATGTTAATTGGCTGCTGCCATCACATGGACAACACTGACCAATCAGAACCCACCTAGCCTGTCCTGTCATCACTGGAGAAGAGGAGAGAAAACTGCAGGTATTTAACATCCCCGGACAGGTAAAGTGGTGACCCGATGTCACGCAGCAGGGTATAGTGGGACTTGGGGGGATAGGGAAGGGGTCCAGTGTAAGTTGACCTTACAGATTTTCTATAAAGGTGAACTTACACTTTAAAAGGAAACCTGCAACTAGAAACACGGGGGTGAATTTTCAGGCCCTTTAAAAATGCTAGTTGCCTTGCAATCATCATTGGCTTTAAATAGTTTTTAGACATTGACGTGGTCTGAACTCATACATTGCATACCTGTTCGGGATCAGTAACTCAAAGTATGAATTCCAATGGACCAGCAATAAGCCAGGCATCAATCTTTTTCAAAATCGTGGTTCAGCAATGGCAATATTTGTATCTTTGTTTTTTACATGACAGGTTTCCTTTGCAGAGGATTCACAATTGCAGGATGTAATCGCAGGTTATTTTGTGCACGGTGTTAAGGCAGCCCGTTTATTATGAATGGGCTGCCAACACCACAAATAGATCAAAAAATGCCCATGACTTTTTTTTTTTTTTTAGCAATCTAGTGCACCACAACACATAGTATATGAATGGCTGACACCTAAAATGAAGGCACCATACCCAATACTTAAATTTTCAATCAAGTGCCTTTTAAAATGCATACAGATGCTGGATGGCATTCTTTGTACAAAGACACAGATTTGTGCTTATGGAGAAGGTAGGTAACCAGGTGCCGTGGCACACTGGGTAGTCTGCTGGCTATTTCAAAATGCCTAAATGTTGCCAAAAAAAATTGTAAACAAGCCAGAAAGTCTGCCTTTTGGTTACAAAATGGCACAGGTTTTCATGGCGCATTACAAGCATGCAGGCCATGTCAGTTGATAAGGACATCAGGCACCTACACAGCATCCTTGTTTGCCCCACTCCCCTGCCTCTTTCCATCAGCACTGGGGTCATACTAGCTGAGTAAAGCCTCTTACACACGCTTATATTTTCGGATGACCAAACATCCGTTTTTATGTCGCATGCTAGTTTCATGTGGAAAGCGAAGAGGTTACTCACCATACAAAAATTCTGGTACGACAGAATAAAACTTCAGAAGTGACGTAATGTGTTGAATAGTTTTGTATGTTTTTTTTTTTTTTTAATTTCTGAGCATACGTAGTCTTGCTCTTACGATTTTTTTTCGGATGAAAACCGTACTACTTCCAGGGGTGTCCAAACTATGGCCCTCCAGTTGTTCTGGAACTACAATTCCCATCATGCCTGGTTATGTCTGTGAATGTTATAGTTTTACAATGCCTCATGGGACTTGTAGTTCTGCAACAGCTGGAGGGCCGTAGTTTGGTCACCCCTGAACGAACATCGTACATTGAGTTCACGTACGACAAAAATTTTATAGTCTACACGTCAGGATTTTTTTCGTCCGAAAAGTCAGAATCGACTGTAAAAGGACCATATTAATGGTAAGATTTTCGGATGACCGGTCGTCAAAGGAAAATTACTGTACGAATTTCGCATCGCGTGTACGAGCCTTTAGGGAGAGAAATTGAGGGAGAAGAGAAATGCTGGGATACTAGCAAGTACTAGACATACTTGTCTAGAATTTCAGCTGACTCCTACCGAAATGGATAAAAATTTAAGCTCTGGGTGGCATTGCCGACAGCACCCAGATCAATAAAACTTAAATGAAAAATCAAAGGAACAAGGTGCAAAATTATCATTTGAATAATAACCGCATCCAATCAGATGCAGTAACTGAGTATTCATGCAACTGCAGGTGCTCCAGCTGCTTGAAAACAACAGAAAGCAATGCAGATTCCTGGACTCATGCTTTTTTGGCATGGAAGCTTAAGGGTTACCATACACATTACATTCTGACTGTACAATCTGATCAGTTTTCCTTTAGTTTGTCACAACTATATAAATTGGACAAACCTAACCAATCTAACTTGTATCCAGTTGCGCAGGCCTATGCAATAAATAGTTGCTGATAGCTCTAAAGAAGAATATACAATCTGACTGTATAGTAACCCTAAGCTCAGCCAAAGTAGGGGAGCGTTAACAAAATTTCAAAAGATTTGGGTGGAATGGCTTCACACACCTATTCTGGTAGCAAAACATTTGTCCTATAGGAGTTTAGAGAAGAACAAAATGAAAGGGAATTATAGATGTTAAAAGCTTTGGAATATAGGAGCAATAACTTTAATTTTGGACCAAGATGGGTCGACATGAGTCAAAATATGTACTAATCTTATCTGAGAAAGTATTTTACCAAAAGAGTAGTTGATGTTTGGAATATACTTTCAGCATAGATAATGAGTCAGTCAATAGTAAGTGGATTCAAACATGCTTGGGACAAACATAGCTCTATACTCAGACAAATAAGTTAAAAACAAAAAAAACACATAAAAAAATGGAGCAGACTCGATGGATCACTTGGTCTCGTTTTCTGCTGTCACTCTATTTTCTATGTTAAAAGAGAAGTATGGGAACAAAATAAAAAAAAAAACATACAGACTAACCTCTGTGTGATGCTGCAACTTATCAACAAGAGTGAGAACTGTGCTCTTGGTCTTCTCTGAGCGAAGAGCAGTGACTGTCCGCCACCGCTCTCTGCTCTGCCGCTCCAGTGCACACTGAAGTACCAGGCTGGAGAGGGGATGGGCACAGCTGGTTTCGACTCTCAGTTGCAGTTGAGGGCCAAAGCCAGCTGTCAATCAGGTAGCTGGGTGGATCCTGCAAATATGGTCTGGATCATTAGAGAGCCTGGAGGGGTTCTGCGATGTCAGCTGACAGTGGGCAATAGCACACTAGAAGATGACTATGGGTAATATGAGCGTAAAAGTGAGTGCACTCCTGTGACTCAGAAGAAAAGAATAGCCAAAAAAAGGCTTTTAAAATCTTACACTGCTGCAGTAATAATGAACATAAAGATGTATTTTAAAGCAGAACTTACCTTTCCTTATTTTTTTGCAATGCAGTCGCAGCTACATATTTGGAAAAAATGTGTGTGCATGCAAACCTGCAAATTCATCGCTTAGTTTTTTCAACAGTTCAAAATATGCTTTGCACTCAGGTGCTGCAAAATTTCCACAGTGGTCATAGACTTTTACCACTTGCAAAGTATGTTAGTGCCCTCTGCATGCTAGGAAGGGGTAAACATACCTTGCCGTGTGTACTCCCTCCTCATTTTAAAGGGGAACTAAACTCTGGATCTCCCCACTGGACGCTGACATCTTTGAGCAGCCGGCTGCTTTCCTTGGCCGGGGCGATAAGACATCAATCCCATGCATGCACAGCATCTCAGTCAGCTTTGGCTTTGCAGAATTTCTACAGTGGGCTATGTGTGGCAGCTCACTGTACAGGGGTGGACAGGCAGGTAGGTAACTTAAATGCAGAAGAGCCAAAACATGTCACTCCTGCATTAAAAATGCTTCCTGTTCGCCCATTTTTATTTTGCACATAGTTCCACTTTAACACCACTCACAGTACATAAACCAACAAACATTCACTGAATCTCTGTCGCTGTCTGCCTTTTCTGACAGCTTTCTCTGTTCTAAGCTGACAATTGCTATCCACGCATCTCTGAATTAGTCAGACTTACTGCAAATTGCATCTATAAAGCATCCATGTGGCAGTGCAAACAGAAATCGCACAACAGCTTAAACACTATGCACAAGTTTTACAGAAGGCTGCAAAGCTATAGTGATAGAGTGGTGATACAATCCTCTTAATACACATCCAAAAATGAAAGCAGTTGCTGCAGATTACTTCCTGTAGGGGAAGTGATTACATCAGATGGAATATAATGCACTTTCTTAATCAGCTGAGAGAAGTAACAAAAGAGGCTTCTGCAAGATGGCGGGTTTTTGAAACAACCATAGAGAAGAAAGTTTTGTAGGTATGCATGTATGCACACACAATTTGTCCTCTGCTATTTACAGGGATTGCATGAAAAATGTTAACATTTAGGCTGGGTTCACACTATCCGACAAAAAAATGGTCCGACTTTGATCCTACACTGCTGTGCGATTTACGGTCCTACATAGGGTCAAAGTCGGACCGTTTGTCTGTGAACAGGGATCCGACTTTGATCCCGACAATGCCAGGCACTTTGTGCTCTGGGGATTTTGAAGGGGAACTCCACGCCAAATTTAAAAAAAAAAAAAAAAACTGGCATGGGGTCCCCCTCCAGGAGCATACCAGGCCCTTTGGTCTGGTATGGCTTTTAAGGGGAACCCCATGCCGAAAAAACAGCGTGAGGTCCCCCCCCCCAAAATCCATACCAGACCCTTATCCGAGCACGCAGCCCGGCAGGCCAGGAAAGGGGGTGGAGACAAGCGAGCGCCCCCCCCCCTCCTGGACCATACCAGGCCACGTGCCCTCAACATGGGGAGTATGGGTGCTTTGGGGCAGGGGGGGGGGCTCTGCGCCCCCCACCCCAAAGCACCTTGCCCCCATGTTGATGAGGACAAGGGTCTCTTCCCGACAACCCTGGCCGGTGGTTGTCTGGGTCTGCGGCGGGGACTTATCGGAATCTGGAAGCCCCCTTTAACAAGGGGGCCCCCAGATGCCGGCCCCCCACGCTATGTAAAGGAGTATGGGGTACATCGTACCCCTACCCATTTACCTGGAAAGAAATATGTACACAAAAAAACACACAGCTTTTTAAAATATTTTATTAAATCTGCTCCGGCGGTCTCCCCTCTCTGGCTCTTCTTTCTTCGGCTCTTTTGCGGGGTCTTTCATCTTCTGAGGGGTCTTCTTTCTTCTCCTTCTCTGCGGCGTCTTCTGCTCTTTTGCCAGTCTTCTCCACTCTCTTCTTCTTCTTCCCATGTTGACACGACGGGATCTCCTTCACGAATGCCCTCTCCGCTCTGTGCTGTGCCTTATATTGGCATGGGGTGTGGCCACCAGATGACATCACCTGGAGGCCCCGCCCCATATGAGGTCACATCCTGGGGGTGGAGCTGTGACATCAAGTGTTGTCATCTGGTGGCCACACCCCATGCCAATATAAGGCACAACACAGAGCGGAGAGGGCATTAGTGAAGGAGATCCCGTCGTGTCAACATGGGAAGAAGAAGAAGAAGAGAGGGAAGAGGACAGCGGAGAAGACCGGCAAAAGAGCAGAAGACGCCACAGAGAAGAAAGAAGACCCCTCAGAAGATGAAAGACCCCGCAAAAGAGCCGAAGAAAGAAGAGCCAGAGAGGGGAGAAGACCGCTGGAGCAGATTTAATAAAATATTTTAAAAGCTGTGTGTTTTTTTGTGTACATATTTCTTTCCAGGTAAATGGGTAGGGGTACGATGTACCCCATACTCATTTACATAGGGTGGGGGGCTGGCATCTGGGGGCCCGGCATCTGGGGGCCCCCTTGTTAAAGGGGGCTTTCAGATTCCAATAAGTCCCCGCCCGCAGACCCCGACAACCACCGGCCAGGGTAGTCGGGAAGAGGCCCTTATCCTCATCAACATGGGGACAAGGTGCTTTGGGGTGGGGGGCGCAGAGCCCCCTCTGCCCCAAAGCACCCATACTCCCCATGTTGAGGGCACGCGGCCTGGTATGGTCCAGGAGGGGGGGGGCGCTCGCTCGTCCCCACCCCCTTTCCTGGCCTGCCGGGCTGCGTGCTCAGATAAGGGTCTGGTATGGATTTTGGGGGGGACCCCACGCTGTTTTTTCGGTATGGGGTTCCCCTTAAAATCTGTACCAGACCAAAGGGCCTGGTATGCTCTTGAAGGGGGACCCCATGCCAGTTTTTTTTTTTTTTTTTAAATATGGTGTGGAGTTCCCCTTCAAGATCCCCAGAGCACAAGTCGCATGCCAAACTTGGATCAGTGAAGACACGGATACGACTTTGATCCGACTTCAATGCCTTTCAATGGGCTGAAGTAGGATCAAAGTTGGACAAAAGTAGTACAGGAACCTTTTTCAAAGTCGGTCTGACTTTGAAAAACACATGTCGGAGCAGTTAAGACGGATCTCATAGGGAATCATTGTTTTTGTGACGTAATGCAACTTGTGCTCCTAATGTCGGTCCAAGAATCGGACTAGTGTGAACCCAGCCTTAGTTCTACTGTAAGCTTTAACCGGTTCCTGACCACGTAGCGTATATTTACTTCTGCACTGTGGCAGCATAGCGCAAATTGCCGTCTATAAAACGGCGGCTCACGCTCTTGTGCCCTCTGCACTATGCAGGAGTGTGCCCAGGGCACGGCCGGACCCGATGTCCGCCGGCGAGCTGCGATGATCTGGCAGAGAGAGAGAGAGCGGGGAACCGCCGTCATTGGGATCGGTTAGATCTCTTATGCCCATGGTAGCCCAGCCCCCCACACAGTTGGAACACGCCTAGGGAACACAGTTGTAGCGTTTTCAAACCATGAGAATTCATTTCTGTTGTTTTTACAAATTTTTTTTTTTTTTACTGGTAATGGCGGCGATCTGCGATTTTTATTGGGACTGCGATATTGCCGTGGACATGTCAGACATTTTTGACACTTTTTTGGGACCATTGACATTTATACAGCGATCAGAAATTTAAATAGCCACTGATTACTGTATAAATGTCACTGGCAGGGAAGGGGTTAACCTGCAGGGGGCAATCAAGGGGATAACTGTGTTCCCTCAGCGTGTTCTAACTGTGTGGAAGCTGGGCTGCCAGGGGCATAAGAAATCTAACTGATCCTGATGACAGGGATCAGTAGATCTCTGTCATGCCGCCTGACACAGTCTAACAGGTGTCGCTGGTGGACACGGGGTCTGCCCAACCCGCGGCCCCACTCAGGGAAAGTGTGGCAGGCATGAGAGCGTGCTCGCCCTCTAGCTGCTTGTGTGCAGATCGCCATTTACAGGCGCCGATTCAAGCTACACTGGCACCCTGCAGCAGTAAAAGTACATGAGCCAGTCAGGAACCGGTTAAGTAGGATTAAAAAAAAAAATGTACACTATTGTTTCTGGGCCCTAATACAGATACAAACAACACACACGTGTGGTATTACTGCGATCGTCAGCAACAGAATTTATTTTTGGGTTATTCTTTGGTGGCAAATTTTGGTATTACCTATATATCAATACTGTTATGCTGTGTTATACAATACAATAAATGCAGTGCTCACTATTGCACGCAACCTAAATAGAAGGTAACAATCACCACTAGTGATAAAGTGAATAAGTTAATCATCATTGCACATTATGTACAACATCCTCAAGATTCATCCGTGAAATATCTGGTTTGAAGTGCCACAGTGAGCCCCCTCCACCTGATCACACACAGCCTACTGGAAAAAAACAAAAGAAAAGATCCCAAAAGTATGGGTGGTCGATCAATACTCAAAGCTGCATGGACCTTGTAGTAATGGATCATTCATCACAGGGAACCATAAAGCACATCAGCTGGAGACTCTACTATAGATCTTTTGCTAAAAAAATTAGAGCTCAGCAAAATCAAATGACAGGTCTCCTATAGTAAAAAAAAACACTAGGTTTATTGTCTGAAAAAGCTGTAAATCTACTTGCAATGTATCAAGAAAAAAAGGAGCATAACAAAGACAAACAAGTAAAGCCTCGTACACACTATAAGAATAATCGGGCAAACATTTTCGTCCAAGGGACTTTCGTACGATTTTCGTATAGCGTGTACACAACTTTTGACAGCAGATTCCGACTTTTAGTATGAAAATAACCGAAGGGACAAACTCCAAAAATTTTCTCACATGGAAACAGAACGAACGACTTTAGTTTAATGTGTACCGCTTTTGGCCAAGAAAAACCTGAAAAAGGAAGACTGCGCATGATCAGAAAGAATAAAAACAGAAAAGGGCTTTGTTGTACGAGAATTTTTGTACGAATTTTCCTTCAATTCTGATTTGCTGTGAAACGAAGAAAAATCGGAGGAATATTTGTCCGATTTACTTATAGTGTGTACCCCACTTAAGACAGTATCGCTAGTGCCGACTCCAGCATACAAGGTGATGTTAGCACAGGCTCCTCCCCCATAGTTATTGTAATTTTAAAAAAATGATATATATATCTCAGGAGATATCAGTTACCACCAAAAGAAAGCCCAATTTGTCCTGAAAAAAAACAAGGTACAATCCACGTGGATGCAGTAGTTGTGATGATATGTACAGCTATACTAAAGCATGTCAAAGTTGCAAGATTGTGTTGAGGCATTAACATTTGTTTTACCCTCAGTCACTAAGGGGTTAAACAAAAGTAGATGCTTGCACAATATAGTTGCTGGTAAATCTAAAGGAGATTGTGACATTGTACATTAAGTAGTCCTCTATGATTAAGTCAGGGTCTTAATTAGTCAGTATTAGGTCAAACTCTTTAGAGGGGCATGGTATTGGAAGTCGATCTGTCATACCATCCAACTGGGCGGTCTACTGGTGTGCATGTTCTGTTTTCTTTTTGACAGTTGGGATACAAAATACTGCTTTATATATAAATCTGTTTTCTTCAGGCTATCATAACATGCCCTGAACTAAAACACATTAAGCTTTTAAAACAAATGAAAAAAAAAAAAAAAAAAAAAATATAGTAACAACTTTTGTTGAGGGAAAAAAAAAAAACACCTGGGTGATCAATGTACATTGCAAGGATTTCAACAAACTTTTTTGCAGATACCTACCTTTTGTTGCTCTAAAGTTAAAGCTGTTTGTCTGACTTTTAGATACGGATTCTGAATTGGAATGATTCATTTTTTGTTACTGATCAGCTGAAGCACTTTGTGGCCAAGTACACCTAAAGTGCAGAATTCTTGTAAAATCAGTACATCGATCACACCAGCAGGAAAAATTACATTTTTGGGGACAGGTGTTCCGTACACCAACTGTTTACAGAACGCCTTCTGGTTGCCATATTGCAGGGGTAGGCAACCTTGAAAAGGTGGAGATCTACCTGAACAACATGGGAAAAGAAAGATCACTGGGCACAGTGTCGCCTCCTCACACCTGATTTAAACCTCTAAATGCTGTACTACTGGTGTTGCAGTCGTGTGCATTGCATGGCAATCATGGGTTTAAATCAAGCGGTGAGAGAGCAACATATTGGCTCCTCACCACCTGCCAAACACATTCAGATCGCTTCTCAGAGGAGCAGCAATGCGTAAAGTTGGGGGTGATAATTACCACCCCCATTCCCTACCTCCTTTAGCTGCAGAGGCAGCAGCCAAAAGGTGTACACATGCCACAGCAGGAATGAAACCCCCGTTGCTTTTTATGGGTGCTACCACCTGCCAATCGTAACCCATTCAAGTAAATGGGACGACTCTGCAAGGGCCTTGTAACTGCATACCTCTGCGGGATTCTAACCGTTTAAAACAGGTGTGAGAAACCAACACAACGCTGCCTGCTTTAACCCCTTGTTTGCTGTAGTGCACAAGGTTTCAGGGTACTTGCAGAGCAGCCTCATTCAGTCCAGATCCAGTGTGCAGTTAGTATCAATCCGCATGGGATAGAAGCCAGCACTACAGAGGCATCGGCTTATATGGCTCTTGCTCTCTACTACAGCTCCAACTTTACAAGTAGTGCCTCTGGGTTGCTAACCCTCTCCATATTGCATTGAATTTTAGAGGAAATTGCAACGCTGCAGATTGAAAAGCAAAAGTTATTTTTATTAATATTAAATAACAATACGGCTTGTGCCGCAATTATACATGCATTTTTTCTTCATTTTCCCCCCATGAAAGTAGAGTTACTCTTTAATTCTAATGCTCAAAAATGTTTTTCAGTTCCTTAAAGTGATTGTAAAGGCTTGTTTTCTTTTTTAAATAACGCACATCTGTGCAGTTGATTTTGCATAGAGCAGCCCGGATCCTCCTCTTCTCGGGTCCCTGTTCGCTGCTCCTGACCCCTCTTCCTATCGAGTTCCTCAGACAGCAGCTTGCTACAGGGAACACCTAAGCCGAGTCAGAGCTCCGTGTGTCCATTCAGAAAGGGAACCCTGACCAGACCCCACCCCCTCTCTCCCCTGATTGGCTGACAGACTGATTGAAAACCACAGGAGCCAAATGGCACCAATGTCTCAGCCAAACAGGAGTGTACTGGATAGCTAAGACCCTCGTGGACATCACTGGGGAGAGAAGGGTCCCAGGTAAGTAATTGGGGGGTGCTGGGGAGGCTGCCACACACACAGAAGGTTTTTTTTATCTTAATGCATAAAATGAATATAAAATCTTCTGCCTTTACAACTCCTTTAAGAGAATTCCTACCCCAGAAAAAACAATAAATTGTAGAAGTATCCCAAAGAGGCATTCGCCCTAAGGCATGTCAACTAAAAGGGTCATGTTTTTGATATTTCAGCACTGGGCTTTTAATATTGGAAAAAAAAATCATAGCCCAGTTCCTTTTATCCACTTGTTGCTGAGTTCCAGAAGGACAACCATAACTGCACCCCTTTACCGATCTGGGCTAAACGGCAGAGTGGCTAGACAGAGGCTGTGCAAAACACAGGTAAGGCCGCTTGGGAGTTTGCAAAAAAGCACCTGAAGGAATCTTAGCGCTGTTGTGATGGTTGCGCTTCTGGAACTTTGTACCATCTCCACACAGGATCTCTGGAGCTCAGTCAGAGTGACCATTGGGTTCTTGGTCACCTCTCTTACTAAGGACCTTCTCCCCCAATTACTCAGTTTGGCTGGGAGACCAACTCTTGGAAGAGGCCTGGTAGTGCCAAACTTCTTCCATTTGAGAATTATGGAGGCCAATGTGCTCTTGGGGCACCTTCAGTGCAGCAGACATTTTTTGTAATATGTAGAGCTATGCAGTCGCACCAGAAATTAGAGGTGTATTGAACCAAAATATTTTTAACAAATTAGTGAATAACCTGCTGCTGTGTGTGGGTTGCTTGTAAAGTAACCAATGTGATAAAGGAATAAGTGAACAGCGCTGGTCTCCCCCATTACCCTCTTAATATACCTCTATGGGTGAAAACTTGATGTGTTAACAATGCTCTATAAAGTGCTTGCGGTAATAAATACAATGCTATATAAAGTGCTTACAGTGAAATAACCGTGCTAAATTTAATGGTGCAATAAGGTGCAAAAGTCTTTTGAAAAGTGCTCCGTGCTCTTTAAATCTCTTTAAACGGTGATCATGGTGAGTCCACTTTATCACTGAAAACAGGGGTATATCCCACTCACCAGATTTGTTGAACTTGTTCACCTTATGGTAAACCAAGTCAGAACGGTAAGTCACTGTAAACACTTTACACATAAAGACATTTTTTTGTAGCCTTCCCCAGGTCTGTGCAATTCCAAAACCCATCTCTGAGCTCTGCAGGCAGTTTCTTTTGACCTCATGGCTTTTGCTCTGATACAGTAAGCATGGACAGCTTTGAGGCATTTTAGAGAGAGGTGCGTGCTATTCCAAATCATGTCCAATCAATTTAATTTACCACAGATGGGCTCCAATCAAGGTGTAGAAATATCTCATCAATGATCAAGAGAAATGGGAGGCACCTGAGCTAAATTTCATGTGTTGTTGCAAAGGGTTTGAATACTTATTCCAATGCAATGTTTCAGTTTTTTACTTTTCATAAATTTACAAACATTTTTAAAATTCTGTTTTCATTTTGTCATTATAGGGCACTGAGTGTAGATTAATGAGAAAAAAAATAATTTAAACAATATTATCAGACTGCAACATAAAAAAATTGAAAAAGTGAAGAAGGTCTGAATATTTTATGAATGCACTGTATAATGAAGCAGCACAAGTGGTATTCCAGCTGTGACTCCTCACTGAGATCTTACCTTTGGAATCACATCATAAATCACCCATGGGTAAAGCATGGGCCAGCTCCATTCACATAATGCTACATATTCATATATGTTAAAGGCAGAAATGCATAAAATCCACTGCTTCCTCTCTAACCTAAATGACAGGAGCCGTTCAACACAGTGCAGTCCAAGATTTGTAACCAGATTATTGCCAAACTGCAAGGGACTAGCCACAGAAGCTTGGCCTGATATGCGACTATATAGTAGACAAAATGCTAATTCCTTTATACATCATTTCTAGAACCCTTGAGTCAAAGTATTGCTGATCACTCCCTTTTGGCATTACCTGGCTAAGGTAAGAGCACTATTATTGTTATACATCGTGCATCCTGTATATATCGAAGTAACTCATGTACCCTCCTCAAGCTTATTGTGGACTGAGGAGCAGGAGAAGCAACACCCATGATAGCATAAACAGCACCTTCTAGTTTTAAGTTTCTGCCCAGGCAATCAATCCACAAGAAGCATTTGTGATGTAGGGCCAATGTTTGCGGGCTTCAATGGGGGAATGTAGCATGCTTAGAACATCAGTTTAGGAAGCTTAAGGCCCCTTTCACAGGGCCGTTCCGTTTAGGTTCACCTGTCCATTTTTCAAGCGGACCTGAACGGACACTCCATGCACTTCTATGGAGCGAAGGATGACTGCGGTGACATGTCCAATGACACCTGCTGCTCTCTGATCTGCTCCTCTACCGTAAAACCCGACGGATGGAAACCCCATTTCTCCATCCATCTGGGGATCGGATGAAAATGGACAGGTGGTCCGTTTTCATCCGATTTCCCGTAGAGGAGAACGGGGCTCTGATAGTGAGGGGAGTTATCCGCCTGATCAGCGGGGATCAGCGGATTGATCTCCACTGAGCAAAGTGGAGCCCGCACATGGACATGGCCGTGTGAAACCAGCCTTAAAACATCATTCATAATTACAGCTGCATGTCACCTGCAGCTGACTTGGTCATTTCCTTAGATTTGTATAGGGTGGAAAAGCAGTTTTGAAGTGAATGTCTGCAGACAATCACTGGCCCTTACAGTATTTTCCTATTTGTGAAAATGTACTCAAGTCTGGCAGATGTTTCACACTTTTTTTTTTACAGGAGTTAGATAGGACGTCTGGCTAAAGAGCAGTGGATAAAGGGTTACACATGTATTTTAGTGCACAGCCTGCTGCACTTAGCTTGCAGATCTCCACTTGATGGCTATACGTGGTATATATGAAAAAAGTTTTGGCTGTAGCTCAGTTTGTAAGGAAATGTTTAGTGGATTTCTTAGTATTGGGTTCAGTAAAAAGATTGTTTAAAATACATTTTTATGTTTCCTAATTCGGTAAATAGGACATAAGTAAGAATGTTTGACTTGCCTGTAAAATAGCTTTTTCAGGGTACAGTATAGAACATACTGTAGGCCATTTTAAGACTTTACCATGGGTTATATGCTGCCACCCTGTTTGTAGACGGTCTGAA
>BLSH010264060.1:1159264-1169390 GCA_018402905.1 Glandirana rugosa
TTTTTTTACAAGTCAAAACCTAAAAAATTGGAGATAAGGACAAAAACCATTGTTACCAGGGGTCCTGTTGACTTTCCAATTTAGCGGACTTTAATGTAAAAACAACGTCTCCTACGAGTTTTAGACTAAATATAGAATTACGTCTAAAGGTTGTCCTGGGGACCATTGTTACCAAAAACAGGAATAGAGGTTAAAAAATCCAAAACTGAACATTTTTTTCCTGTACGGAACAACTTAAATTACAAAAGCCATTGGATTGTTTGTGCATCAGATAACACATCTCTTATAAAGCATTGAAGCACTAAAAAAAAAAAAAAAAAAATGGAATTGTTTTAGGGTGCCGAACCTTGATAATAGAACACGTTTATGATAAAACAATCATTTTTTTTCACTACATAAAGATGTGAAAAATGAAATAGGCATAAAATACCAGTCGGTTACATAATGGTCCATTTGTTCATCAAAATATAGATTATTGTCTCTGCATACCAAATCCCATGTGTTACTTGTAACATCGCCAACTCCTATGTAGATCATATAATGGGAATAACTTGGTTTTATTTTAATAGACTATAGTGGTTCAGCTTGGACCAATGTAGGTATGCAGATGCCATACCTGAGGGATCTCTGTGCAAGCTGGAAATCACTGTAGTAATCCTTGCTACTATAGTAATCACCACTATCCTTCAGGTACCATGCTGGGGCTGCCCTGCTGCACAGTGAACACAGGTGGTCGCTTGCTTGGCACATGCACCATGCTAGGTGCAATAGGACTAGGTGGAAATCATGAGGTCACTGCCCTACACCTTCAACGTGTCCAATCAAAGCCTTTCATTAATGGAGAAAAATGTAAGGGATTCTGCGAATGGTGCCTGTGCACAGGAACCAGAAGAAAGTAGTAGTGGAGACTATTACAGTGATTTCTATCTTCCATAGGGATCCCACAGGTCAGGCATAAGTATAATGGTTCAAGGTGGACCAATTAACTATATTATTAAATCCATACCTGGAATTAACAGCTTTAAGCAGATAAATGTATAAAGATTATAGGAAATCAGGATAGGAAAAGGTAACCAATAAGGCGACAATGAGACCCAGAATTACTTGACATAAAGCTTCTGTTACTGGTGTGTATATTATGTCTACTAAGATGCCAGAAATCATACACAATAAACAGTTGTTCAACTACTGGCTTAGTGAAAAAAAAAGGACTCAAGTCATCCACAGAAAAATACATTTTGCATTGATTATATTTTATCAAATTATAACTCCCCAAAATACTTTCTCTTTCTAAAAATAAAAAGTTGTGCAAATAATATATTTTTTTTACTGCCAGTTAATTTGTAAAGATGAATAGAAAGAAATGCCTATATGGGGCACCTGAGGAACCAATCTGGTTTCACCAAGAACACACCCGCTCGAATTGCCGTAAAACTAGCCACAGATGGACCAAAATGTGCCTACTTTAGAAGGGACTGGCAGGGTGAGGAGGGGGTCAGGGAAGTGTATAGAAATATGCCGTCATTCACCTTGTTTGGAAATTAAGTATTTAAATAACAAATCGGACTAAAAGAGTTAGTATTCCGTTGATCATGTACATGAGATGGTTAAAAAACAAAATACAGGTGTTGGTTTATGATAAGCCACATAAACTAATACACCTCCTTCTTGCATTTGTCCACTTTTACTCCTCCATACAAGGTGAAAATGTGCAAGCAAGGTCAACACATGACAGCTGCTGACATTCTGCTGATCACACCAAAATAGAAGAGCAGATTGCATTAACCTCTGTATGACAGAGGAAGAACAGAGAAAGCAGATAAGCAACTGATTCTTTTATTTCTAGGGCTGAGGCAACAGGCATTTGTAAAATCTGCACAGAATGCAAATATGAAGCGCTCATCCTAAAGATGAATACTGTATGAACAAAACTGTGATCATGTTTACCACTGCTGCTGCTGAACAGCAAACTCTGGGCTGGCAGCTTTACCACCGAGCATCTACTCTGTTCATGCCTTTAACTACAGAAAACGGTGTAAAATGCTGGCTCCATTTGTGTTTTGATAAGTATTTTTAATGAGCAGCAGTTGCATTCTTTAGGAGTGCCTTTAAACATGTAATCTCATGCAAAAGCACTCTTAAAGCACAAGAAAACTTTTCACTTATGAATTCAATGTCAGAAACGGAAGTTTGAATGGGATAGAAGGCATGATGTTTTTCACTGGATTCTACAGGTAGCAAACCTAGCAAGCAAGGTTACATACAGGTTACATTTAGGGCTTGTTTACATGTGCGGCAATACCCTGTGTTTAACCATTTCAATGCAGGACGTTTATACCCCCTTCCTGCCCAGACCAATTTTCAGCTTTCAGCGCTCTCACATTTTGAATGACAATTACTCGCTCATGCTACACTGTACCCAAACAAAATTTTTATCATTTTTTTTTCACACAAATAGAGCTTTCTTTGGTGGTATTTAATCACCTCTGGGTTTTTTATTTTTTGCGACATAAAAAAGTTCAAACATTTTGAAAAAAAAAAAAAACACTTTTTTTAGTTTCTATGATAAAATTTTGCAAATAAGTAATTTTTGTTCATAAATTTGGGCCACAACTTATACTGCTACCTATCTTTGATAAAAATAACCCAAATAAGTGTATATTATTTGGTCTGTGTGAAGGTTAGTGTGTCTACAAGCTATGGTGCTAATCATTGAAAATTGATCACACCTGATGTACTGATGGCCTATCTCATTTCTTGAGGCCCTGAAATATCAGGAATGTATAAATACCCCCCAAATTACCCCTTTTTGAAAAGTAGACATTCCAAAGTATTTAGTAAGAGTCATGGCGAGTTTTTTGAAGTTGTACTTTTTCCCACAATTCTTGGGAAAATTAAGAAATTATTATTTATTCAGGAGCATTCTAGGAGCAGAATTTTCACATCTAATTTCCTAACGACCTATTACAGTTTTGAAGGCCCTGGAGCACCAGGACAATGGAATTGCCCACAAAATGACCCCATTTTGGAAAGCAAACACCCCAACGTATATTCTATGAGGCATTATGAGTCATTTGAATGATTCATTTTTTTCCACAAGTCTTCGAAAAACGTGGAAAGAAAATGAAAACGCTTTTATCTTTACATAAAGTGGTCAATTTATAAGATATTTCTAACACAAAACAAGTACATAGCAAAAATTAACCCCCAAAATATATTCTGCTACTCGTCCCGAGTATGGCAATACCACATGTGTGAGCCTTTTTCACACCCTGGCCACATACAGAGGCCGAACATGCAGGGAGCACCGTCAGGCGTCCTGGAAGCATAAATTACACATAAAATTTCATTCATACCTATCACACTTTTGAAGGCCCTGGAGCACCAGGACAGTGGAATTACCCCCAATTTTGGGAAGCAAACACCTGAGGTATATTCTATGAGGCATGGGCTGCAGATAGGTACTCTAGTACTCTGATGGGATGCAGATAGGTACTCAGGTATTCTCATAGGCTGCAGATAGGTACTCAGGTACTTTGATGGTACTCGGGTAATCTGATGGGCTGGTGACAGGTACTCGAGTACTCCGGTGGGCAGGTGACAGGTACTCGGGCACGCTGATGGACTGGTGACAGGTACTTGTGTACTCAGATGGGCTGGTGACAGGTACTCTGATGGTCTGGTGACAGGTACTCGGGTACTCTGATGGGATGGTGACAGGTACTCGGGCACTCAGATGGAATGGTGACAGGTACTCGGGTTCTCCGATGGGCAGATGTCAGGTACTCGGGTACGCCGATGGTCTGGTGACAGGTACTTGGGTTCTCTGATGGGCAGGTGACAGGTACTCGGGTACTCAGATAGGGTCGGACAGGTACTCTGATGGGATGGCGACAGGTACTCGGGTACTCAGATGGGGTGGTGACAGGTACTCGGGTACTCAGATGGGCTGGTGACAGGTACTCGGGTACTCAGATGGGCTGGTGACAGGTACTCGGGTACTCAGATGGGTTGGTGACGGGTACTTGATGGACAAGTGACAGGTACTCTGATGGGCTGTGACAGGTACTTTTTATGGGGGGGGGGGGGGTGTGATCAGTGTGCTTGGTGTGTACATCTGGCAGTAACAGGCTGTTACCGCAATCTCCCTCTTACACACGATCAGTGTGTGTGAGAGGGAGAACCCGGTAACAGCTCGTTACGTTACCTCAGTTTGTTTAAATCATGTGACCGGTTGTGATTGACACAGCCGGTCACGTGGTAAAGAGCCAATTCTATTGGCTCTTTACACTGATCGGAGCTGGGCTTTGTCCGAGGGGAAAGTCTCAGCCCTGATCACCGCGATGCGTGCCCCCGGGGGCATGCACGAGTGGCGTGCACGTGGAGGTCGGTAGAGACCGGCTGTGATTGGACACAGCCGGTCAGGTGGTAAAGAACTGATTTTATTGGCTCTTTACCCCGATCGAGGGGGGCTGTGTCCCGAGGGGGCAGTAGCGGCGAAAGGGGAAGGTCGTCATATGACGTCCTCCCGGTCCGACAAAGGGTTCCCGCCGACGTCATTTTACGACTCGGTAAGGAACGGGTTAAGCGGCATTTATTCAATATTTTTAAGGCCTCATAAACGCCCTTCAATGCCTACCGAGAATATTACGATGGCACTACACAGTGCTGTTCACACAGAAGCAGTAGATTTGTGTTGTGCCAAGTTAAAAAATTATAGCTGAACTCCAGCTTTTGTTACACTTTACATGTTTGAGTAAAGCTGGCCCAAACTACACTAAATTGTCAAAAGTATTGGGACTCCTGCCTTTACACACACATGAACTTTAATGGCATCCGAGTTTTACTCCGTAGGGCTCAATATTGAGTTGGCCCACCCTTTCCAGCTATAAAAGCTTTAACTCTTCTGGAAAGGCAGTCCACAAGGTTTAGGAGTGTTTGACCATTTTTCCAGAAGTGTATTTGTGAGGTCAGACACTGATGTGGATGAGAAGGCCTGACTCTCACTCTCCACACTAATTCATCCCAAAGTTGTTCTATCGGGTTGAGGTCAGGCCAGTCAAGTTCCTCCATTCTAAACTCGCTCATTCACATCTTTATGGATCTTGCTTTGTGCACTGGTTCAAATCATTTGGTGGAGAGGGGATTATGGTGTGGGGTTGGGCTAGGATCCAGTGAAGGGAACTCTTAAAGCGTCAGCATACCAAGACATTTTGGACAATTTCATGCTCCCAACTTTGTGGGAACAGTTTGGGGATGGCCCCTTCCTGTTCCAACATGACTGCACACCAGTGCACAAACAAGGTCCATAAAGACATGGATGAGTGAGTTTGGGGTGGAGGAACTTGACTGGCCTGCACAGAGTCCTGACCTCAACCTGATAGAACACCTTTGGGATGAATTCGAGAGGAGACTGCGATCCAGGTCTTCTCATCCAACATCAGTGCCTGACCTCACAAATGTGCTTCTGGAAGAATGGTCAAGCATTCCCATAGATACACTCCTAAACTTTGTGGGCAGCCTTCCCAGAAGAGTTGAAGCTGTTATAGCTGCAAAGGGTGGGCCAATTCAATATTGAACCCTACGTACTAAGACTTGGATGCCATTAAAGTTCATGTGCTTGTAAAGGCAGGAGTTACAATACTTTTGACAATACAGTGTATGTTCCTCACAACATATGAGGCCGCTGGATGTGCAGTATAAATTTCATGTAGCGGAGGTTACAGCACGGTGTTTGGGGTTGGAGCCAAGACTTCCAGTCTCATACCTGATACACACTACAGTCTGAGGGGCGCTTGGCAATTCATAAAAAGCAATGTATTCTAGCAATGAATACAAAGCTTCCTCTGAGTGGCTGAGTCAGAGGTTGTAACATCAGCCTGCCTCTCTGACTCAGGCAATCAGAGGAAGCTTTGTATTCATTGCTAGAATGCATGCCTGGGAACTAAAATGCACGTTTGCCAGGTCACTACTGTGCTACTAGGGATAATGATGTATTTGATGACCTGTACTATGAGAGCTATCGAACACTAGTGTGTTGATCTGTTTCAGCGCACATGTAACATGCAGATCAACACACAGATACACAAAATAAACCAACAATTGTACTGTTTCCACTACAACTCTTTGTTGACCTGTGTTGCCTTACAATGCTATATGTAGAGGACTGAGGGGATAGAGGATGGGGGAGCCTAATAATTAGGGTTTTTTTTTTCTTTTTGTTCCCTTTCATATACATGGGATGTATGGTTGTATGTTTTGTATGATCTCTTTGTTTATAAAATAAATACAAAAAATTATCTGATTCAAAAAACAACAACAGTATGCATTTTAACGCCACGCATGTAAACACGTGTTAAAAACGCATGTCAACGCTGCGCAACGCAAGTTAAAAAAAAACAACTTTGAGTTAGGGACACATTTAATGACAAGGCAAACAGGATATGATTGCACAGGAAACCTGCAAAATGAATAGCATTTTAACGTGCACTCTAACGCACGTCAACGTGCTTCTACTGTCTGTTGGTCTGTACTTCCTTGACCTTTTCTGCTGTCTGATGATCATTCCTCCCACCAGTCACCAGTTCATTAGATTACCAGCCATTATTAGAAGGACACACAAGAGAAAAGGAAGAGAAGTCTTGCTCTTCTATCAAGATGGCACCTTTAGGCCCACTGATATAGCAGTAAAAAAAAAAAAGTGGGTTTTATTTACAGATCTGAATTAAGCTGCATTGTTTTCAATGGAGACAATCACACAGGTGTGCAAGCATGCACTGCTTTCAGATCCCTAACACAGAATTCATAAAACTGTGTCTGTGGCATGCGTATACATGCACACAATGGAAGAAAAAAAAAAAAACAGGGCAATTTTCATACATTAAAAAAATGGATCTGATAATGGTACATTGGAAATCAGACAACCCTCCTACGGTTGGGGAATGGATAACTATTACTGGTAATGCATTAGGATGGAAAAAAGTTGTGTATCAACACAGAGGTTGATCCACAAGTATGAAAAGCTTTGGGCTCCATGGTTAGAAGTCCCTGGGCTTGCCCCGGCGGACCTGATCATGGACAGGCTACTGAGGCTTAATGTTGGGTGATGCCGCCTATGACGAAAGCAGAGTGTTTTGTTGTTAATTTCAAGGATGCATACTATGTAAAAAATGTCTCGACTGGCGGCGATTGCTATATGTACAAAAAGCAAAGTGAACGATTTGGCTTTGATATTTTATGCTTTTTTCAATAAAGCTTTTTTCTGGATAAAAAAAAAAATGGATCCATTTTATGCAGGACTTTTACTCCTTGCTTAAAGCGGTTGTATTGTACATTAAATATACTTATAATAAGACTTACTTGTAGGTAAAATAAATATCTCCTAAACCTGCATGGTTTAGGAGATATTCACCTTGCATGCAGCCGCTGACGTCAGCCGCGCATGCACTGTGAAGGTCCGGCAGATGGTGCCGGACCTTGCCGGAACAAAGGACTCCCACGCGCATGGGCGGGAGTGATACCACTGCAACTCATGCCACTCACAGCGCCAGAGCCGCGAACTTGTAAGAAACGATGAGGGAAGATGTCAGCTCCCTCAGTGGTGACCGGTCGCACTGCGGGAGCTTCGTTCTAAGGTATTTCATAATGTATTAGTATGCGATGCATACTAGCACATTATGCTATTGTTTTGCAGGGTTGTTTTGGTGGGGTGAGGGGGGTTTCATCGGTTTGCTACCGCTTTCATGATCAGTAAAAATTTTATGGCTGTGTAACATTATAGGTTCTCTTAAATACATGTTTAGCTGTTGCCTGAAATTCTGTTTTCAGACATGACAATTGCTTCAGTCAGGAATTAGGATACAGGAAAATAGCATGCAGACAAAACATACCTAAAAATTATAATGTCTGATTCAGACAGAAATGCATACCTGACACTAGAGCTGCAAGATTAATTGTAATAAAATCGTGATCTCGATTCACCCCCCCGCACGATCTCCAGCATGCATTACCGCGATTTTCAGTGCAGTTAATGGAGACAGACTTGCGGGGCGACTCAGCGTGACTTAACTGTATTATAGAAGTCAATGCAAGTCGCCTGAAGTCTCCCCAGGAACCTTTTTCTAAGTCGGAGCGACTTGAGTCTCTCTTATCTGGACAGACTGCCAAGTCTGAGAACATTGCTGATAAAAGAAGCTAGAAGAGATACAATGTAATTACTTCAAAGGAAAGAACTCCGGTGTATATAAGGGCTGGTTCACACCTAGGTGATCCGACTGCAGAAGAGACTTTGCTAGGCTATTTGAAAGACTTAGGCGCTACTTTACAGTGTGATTTCAAGAGACAGCGTGACTTCAAGCGGTTTACATGCCAAGCGACTTTGTCTGTGGTAATTATTGTGGAGTACCCTGGGATATTTCTTTTCTTCTTCCTGGAAAATCGCTTATATATAGATCGTGATCAGACTTGGAAGCGACTTCCATTGACTTCTATGGGCTGAAATCTCCTCCAAGTAGTACAGGAACCTTTTCAGAAGTCTCCTCAGACTCGGAGCGACTTGAGTAGTGTAAATTAAGACGGCTTCCATTCATTTGAATGGAATTTCTGATGTCAAGCGATTTGAAGAGACTTGAGGAGACACAAATCGCTTTGGAAATCTCCTAGGTGTGAACCGGGCTTAAGGCCCGATTCACACAGGGGCGACTTGCGATCCGACTTGAGTCGCCTCAAGTCGCCCCAGGCCGCTTGACACAAGAAATCCCATTGAAGTGAATGGGAGCCGCCTTTATGTACACTACTGAAGTCGCTCCGACTTCAAGGCGACTTCAGAAGAGATTCCTGTACTACTTGGAGGCGACTTCTATTCGACTTGTGCCCATAGAATTCAATGGAAGTCTCCTCCCAGTGGGATCCCCCATCTAAACATAAGCGACTTCACAGTGAAAAGAATAGAATTTATATAGGGCAACCCCCTCCCTCCCTTCTCTAATTGGCCACAGCAAAGTAGCCTGGCATGAAGTCGTGATGTAAGTCGCCTCAAGTCATGCTATAAGTTGCCCAAAGTCGCGCTGAACTTGCTTTCAATTCTCCTAGCAAAGTCGCACCGCAAGTCGGATTGCCCCTGTGTGTGGCCTTATGGCCTTTAACCATTTAAAGACAATCTTTTCTGACATTTGTTGCTTACAAGTAAAAATTGTTGCAATATTTTATGTCACACGGTGTTTGTGCAGCGGTCTTTCAAACGCAATTTTTTTGGAAAAATGGCACATTCAAAAAAAAGAAACAGTGCTGTTAGCCCAATTTTCTTATATATGTAAGATGTGACGCCGCGAGAATCGGGATCTTTATTCTAAGCAAAAAATTGTGATTCTCATTTTGGCCAGAATCGTGCAGCTCTACCTGACACACAGCTGACACATAACAATGAATGCATGGTCACCATCCTAATAAAATCTATTTGATCCTCTTTTTCAAATTCAAAGTTGAGGTTTAACATCATCTTAAAAATGCTACACATTGGGACTGTAAAACATACGAATAATGAACAAAATGGAAAGCCTAAATTATTCAGCAAAGATAAAAGCTACCATAACAGCTTACTCTTGTTCATCTGCTCAATAAGACGCCTATGTTTTCACTGCCATCTTAAAAAGTTTTCTTGGCCGTTACAAATCATCACCTTGAGGTTATATACACTATGGTAAAAATAACAAGCTAAAGCCAGCTATAGATGGATTGAAGTTCAGCAGGGACAAGCCGAATTTTCGATTCATCTATGGGCAGGATGGTTGTACAAAAAAAGATTGAGAGATGGATTCTGGACAAACAACCTGTTGGGTTTTGTTTCACTCAACAGCTATAGTTGGCAACACTGATCATTGTATTTTGACAGAAGTGAACTCTCCCCCTCTGTTAGAATACGATCGCTCCGAGGGAGGAATTCTCCCACTAATATTGAAAGTGCTGATGGGAGAATCAAATCCTTTCTTTCATTCAACCTGCTGGTAAAAAAAGCATAATCTATAGCCTGCCTTAGTTTAGTAAATAAGGTTAAGGAGTATGTGTGGCAAAAAAAAAAAATAAATAAATAAAATGTATAACATCTTGCGATACATTCATATTCTCCATA
>BLSH010264060.1:1172730-1198057 GCA_018402905.1 Glandirana rugosa
TCTTAAAGTCAGGGATATTTGGTGTTCACTAAAAAATAAAAAAAAAGGAAAAAATCCAACTGAACAAAAATTTCTATATGCAATAAGAGAAAAAACATTACGGTCCAAAATAAACATAACCAGGTGAATGCGTACAAAAGAAAAACAAAAAAATGTCTTGTTTTTGCTGCGTTTTAACTATGCGTAAGAAGAGGTAGTGTAAGGAGTCGTCATTTCCAATCATATCGTACTCCTTCCGACATAGGTATTATCCGACTGGACACACCTTATGTTCTCAGGTAGAAGGAAGTTCAACCCACGGTTATCAGAAGACCTTTTAGCGACCTCCAAAAAACAAACGAAATAAAAACAACTATAAAACATTTGAGGGTTTTAGAAAAATACTTTGTAAAAAAACTAGAGTCCATAAAAGGGCAATTTCAAAAATACAAAATATCAACAAAAATAAAGCAAACAAAAAACCTCCAGCGATTTTCCAGAAGACTATTGGCACCCAACTTGAAGGAAGATGGACTCTTGTATTCCACACAGGTCAGCCTATTATGGATACAGCCTTCCTCATGCTATACTAACCTTTACTGCTGAGGAATGTGATGGAGAAGAATGCGTATCAATTTTGCGTCGTTTTTGTTCTGTAAAAAAACAAAAAGAAAACATGCGTAAGTGGACCAATACAAATAAAACCTGGCATTACAAAAAAGAGAATAACGTATATCTTTAAAAACAAGTCAACCTAAAAAAGGAAAAAAAAAATAATCACTTGTGGTTTATAGGGACTGAAATTCTGCCTACAGATTAAACCTATATAGGCCAGTGTGTCTGAAAATAATGTAAACCACATCCCTCTGACACCCAATTTCATTGCGTTACAAATACAAATAATGAAAGTGAATGTGTGATATCAATATATATTACTATACTATAGAATAGGTGATGGAGTGTATGATTCCTATAAGTCATATGCTTCTGATATGAGGTTGAAATACAGTGTCTCAATTTTGGATTAGGAATATTGTTCATAGATACATATACATATATATATATATATATATATATATATATATATATATATATATATATATTGTTATCGCAGCATAATATAGTGCAATTTTATTACACTGTATGTTTTCTATTATTTGTGACACTAATTTCGGCACTGGCTCTATATATTGTTTATAAAATAAGGCTACATGCTTGCCATTACAAGGGGGTGGCGGGTTAGACCTAATAGATAGATATCCAGTATATAATACTATGTGAGACAATGTTGTATTTGATCATATGGTTGTAACATATTGATATGTAACCGTTTAATGAAACTGTTGACCGGAGAGAGAGGTTTTGAGTGGCATGGGGACACCTATTACCGCACGTCCTGCCCTGATGAGCAATCAGACGGGGGAGGGATTTGGATTTTAAAAGCTCGCATTGCCAGCCGTACACCGTGACACGGTAGAAGTCCTAAGGACGAAACGCGTCTGACACGGTGTACGGCAATCGAGTAAGCAGGAGCAGCAGTGTCCGGTCGTTCGCTGCAGGTCGGCAGAAGGTCGGTGCACCTGAAACGGGAGGTCGGGGCAGGAAGGGTCACCAGACGCTTGGAATCACTGTCTCCTGGCTCTCATGTTTGTCTATCTGCCAGCGTGACAAGCGCTGTTTGTGAGTATGATTGAGCGTTTTTTAAAGCGAATAAAGTCCTTTTAAACAATAATACACTATCCAGCTTCATTTTTGTCCTTATATGCCATCCTGAATCATCTGGGAGAGGAACGAAGTAGTCCGATGCAGGAGTATTAAATTGACAGATTGGTAGAAGACGATCAGTGTATCTGTGGGAGCTGGATAAACGTGATTTGCCGAGCATGAGAGTGCAAGGCAACACCCTCTGGTAAGTGCAATTCCATATGAGTGGTGAGATCCATTTGCACAGTACCGACGGTAGAGATCCATTTTAAAGAACTGTTTATTCAAAGAAACTGACAATATATATCAGTCTGGATATTAATTGGACTTATTGAACTAAAGTTTTTTAAGTTTTTTACTTTTTTCATTGGTTGGATAAAATGTATTTTCTGCTTATTGGTAGCGCCACTAAAGCTTGAATATTTGGACTCATAGCCTTAGGTTAATAAAAATATATACTCAAGATCAAGATGGAATATATAGAAGACCCTTTTGTAATCAAATGTGTTCAATTGTGAGTCCTTGTTGAGGTACAGGATAAACCTTTATAGTTCAAGTGTCTGTGCAACCAAGCAAGCTCATGTTTTGAATCTCAGACAGGAAGGAGGTGAAAAAAGCAATATAAACCGTCAGAAGTTTTACCAATTCTCCCGTCCGATCTCAAAAACAAAAAAAAGTTTTAGCTGGGACAACACAGAAAGCAAGTCAAATCCTTAACAAAAATAAAGGTCTACTAATTTTTTTAAACCCCGCCTCTACAGGTTAAAACCGTGAGTTACTAGTGTAAAAAAAAAAAAAAATTATATATACATGATTTTCTTGCATTTTTACTGACTGGAGGGGAAGAGGGTAGAGGGGTTTGGAAATATGAGCCAAGCAGATTTTTATGCAATATCCATATTTGAATAATATTTTTTGCATTTACTGTACCCTACAGGCAGTGGGATCAATGGCAAACAGAAAAATCTTTAAGTCAGCCCCCATGCGGTCTCTCCTCAACTCAGAATGCCTCCATTTTATGCAGCTGAGGACCATCAAACAACACAGAGGAGTAAGACCCGAGTCCCTCAATGGACTTCAAGAAAAAGATTTTGTGGCAAGTATAAAAATCTTAAAGGAGAAGAAGTACAGCTAAAACTTGTTTGGCTGTACTTTTCTTGTGGATCACAGGAGTGCAGTACGCTCAGTACTCCTGTGACCCGTTTTCAGAAGACAGCGAGTTGAAGTGCGGTGTCTGCTGACGTCACAGAGCCGGTCCAGGCTAGGGCAAGACTGCGACAATGGTGTCAAAATCTGCCCACATGCCTGAACTGGCACTAAACGAGCTACTGAGGGCCTGAGCCGGCTGCCCCAGCCCCCTCCGCAGCCCGGCGCGCCAGTGACAGTCACCAGCTCTCTGCTTGGGTCTCAGTCTTAGAGGCGTCGGGGAACAGATGCAGTATCCCAGAACACATGGAGCCCAGGAAGATCTTGGTTTGTGCACTAGCACAAGTAGGAGTGTGAGGACCAACAGCCAGATAAAAGGGGTTCATCTGTGGAGTAAAAGGGGTGTCTTTGGCATGTAAATGTCAGGGAGGAAACTACTCAAGGACCCAGCTGGATGTACAAACATCCCCTCACATGTAGAACTTGTGCACCTTCATCCCCAAGGTTTGTTAGAGGAGACAACTGATCTCTGGCTTCAAGCCCCGCAGGCGAAGAGGGAGTTAGGCTCCAAAGTCCTACAGGTACCTGCTGCTAAAGTAGATTAAGAGGAGTGAAATTACGTCAAACCCTCCACAGGCTGTGTGTTGAGGAAGGGGCAAATGTTGGCCACCTGTGCATTGCTAATCATGACATCAAGAGCAGGGCTGAAAAAAGACAACATCCCTCATATGCCAATCAGTTCAGATAACCCTTAGATACAACTTAAGTGTCCCATCTATGCAATCAGAGTGCTCTGAACATTTGTTCAGACATCAGTCCCACGTTGAACACAAGCTTAGATGCTTGTAACAAGCCATCACAACTAAAGTAAATGGGTAAAGCCACTCTATGAAATAAAATCTAACCAAGCAGTGAAGGCATCTCTGTTGAGGTAATCTAGCCTGACACAATTTTGCAAAATAAAGTTATCACCAACAAAGGTCAAAGGGCAGGACCCGTTAACCCAAACTGGGGTTTCATAAGGGACTAACTGCCTGTCCCTGGAATACCAAAATGTGAGCTTCACCCTCAACTAGTTTAATAGGATGCCTTTTAAGGTGGGTCACAGGTGAATCTACAGTGGGAACAGACTGATAATTATCAAAAACTCTTAAAGGGGAAAAGTTCTGACCTACTCTAATGTGGGGCCCATACCCTTCAAGTGGTTCAAGTCCACAGAAGAAATGACCCACATAGTGGCTGTACTGGAAATGTTGTAGCAGTAGCACTTCTAAAAGATCCTAGGTCTGGAACAGTGGCTGATCTTCCAGATGTGGGTTAATACTCACTGTATGGGAAAAGTTTGAACAACCCTCTGAAAATCAGTCAATTGCAGGAGATTGTAGAACCTCAAAACACAGAGAAAGACTCTGAATTGAATAGGTTAACAGGAGCCACAACCCGGTTAGATGTAAGAGCTTAGGAGGGTCAGAGAAAGGAATGAGTCCAGACTTCACTTAGATCCTTGGCAGACAAACAACTCAGCAGCTAAACACAAGTAGCCAATCAGCCCTGAGTGGACATGGAGATTCTCGTGAACACAAAGGAGGCATCACCTGATGGTGCGGAGGAAGACTCTGATAATGACCCCATAGAAGGGGCCCAAGAATCCAGATCACAGATGTCAATTCCATCTGCGGATATCAGGTAAATACTCTCAGAATCTCTAGGGATGTATGAACAGAGGTAATTGGTGGCACTGGGACTGTCATCTGCGTGTCTTAGCAAAGACATGTAGCATCTGTGCAGTGGTAATGCAACTAAGCCCAATGTGGGCTAAGGCCTCAGACAGTCACAAACACAGGCAGCTGGTGCTGATGGGGATTTCTAGCAACAGGAGATGACCAAATCACTGTAAGGGATCAGTGGAAACAGACTGGAAACCAAACATCCATAAGGAGCTTGCATTACATTTACTTTGTGCAGAATCACTGGCCCTAAAAGAGGTTATCTCGATCATTGCTGCAGCGATGATCAAGATATCACCCTTCCCGTCCGAGGACATTTATAAAATGTACCCTGGACGGGAAGTGGTTAACAAGGGCAGTGCTACACAAAAAGCAGTATTAACTTTCATTAGTAGTAACACTAAGGCTTTAAAGATAATCTTGAAGATTAAATTAAAAAGAAAAAAAAAAAATCATACCCCTCTCAGACTCCGATGTGTCAGATCGGGGAACAGGTGACTTCAAGGACCCAGCAACGGCTGTCTTATCTCCACCTTTAGAGCTTTCCTTTGTTTTTGACTCCTTCAGTAAATCTCGCTCTCTAGAGGGCTCCGTCTCTCTTTCCTTGTCTGCAGACAGTTTTGCCTCAGTAACAGTGGTAGCAGCTTTAGATTTTTCTTCCTTCTGGGTTTTTTCTTCTTTCTTGAGTTTCTCTTTTTCTTTGTCAGATTTCGGGGTCTTTTCTTTGACATCTCTCAGCTTTTCATCTTTATTTGCCCGATCTTCCTTTACTTTATCTTTTCCATCCTTTCCTGGTGCCTTGATCTCTTGTGGGGCAGCTGGAGTCTTCTCCTTCTTGTCTTTCTCTTTTTCTTTACCAATCTTATCTTTGTCTTCTTTTTCTTTAGTAACTTTGCTAAAAAGGAAAAAAATAAAAAAATAAAAAACAACCTACAATTAACCAAACACATCAAGATAAACACGTGATATTTAAAAAAGCATTCTAATACCACGGTTTATTGCAGTGTCTAGATAACCAAGTCTACCGATTACAAAAACACTGTATATTTGACGTATATTTTGCCCTTTTGCTTCCGGAGGCATTTTTTTAAATGCACATTTGGGCCTAAAGATTACTTAAAACCCACAAAGCATATTTTGTGAAAGCAGAGACCCTGCTGGGGGAGTTGAAATTATTTAGTGTCACAGAATTGTGCTGCATATTTGGCATCTATCCGCTCTGCTTGCCAAGGGAAAAGTGGGAACAGGTACCCATCAGAAATAGGTACCCATGCCCAGAAAGAAACAAAATAAGTTCAGGAGATGGGGGAGAACTTGCCCTAAGTGAAATTCCGCTTTAGGAAATCTTCAGGCCTAAAATGGGCATTTTAACATGTGTGCAAAAGGGAGTAAAAAAAAGACTTACTAATTTCCGGGGGGAAAAAAATCCTAAACCAATTACACCTGCCATTGATTGCATGTAGAAATATTGTAATAAATCCCTTACGCCACAGAAAAAAAAAATATGTAAAATTGATACAAACTGGCACAGCAGCTATTTGTATGATGTAAAGACCATTAAAAGTTTATGATTTTTTTTGTGCAGACAGGGATACCACCACTATATGTACCGTGTAACAATATACCATACAGCCATGCTTAAATTTTCATAATAATAAAACATGTTAACACCCCAGAAAATAATATTCTGTGATTTACAAAGCATAAATATACTTAAAATCAAGATGACAATTCATATAATATCTTCAATTAAATAAAGTGTCCCATGCATAAAAATTATTTTAAAAATCCACATCCGAAATAAATGAAAGAAAAATCTGAAAATCCTATCTCCATTCAAACAGATAACATACTCCACCTCCAGTGTTGAAATCACCAAAATCTGCTAAATCACTCACCAGAACGAATGGCTGATCATAAAAGCAGCAAACGCGCATTTAGATCTATATGCAGCTCTCATGGGCACCGGGGATCTTTCCACCAAAAACATCTCACATAGTCATCCAACAAAGATGAAACTCCATGCTGCAAAAAGGAGGTATTATAAAGGAAAGAGGGAGCTCATAGCATTGAAAACTTTTATTTAATAAAACAAATGAATCCACCTAAACAATATAAACTTGCTGTATTGCAAGATATTTTACCAGTCCGTCTCCGGCTGCATCCTCCAACCATGAGTCTGAACTTAGCGTGCATGGGGAAGTCACATCACCCGGTGTGACGTCTCCACGCCCCCCTACACCAGACTCGCGGTCAGAGGATGTGGTTGGAGACGCTTTAGTAAAATATATTGGAATACAGCCAGTCTATATTGTGCAAGTAGATGGAGTTGTTTTATTAAATAAAAAGTTTTGATGGTTTTACGCTATGAGCTTTTTTTTCGTTGTTGGATGACTATGTGAGATGTTTTTTAATGGAAAGATACCTGGTGCCCATGAGAACTGCAAATTGATCTACATGCCCATTTGCTGCTTTTATGATCAACCATTAGTTCTGGTGAGTGATATAGCATATTTTGGTGGTGGTTTCAACACAGAAGGTGGAGTATGTTATCCGTTTGAGTGGATATGGGATTTTCAGCTTTTTCTTTCACTTTGGATGTGGAATTTCTGAACAATTTTTTTATATACGGCACAGTTTAGTTGAAGATATTACACGAATTGTCCTTTGATTTTTATGATATATTTAAAATATAGAACATTATTATTTATGAATGGGACAGATAATATATGAATTGTCATTTTGCTGTTTAGTATATTTATGATGTGTAAAACACAGAATATTATTTTCTGTTTTAACACTTTATTGTGATGAATATATAAGCATGGTTGTATGGTTTAATGTTACACCGTATTCATAGTGGTGATAGCGCTTTGTATACTTACAGAACAGACCACTGAACAATGAACAGAATACATACCTGTTGGAAGAGCTGTTGCCATTGTTTGCTGCAACTTTTGGTGTTGCACTAGCAGCCTTGGTAACAACTTTTGCAGCACTCTGAGATTTTTCCTTTAATTTTTCTAGGATTTGGAAAAAAATATACACATTAAAATACTATACATCTTAGGAAACTGAAATTAACACAAAATCAAATGATCTACAAAACTAGAGATAGGGGGAAGTCAATTAGGTATTTTTCATTTAATGCACATCTTGCACTGCCATAAGGTGATTAGTACCTGGCCAAACTGTCCCAAAATATGTTCTCGCTTTCACAATTTACTTAGTTTGATTTGCCCAAGTTTGTGACAGCTTTAGTTTAACAATTACTTTTATCAAAACTGTAAAATTACCTTAAAGAGTCTGAATAACATTACTTACCAGCATCCTCAGTGGTGCTTTCCTCAGGCTTAACTGCGTTTATCATGACTGACACAGACTGACTGGCAGTACCCGGACCGTTCTGTACTTGAGCTGGAAGGACACTCCTGGCAGGAGGATCTTTGTGATGAAATTCATTTTCAGGTACCATGAAAGGTTTCCTGCTTTTCAACTGTCCAGAGTAGCTGCAATTCGCACAAAGTGTTAAATACAGCAAGACATCCATGCACCAAATTTAATTCCTGTGAGGCTGTGTGTTAAATTGTTACCTCTATTTTAAAATTCATGTTTTAAAGTTAAAGTGAAGAGAACCCAAAGAGTACAAATGTTCTGAATCACTGTATATAGCAATCTATCTTAAGCATTCGGTTTACATTTTTGAAGTAAACTTTGTAAAACAAAAGTTAATCTTTTCAGGATAGAAATGTAGTTAGCAAAGCATTTCAGTAGCAAAGGACATACTGCTCCCTAAAATGTGTTATGAGACTGAAACCAATTTTTAAGAACTCTCTAGAGAGTAAATGACTCAAAAACAACAAATTCCGTTGCCTACTGCTGTTAAGTATAGATATTTATAAGTGCGCCAGAAATTAAAGGTGGGTGCTTTCCTACATATAACAACAGATACTGCAATATTTCAGGAATTTTGTCTCAAGGTCATGAAGGTACCTGCTCACCACTAATATTTAAGGATTACAATCTCTACATGGATGTTGCCTGGTCAGATTGGTTTCTAGAAAACAAAGCCTGCCAAATTCTAAACATAAAAACGGTCAACAACAGAATACATGAAGAAAAATGAATTTTCTCAATTAAAAGAGCTCCTTTTCTCAAAGATTTTACCCCATGGCCAATGCATATAGATCAGGTCGTTTCTCCTTCTCCTCTTGACAGATTTTGTGCACTCTGCGCTCCAGAGCTTGTCCCAGATTAAGGACTTTGGGATACCATGGCAAAATTTTAGTGAGTACAATAAGAATATTCCTGATGTGAGTAAACTCGCCAGTTTCAAGACAATGAACTGAAGCCTGCAAAACAAGATACAGGCAAAACAGGTTGTAGCTGTTTAACAAAGAAATAGACATGGACAACATGGAAAACTGCAGCCTGTGCTCTGTAACAATTCCAAATCAGCTGTGTACCAGTATATTCTTTTCTTTTTTTTTCTTAAGGGATAGACTGTCACTTCTGCTTATACATATACAGCAATAAGTTAGTTCACTATCCAGCAAACCCTGCAGCAGGCAAACGTGCGAGAGATCACTCAATTTGCCTAAATCTAGGCAAATCACAGTAGTAAGTGAATTTACAACCAACCCTCTTGCAGTGTACTGTGAGTACTTCTTGAATTCTACATGCCAATTTATTTTTTATCTGCTTCTTTTATCACAAATTGTATTTAAACTTCCAAGGTATGTTTCAATCAGATTCAGTGCTGAGAGAAACCTCTGCATCAGAAGTGCTCAACCACATGCGGCCCACGGAGCCCTCTCAGGTGGCTCGCAAGCTCATGCCCTCAGATGGTGGGTCAGCATGCCCAGATCGCAATCAATGAGCTGTAGACCCGTGATCCCAGAGCATTAGAGTGCATGGAGCCGGCACTCATAGCTGAGTAAGCATGCAGCCACGGAGGGAGTACGAGCTACATAAGCCGATGCTTCCTCCTGCCTTTAAAAAAAAAAAAAAAGGTTATTAAGCTGCTTTCACACCAATCCTCAGGTGCAGCACAGTGCTCCTGTAGGTTAGCTGCACTGAGCCATAGTCTTCTATAATATCCTATGACTTTGATGTGCTTTCTGAAAGCACACCAAAACTCCCAAATGCAGGAGTTATGGTGGGCTTTCAGAATGTGCACCACACCCTCAAGATGCAATCAAAGTCTATGGCAAAGCGCAGCTAACTCACAGGAAAGGTGCAGGTGCAGAAGCGCATAAATGTGACATCAGCCTTATAGGGGGCCCAGGACAGTAAGTGCTTGTTTTCATTTGTGGTTTGGGGGGCGGTAAAAAAAACTCCATAGTTCATTGTGGCCCGCGACCGTTCAACAAATCACTTAAGTAGCACTCGCTCTTCAGAAGGTTGAGCGCTACTGTTCCAAGTACAGAGGCTTTCTGTATGTGAGAGAGAAAGACCTGCAATGGTGTGTTTAAATGGGTTGTAAACCCTCACGGTTTTTCACCTTAATGCATATGCATTATGGTGAAAAACCTTTTCTGTTGCAGCAGCCCCCCCGAGCCCCCTTTTACTTACCTGAGCCCGATCGTTCATGCACCAGGGATGAGCCTAGCAGCTCCAGCCGCGGGCTCCGATCCTCATTGGATAGAATGATAGCAGGGGAGCAGTTGCTGGACGCAGCAGCAGGGCTCGGGAGTGCGCACAGCTGCCCCCAGGGAAAGCGAATCCCTGAGAGGACAGTCAAGAAGAGGAGGAGCCAGGAGCACCACTAAAGGACCCCAGAAGAAGAGTATCGGGGCCACTCTGTGCAAAACCACTGCACAGAGGAGGAAAGTATGACATGTTTGTTATTTTTTAAAAAAATTGAACCTTTAGTATCGCTCTAAATAGCTCTCCTCTCCAGATTACAAGACTGCTGACAAGGACTGACTGTTTGCATCTTAAAAGATGAACTCTCATTTCTGTCTGGAAAACACCTTAATATTACTCATTTATAAAGCTATAGTTACACGGGTTGTAAAGGGTCTATTTAACAAATCTATAAGGAGATCTATAAGAAACATACACTGATCAGCCACAAACTTTATGACCGCACACCTTATATTGAGTAGGTCCCCTTTTTGCTGCCACAACAGCCCTGACCTGTCAAGGCATGGAAGCCAATGAACTTCTAGCAAATCCTTTGAGTCCTATAAGTTGCGAGGTGGGGTTTTTCCAGTATATCCCACAGATGCACAACAGGATTGAGATCTGGAGAATTTGAAGGTCAAGTCAACATTTCAAACTCTCGCTCCTCAAACAATTCTGAAACCATTTTTGCAGTGTGGCAGAGTGCACTATTCTGCTGAAAGAGGCCGATGCCATCAGTTAATACCGTTTCCATGAAGGGATATGCTTGGTCAGCAACAATGTGGTATTTGTCGAAGTAACATCCACATAAATGGCAGGACCCAAGGTTTCCCAGCAGAGCATTGCACAGAGCAGCATACTGCCTTCTTCCCATACTAAATCATGGTGTCAGATTTTCCCCAGGTAAGGGATACACACGCACCCAGTCATCCACATAATGTAAAAGTAAACATGAATCATCAGATCAGGCCACATTCCTTTATTGCTCCGTGGTCCAGCTCTGATGTCCATGTGTAAATTGTAAAAGTTTTTGGCTGTGGACAAGGGTCAGCATGGGCACCCTGACTACTCTCCAGCTATGCAGCCACATACAAACCAAACTGATGCCCATGTCTTCTGCTATAAACTTCAACTTCAAGGACAACATGTTCCCTTGCTGCTAAAAAATATCCCACTCCCCTTCAGATGCCATTGTAATGAGATAATCAAGGTTATTCACTTTACCGGTCGCTGGCATTAAGGTTGTGGCTGATCAATGTAAATATACAATTAAAGCAAACCAAATTAGAAAATACAAGTGGTTTTCCTTAAAAAGCAGAAGGATGGAAAAAAATGAGAACATGTGACTGCTCTGAAGCATATCTAGAACAAAAAAATGAAGAATAGGTGATTGGGCCTTTACAAAAGAACAATATGTAAGGGCAGAAAAGCAGTAAATGGAGCTTGTGACATTTTTAAAGCTGAAAATTACCTTTGTTAATTTATAATGCCATTTGTGAACTACATGACGGAAATTCTCATAATCCAGCTGGTCTGCCTTATTACCACCATCAAAATTGGATGCCCTTAAAATCGTAACAAATCCTGGATAGCTTCCACAATCCTAAAAAGGAAATTGAAAATCAGAAAGTTAGGAATTTTGCAAAAGATGGAAATGGGAGCAAGGGGCAATTGAGTTGTTTGAATAATGTCTGAAAACATTCCATTTGGTTTGTAAACAGCACAATACTCAGGAATGACTAGACTGCAAGCTCATATATTAGCACATTTCAACGTGTACACACACTAGCTGAAATCAGAGCCCTCATCAGAATGCAAAATGGCCCATGTTACTAGCAGATGAGGTTAATGAGGTGCAGTGGCACAGCTAGGCATTGAAGAACAACATGCTGCAGCGACAGCAGATGCTGTCCTCCTTCCAGCCCTCGGCTGCTATACAGACCCTGGCTCTAGGGAGGACTTCACACAATTGTTTACACAAATATATACATCAGCGCCCAGGCTTAAAATGTGAAGCTCTTAGAAATGTTCTAGGCTGCTAAGTTTAAGAAATTATTCCTAAAAGTATTTTAAGAGCCACTAAATAAAGAGCTGTTCTAACTAATTCAATTGGAGTCACTTGAGAAATGAACAGCATAGGAAAAAATGCTCATTTTGGAAGATGCAGTCATCAATATTCATAGACATGTAGTGAGTGAGGACTGCATGCAGCGTGCAAAGATCATGAAAGCACAGTCATTTATAAAATTATTAATAGCGACTGTGGCATAGATCTATCTGATCACCTTGCAAAACAAACCATTGCTTTTAAAATAGAAAAGAAAGGCAAATCATTAATGTATAGATTTAAAAAAAAAAAAAAAACATATAAAACACCTTTTTCAAGGGATCGCATCCCCTCCGTTGTAAGCTGCGTAAGAGCAGCAACAGTACAGAGACAGTCCCAGTGAAAGGCTGTGGGGTGGTATCAGGACAAGCGATTGTTGTAGGAGGGCAGACTAGAGGTAGGCGGATATGGGTTTTTCTCTGGCAGGCCCGATATTTAGAAATCGGGGCGGCAGATGGCCAATATATAATGACGATTTTTTTGGGCCGATAAGTTAGGCCGATTTTTCTTTTCCCCCTTCAGCTCATAAAGTCTAACAGTTAAGTAATAAGAAGTGATACAGAAAATTGCTTAAATTAAACATTTATTAAACACCACACAAAGCCTCCAATCGATGCACTGTGTGTTTGTATAATTAAGATTTTAAAAAAAACTATGCATCTTAAATATTAAATACACAAAAACAGGTAATAAAAAAACTTTTGTACGAAAAAAAAAAAAAAATGGGCTAACTTTACTGTTTAGGATTTTTTAAATTTTCCAAAAGAAATTGCATTTGAAAGACCGCTGCGCAAACATCGCGTGATATAAAATATTGCAACAACCGCCATTTTATTCTCTAGGGCCTCTGCTAAAAAAAATATATATATATATATATATATATATATATATATATATAATGTTTTGGGGTGCAAAGTGATTTTCTAGCAGAAAATACAGTTTTTTACTTGTAAGCAACAAATGTCAGAAAAGATTTAATCTTTAAATGGTTAAACTGAGCTCATTTACACAGTGGAGTTCATTCCTTTGATAAGTATAAACACTGTATTTCTTTGGATCTTTTATCAGCGATGTTCTCAGACTTGGCAGGCTGCACGGATTTTTGTCGCCTTTCTGTTCTAATAGAAGTGACTCAAGTCGCTCCGACTTAGAAAAAGGTTCCTGTACTACTTTTGATGCGACTTCGGACAACTTGCATTAACTTCTATTACAGAAGTCATTTGCCAGTCGTGCTGAGTCGCCCCGCAAGTCAGATCGCCCCTGTGTGAACCGGCCTTTAGTGCATAATTTAATCAGCCTAATTTGCAGCACAATCGGCCAATGCCGATTAAATAAAAAATGGCAAAAATCGGCCCAATATATCGGCCGGCCGATATAATGGTCTACCTCCAGAGCAGACAGAGTTCCCAGCGTAACTAGAGCATTGACCATGCTGTGCTCTCCTGCTTAGTGTGGTCCGTTTTTAATAGGAAAGCAGAGGGGATGGTAGGAACACCAGGTATATCACACAAAGGAAGCAACGCAAAAAGAACAGAATACTTTTTCATACCAGTACATGGTACAGCAGACACATGTCAGGAGCATGAAATGTTGGGTAGTGAATACTTCATTTAAATGGTCTAGAAGGGGGCCATACCAAAATACACCCTTGCCTAACTTCGCAACAACCTGAACAGCATTTAAAGTGGTTCTAAAGCCTAAACATTTTTTATCTTAGTGCATTTCTTGCATTAAGGTAAAAAAATGTTTAGTAATCGATTTTGGCTGCTCACCACCGCTTACATAGAGGTGCTTTTACAGGCAGGAAAGCCCCTCTCAGAACACGCCATTGGTGGGGTTCTTTCTGCCTGGACACACTCCTCTATATGCTCCTATAAATGCCTATGAGTGCCTGACCACATAGGCTAACATAGAGGTGCTTTTACAGGCATAAAAAAAATAAATAAAAAAGCCCATTATCTATGCTGATCCTAGAATAGCGTACTGAGGATCACTGTGTGAATTACTTCTCTCTTTAGTCTCAAATGTGATCCATGTTAAGCTTGTGAACATATTTCTGTAAACCTTCCCCTTACTTTTCCAGTGACTATTCCCATCACTGTGGGAAACCTGGGCAGCAGAATGTGGATACCCCTTCCTGACCAGGCCATTTTTTGCAATATGGCACTTCATTGCTTTAATTGGCAACCGTGCGATGTTGTACCCAAATAAAATTGATGTCCTTTTTTTCCCACAAATAGACATTTCCCACCTGTCATTTCAGATCCATCATGGCAGCGCCTGTTAGCGGGCATTCACTCACCTGCTGCCGCCACGTCCCTCACCTTGTTGTGTCACTGCCACATCACCAGCCGTCCCATTAAATTGAATGGGACTGTCGGTGAGTCGACAGCGGGTCAGGGGAGCCGCTGCGGGACAGAGGGGACAGGTGCTCTTTAAATTTATTGTGATTTAAAATCAAGCCTTTTTACTAGTGATTTAAATCGGCTTGATTTATCTCAAATCCACCCTGCTACAGGACACCTTATTACAAGCTTGCAAGATGAACTAATAAAGCAAGGCGGTAAATGGGCTGAGATCATAGGCTTAGTGTTTGCCTGCATCTTGTAAATGCATGATTAGATATATATATATATATCCCTTTACAATAAAATAAAATGTTGGAAAGCAGTGGAAAAAGGTACTTATTAGTAAAGTTTGAGGCCACTGACTGCTGTGCAATAGAAAGCAAGTGGCACATGCAAGCATTGTGTGCATACAAGCCCAGGCACACATCTCTGACATAATGTTAAGCCTTAGCAATCTCCAGTGTGTTTACATTTTTCATCCATATGGCCAGTTTAATTATGTAATGGACTATACACACAACGGCACAAGGATGAGAACCTTTTGACAGTGCGTGTTTTGTACTACAACAGTCCAGTTCTGTAAAGCCTTTCTTTACACACACTGAATACAAAACAGCAGCACAGTATTTTACACAGCTCAAAGACCCGTATACAGAGATATGAGGAATGAAACTGAATGCTTCACTGAATATTGACATGAATGGCTGACATACAGCAGGAAGTGACAGCAAGGAATTTGGCTGTGAAATATGTTAGCAAGGAGTAGGCAAACTGTCAAAGGCAGCATGAATATTTAAATGCAGTGCCTGGGATTTTAATCAGTTGTCTCAAGCCGATGATGAAGCTCAACAGTTCAAACTCCCGACATGAAGCATTCTCACAAGAAGATACACAGTCTCTACCGGCATGTCTTCTACTGTCAAATCTAGTCTAACAGAACATTTTTTCCTCTTGAACACTCAGATCCTCTTCAGCCAAATAAAAACATAGCACATTGCTATAATCCAATTTTAACAGGACTTTCCTGCAGGGCAGAATTTACTGTTAAATATTTAAACAGGCTCTTCAATCTTGAACAACCCATTTAAAGAGCTCATCACAAGACATTTTACAAAAAGTGACACAAAAAATTCAGTTCACTAAGGTTACCTGTAAAATGATTTTCTTGGCGAAAGTCACAGGACAAAGTGGTTCACATTCATGACTACTTGGATTATGCTACCACCTTCAGGTGAATGGACATGTGCCAAAAAAAAAGTAGCTTTGGCTCCAGGAATAACCACTCCCAGCTCTACTAGGCCTCAGTTTTATGGCACGCAATAAAGAATTCAGCCAAGAGAGGGGAGGGATCCCTGGGTTCTGTGATGTAATCCAAGAAAAGGATTTAAAAGCTAAACAAAAAATTCTATGTTCCTAATTGTTAGAAATCACATAGGACGTCTTTACATTCATGACTACTAGACATGCCCCAAAGCACTCAATGTGAGGGGCGGGCAATACAGCAACAATCCAACAGCCAAAAAACTCCAAAACATAACAGAAAAAACTACTACAAAGCTACCTACAAGACCTTCTACGCAAAACTGGCATCCACAAAGGCTTGAACATTCAACTGGTAAAACTTAGTAAACGTGAGAAGCCCAGGTAGAATCCTTACAAACCCGAATAGTAGTTTGATGCTGAATCACCCAGGAAGCAGTGACACTCAGGTGGACCAGGTCCTGATCAGCAATAGAGTATGAAATGGCTGGGTCACTTGCCCACAAACCACATAGTTTTAAAGAATTCCTCTTCCGTTTGGTACTAGTGAATCACTTCAGTAGGAAAAACACTTTCTCTGGGTAAGCCCAATCAGCATCACTTCCTGCAATTGAGGATAGATTCTTGGGTAGCCATCAGAACACAATTCAGTGACCTTGAGAGAAAAGGATTCTGAAAGTGGTACGTTTTAAATTTTTGCCAGGATCGCCAACAAGGGAGCCAAAAAGAGGAGGATCGGGACTGCTCTGTTTCAAGCCATAGCACAGAACAAGCAAGTACAATAAATTTGTTTTTTGTTTAATTAAAACCTTTATCACTTTAATTGCACAGTACATAACCACAGGGCTAGTATTGACAGACCTTGGGACATCCCAAAGCAACAAACTGAGGGGTGGGCAACAACACAGCAAACAGAACTGCCGAAAGATTCACAGAAAAGACAGGGGTCAAGAAATGCAAAAACACTCAGACGACAGCTTCAAGCACCTTGCAGCCGAAGCTCGCATTAACGGAGGCCTGAACATCCACCTGATAAAACCTGGAAACTGTGAGCAGAGGACTAAGATACAGATGTTTCATGATGAAAAGCCCAGGAGACACCAACAGGCCTCGTGGACTGAGCTCTAATAGGAAAAAAAGGATTTTATTAAAACTTACCGTAAAATCCTTTTCTCTGAGTTCACTGACAGACGCAGCTCTTCATTGACATGTGGGGTTTATGCTTGTCCAACTAGGAGTTAACTAGGCAGGGAAAAGAAACAGCTGGCCCCTCCCATGGGGCCGTCCTCTCTTCCCACATAAACCCTCTCCATAGCATAGCTCAGCAGTTAGTACACAAGCCGTACAGAGAACAGAGCACAGAGGGGTGGGTGCTGCGTCTGTCAGTGAACTCAGAGAAAAGGATTTCAGGGTAAGTTTTAATAAAATCTCTTTTTCTCCTACGTTGACTGACAGACGCAGCTCTTCATTGACATGTGGGCATGTCCCAAAGCTGTGTCAAAAAGAGGGGTGGGTAAACGATAACAACTGTACCCAACAGAACCTCTTAAGGAGGCGCCAGACGCGCCTACACTGCCACCTGCAAAACTTTGCGGCCAAAAGCAGCATCCGAAGATGCTAGCACATCAACCTTATAAAACTTGAAAACTTGAAAGTGTGTACCAAGGCCCAAGTGGCCGCCATGCACACCTGTGACAACGAGACCTGGTGTCTAAAAACCCAGGAAGTGCTAACAGCCCGGGTAGAATGAGCCATGACCAGAAAAGGGGGCACCTTGCCCCGAACAGAACATGCGTGGGTCACGGTCTGTCTAATCCAACGAGAAATAGTAGCAGACAAGGCCGCCAAACCTTTGCGTGGACCCTCTGTCAGCACAAACAAGGCATCAGCCTTCCGAAAAGAAGCTGTAGCAGCTAAATACACTCGTAAGGCCCTCACTACGTCCGAGACATGCAACTCAATTTCATTTGGGTGCGACGGACGAAGGCACAATGAATGAAGAACAACATCTTCATTAATGTAAAAAGAAGAAACCACCGTCAGAAGGAAGGAAGGAAAGGGTCACAAGACCACCTTGTCCTTATGTAGGACCAGGTAGGGAGACTTGCACGATAGTGCTGCCATTTCAGACACCCGTCTGGCGGAAGTGATGGCTACCAAAGAAAAAAAAAAAAGCCACCTTCTGCAACAGCGGTTGTAAGGAAATCTCCCTGATATTTTCATAGGGCGGTTTCTGAAGTACGGAAAGCACCGAATTCAGACCCCACGGGGTCATCGGGTCCTTCACCCGAGGCGCCACATGTCGACTACCTTGTACAAAGGTATGAATCAGTGAGTGCGAAGTCTCAGAATGTGGCCCTTGAGAGTACGCAAAGCTAGACTTTGGTTCAGGCCTTGCTGCAAAAAAGTCAGGACCCTGGACACTACATAAGAGTGAGGGTTATGACCCTCGCACCAAGCTATACAAGCCTTCCAGGTGTGGTGGAATCTTGCGAGAAGTACACTTGCGAGCCTTCAATAAGGTAGGGATCACGGAGTCAGCGACTCCCATGTCTCTTAGCCCCTGGGACTCAATAGCCAGGCCGTCAAAGCCAGCGAGGGTAAAGCAGGGTGCAAGATGGGCCCCTGTGACAGTAGATCGTCTCGCAGCAGGAGCCGCCAGGGGGCATCTGCCACATTTGCACCACGTCGGCGTACCACGTATGCCGAGGCCAATCTGGATTATTGGTATTCCCTCCGCCACTATCCTGCGTCTCAATCGCGGTAAAAGTTTTATTGGAGGGAAGGTGTACAGAAGGCGGTAGCGGCCCCAGGGGGCCACCAGAGCGTCCGTGGCCACTGCCAACGGATCCTTCGTTCTGGACACAAAGGTCTTCACCTTGTGATTGAACCGAGACACCGTGAGATCCACGTCCGGCGTCCCCCATCTGCATCAAATCTGGTTGAACAACTCCGGGTGGAGAGACCACTCTCCTTGGTCCAGTGTCTGGAGACTGAGAAAGTCCGCCTACCAGTTTTCTACACCTGGAATCCAAATGGTGGAGATTGCCAGAACGAGACGTTCCACCCGCGCAGTATCAGAGCTGCCTCCGCCGCAGCTGCTGGACTCCTTGTGCCGCCCTGATGGTTCACATACGCCACTGCCGTGGCATTGTCCGACTGAATCCGAAATCGGACGACCCTGCAACCTCACTGTCCAGTGAGATAGGCACAATCTGATTGCTCTCAGTTCCAGCACATTGATGGGGAGGGAAGCCTCCTGTGCTGACCAATGGCCCTGGGCAGACAGCTGCCCCAGGATCCCGCCCCAGCCTGAAAGACTGGCCTCCATGGTGATGATCACCCACTGAAGGGGCAGGAATGGCTTCCCCTGAATCAACGCAGAGTCCCGAAGCCCCCAGGTCAGAGACGCCCTGGTCAGGGAGCTCAGACGGATCAGAAGGTCCAAGGACCGAGGGGACTTGTCCCACCGAGCCAGGATTGCTCGCAGAAGGAGACGAATGTGACTCTGGCCATATGGTATTGCCTCAAAGTCGAGAGCATGAGCCCCAGCCCCAGCACCAGCAATCGTAATGAAGACCGTCGGTGCGACAGGAGGGTTCGCACTGCCGACTGCAGTGACAGCAACTTGGCTGGAGGAAGGAAAACCTTTGTCTGCTCTGTGTCCAGCCCAGATAGTCCAGGCGACGGGAGGGAGCCACCGTCGCCTTCTGCAGGTTGAGCAACCAGCCGAAGTCCTGCAGCGAAGTCATTGTGATTCTCACATTCTCTTCCAGAGCCGAGGCAGACTCCGCAGATGCAGGTCGTCTAGGTAGGCTACTACCGGAAATGACTCTCTGTCGCAGCAACGGCAATATCGGAGCTACCAGTTTTGTGAAAAACTCGAGGGGCTGAGGCTAGACAGAAAGGGAGTGCCACAACTCGATAATGGAGGTCTCCCACTGCAAAGCAAAGGAAACGCTGATGCCGTGGACAAATAGGTACATGGAGGTACGCATCCCTGAGTCCAGAGACGCCAGAAATTCCCCCCGATGGGGGGCGGCCACAACCGAGCGGACAGATTCCATCTGGAATTTCCGCGCTCTAACATACCGGTTCAGGGCCTTCAGGTCCAGTAATGGCCGGACCCCCCCCCCTTTTTTTGGGGACCACGAACACACACAGGGGTAAGCCTTGGGGGCCCTAGGGCCCTTTGCGCAGATTGTGTCTGAGCCTGCAAACAAGCAGGTTCAGCAGGATAGTCTGCCATTGTTCTCCCCTCAAATCCCCCTTAGTAACACACAGATGTATAATAAAAAGTTGAGGCACCCCCACACAGCCGCACACCACCGCCCCACAGCGCACCAGGGAACCCCAGAGGACTGCACCCGCCGCCACCAGCACCCACAGGAGAGCCCAGCTATACTTGCTGTTTGCTGCCTGTAACCTTTGAGGATTGTCAGGAGAGCCGCGCTGTCCGGAGCACACACCGTTCCAAAGATAAAGTAAAAACGTTTTTCACACGTTTTTGCATAGGCAGGGGACTCCAATATGGCCGTCGTTAAACACTAGAGGCCGAAAACCACCTGCAGGGAAGGTGCAGTACCGCAAACGGCCACTCTGAGCGCTAGAGGGAAAGCTCCATAGGCTCAGCATGTCCGCGGCTACAGCAAAATGGCGGCAGTCCGCCGCAAAATGGCGGCGAAAAATTCAACGGGCGGTCGAACGATCAGGGGGGGAGGGGGTGGGGTGGTTTGGGGCTTGAAAAGGGGCTCCACGCGCCCCTACCGGCAGCTACCCAGAAAAAAGTTTTGTTTTTGTTTTTTCAAGGGTCGTCGGTCCCCCTTCCGCCCCTTGAAAAGGGAGGAAGGAAGGAACTCACCACTCCTGATGAGCGCAGTGGGTAGCCACCCATTCGCAGACCTTCCGCCCCTGCCTGGATGGTATGCTGCCGGCCAGAAAATCGCCCTACCAGAATCGCATCTGGGGCTGGGCTCAGGTGGGGGTCACCCCAGGCTGCCCGCACGGAGCAGGCACGATGCGGCGGGTCCCCATACCGTGGGACTGGCTTGCATCGGTCGGCCAGGCCGTGGAAGGTGCAGAGCCCATGGACTCTCTATGCCCCAACCGGCTTCTTGATAGCAGATCCATTGCTTGATAGAAGCAGTAAAATAAAATAAAATTAAAAGTAAAAGAAAGAATAAAGAAACGGTCACAATCAGAACCGCAATTCCCCTAAAGGGAAGCCAGGTCAACTCCTTGCAAACTAGGCATTGAAACTGCTGAGCTATGCTATGGAGAGGGTTTATGTGGGAAGAGAGGACGGCCCCATGGGAGGGGCCAGCTGTTTCTTTTCCCTGCCTAGTTAACTCCTAGTTGGACAAGCATAAACCCCACATGTCAATGAAGAGCTGCGTCTGTCAGTGAATGTAGGAGAAAGGAAGAACATTTCCTTAAATATTAACTCCAGGCACACCTGTATTATACAAAAGTTACATTGGTCCAACTCCTTCTTCAAAATAATGTCAATGTGGGGGAGAGAAATTTTCTGAAGCTTCCATCAACACCGTCTCAACATCTATTTAATTCTCTTTTGATTTTGTGTCATATAGGACTGGCATATCAGTCTCTGACTGAGAAACAGTAATAGAAGAGGCAGGGCATTTGAGCGACCTCGAGTGAAACTAGGCAAAGGGAGCGGTCTCCAAAAAGACTACCATTAAGCTCTGAACCCTCATGCAGAAGTTTACTAAGGAGTCTCTTTTAGATCTGTGGGTTCTTGTGCGGAGCTCTAAATTGGCACTCTTTTCTGGAGGAAGGACAGCTTGGGCTGTGACGAAGATTAGACCCACATAGTCCATACTCTTTGAGGTTTGCTGGAGGGTAGAAACATGATACCAGCCAAAAGTTTAAAGGAACTGAATTGTCATTTGGACATTGGGAGATTGAGTCATGGCTGTGGAGTCCTTCAGCAGAAGGTTGCCCAAGTACCCTGTGACATGAATACCCAAAAGTGGACAGACTGAAATGACAGACTGGACCCAGAGGACATCCCCACACTCTTAGGATGAAGGGGCAACCATTTATTGTGAGGGGGCCTCTGGGCAGGCTTGTTGGGGTCAAAGGCTTGTGACAAAAGGAAATATAAAGCTTGTTTTTGAGTTTTACGCCTTAGGAAAGCAAAAAAAAAAAGACATTTCGCTAAGTGAAGGTAGTAAGCCATAGATTAGGTGACCTGGGCTTTTTCTTGTTGGGTTGGTGCATCTTTCCCCTAGTGACTTGTTAAATTTATGAATGGATTTCCCAAATAGCCTTCACCTTTAAAAAGGTGTGCATATAAGGCGCCTTTTATAGAGCAAAGGTAAGCTCCTACACAAAACTCGCTACATATGCAATGCACTGAGCATTCAGAGACATTCTAGAGACCTGGCAAATTAAATTCCCTCGAACTTAAATATAAAAAAGATACGGCCAAGGGTATCGGCAGTAATTCTTCTAAGAGAACAGGGTCATGGAAGACAGGTTGATTGTCTCTATACATAGGTCTTTTACAGTTACCAATTGCTTGGCAGCAACTGCTGGCTGCACGGTTGGACCAGCAAGTGCAAAGGGGGCCTTCAAGCAGACTTCAAAATGTCCATCAACACAATACTTAAAAGAGGGAACATTTTTAAAAGGAGCTTTCAGGATATTTATGGAGGACTGAAATAGCAAGATCTACTACCGGAACAGGCAATTTTTTCTTAAATTTCCTGTACATGACAGAAATAATTCAGCAAAAAGCTTAGGAGTAAATAACTTTTCAGGATTAGGCCAATCTCATAGTGCACTTTCAAAGCACACATGGGAGGGTGGAAATCCATTTTATTCTTCCAACCATTTAGTGTTAGCGGCCATGCTGTGTCAGTGGGTAATCAGGTGTGGTTAGGCAAAGAGTAGTTCACACTGTGCTAATCAGTGCTTCCACAGCGGAGAGCATTTGTCGAGAAGCCTTATCTTGTGGCTCATAAAACGTAGGGGTTTGAGAATCCTCTGCAGATTATGCTACAATATCTGCATCCTCATCACTTTCCTTCATTTCATCCAAAAGTTTGGCGGTTCCAATTCTGATTCATGAGCAGAGTAAGGAGGTCGAGTGCCTAAAGTTTTCCAAAGAATTTAAACATACTGGCAGAGAAATCTGCTTTTATCAGACAGGCCACATTGTGTGCACCTGAGAAGGCGTTCGAGTCAGATAGATGTTGCCTGTCCCCTAGCAATATACTGAGTGGTGTTCAGAGTTCCTTTGGCCCTTTTGTCCCAGCTCCCTTGCCCCTGTGAATTGCCATTGCTAAAGTGAGAAAATCCCCAATGGGGTACTCACAAAATTGAATGTAAAGAACAGGGTTTTGCGTGTCCAGAATGCAAGAGGTGCAATAATCCAGGCACTGACTGTGTTCTCATGGCTGTCTACCTGTAGCGGAAGGCAGCAGGAAAATGTGCTGCCTTCGTTGCCAGCGTTGGACACAAGTAGATCAGGAACAAACACAATAAAATGAATAACATTCATATGTCCATGTATCTGCATTTTGTGCCAAGCACTGTGGTGCATCTATTAATAGTCAGTTATTATTAGTCAGTTCCTTAGGGGTCCAGGTTTCGCCCATTACAGTGGGCATGCCCTGCAGAGGTCTTCAGGGTATGGGAACCATAGAAATGGACTACAGTCCTGGACCTGTATAGCACCCTGCTGCTAACTACACATATTGCACTGCACGCCAAGTTGAGTGCCTAAGGATTTGGTGTCTGAAGCGATCATTTCAGGCCCCACAGAGTGGGTTCTGGATACAGTCCCCAAGGTAGAACACTAAGGTTTAATGATTGAGAAACCACTAGACAGCCTAGGATAATAAGCAGTCAGATCTTGATAGAAGTGTCAGAAATAAAAAAAATAAATGGTTAAAAAGAATAAAAAGGAGAATCGATCCATCATCTTAGGACATCAACAATGGAATGGGTGGGAATATAATCTATGAGTGTACACTAGGGGGAACCTTTCCAAGTTTTTGTTCATTCTGCATTAACATTAAGGTAGCCTGCATATAATCCATGGTCTATAAATACAAATCCTGTGCCCTCTACTGTATAATTAAAATAAACATATGTGGCCATGCATAACCTCATCATCATTTAATACCATTTTATCTGATCAATGTATTGCTAGATATAAAACACTCCTAAAACTTTGTGTTTTGCTTAAGTCGCTCTAGCCACATACTCCAGGATGCACTAAAATTTTCTATTTAAAGTGGTCGTAAGGGGTGAAGGTTTTTATACCTTCATGCATTCAATGCATGAAGGTAAGAAACCCTCCTGTGTGCTGCTCCCCTCAAAGCCCTCCTAATACTGACTTGAGCCCCTCTCAATCCATGAATGTGCACAGGCCGTCCCGCTTCTCTCTCTCTCTTCTTTGGCTGAGACAAAAGCTCCCACTGCTGTCAATCACAGCCAGTGAGCGAATGAGGAGCGAGCAGGGGGAGGGGCTGAGCCATGCCTCTATGTATCTTATGGACACAGAGCTAGGCTTGGGAGCAAGCACAAACCAGTGCACCCCCATAGCAAGCAGCTTGCTGCTGGGGGCACTGATCAAGATGGAGGAGCCAGCAGTGCCGACAGGGGACCCAAGAAGAAAAGGAACAGATCAATTACTGCACAGAACAGCGAAATAATGACATGTTATTTAAAGAAAACTAAAAAAGAAACAAAACACAATGAATGGCCGCCACAATGTCGCAGTCCCACTAAAAATCGCTGAACGCCGTCATTACTAGTAAAAAAATTTAAAATGCCATAAATCTATGACCCATTTTGTAGACGATATAGCTTTTGCGCAAACCAATGTACGCTAATTGCGATTTTTTTTACCAAAAATACGTAGAATACATATCGGCCTAAACTGAAGAAGAAATGCGTGGTTTTTTACATTTTTTTTTTTTTTGGATATGTTTTATAGCAAAAAGTTTTAGTCTTTATTGTTTATAGCGCAAAAAATAAAAACCGGTGATCAAATACCACCAAAAGAAAGCTCTATTTGTGGTAAAAAAAAAAAAAAAAGGATGTTAATTTTGTTTGGGTACAACGTCGCACGACCGCGCAATTGTCAGTTAAAACGATGCAGTGCCGTATCACAAAAAATGGCCTGGTCATTAACGGGGAAATTCTTCCAGTCCTTAAGTGGTTAAGGACGGGTTCACTTTGGTGCGCTGCATTTGGGCCGCAGCGAGGGTATGAGTGGAGGAGCGTTTTATGTGCTTTTTTAGCCGAGATCCCATTGACCTCTATTAGGTCGCTCTTTGTTACTGCATTTTCAGAGATGCACCATGCAGGACTTGCACTTTCAGAAAACGTAGCAAAACCTAATAGAGGTTAATGGGACTGTGGCTGAAAAAGGATGTAAAACACAACTAAAC
>BLSH010264060.1:1198067-1230490 GCA_018402905.1 Glandirana rugosa
TTACTGCACAGAACAGCGAAATAATGACATGTTATTTAAAGAAAACTAAAAAAGAAACAAAACACAATGAATGGCCGCCACAATGTCGCAGTCCCACTAAAAATCGCTGAACGCCGTCATTACTAGTAAAAAAATTTAAAATGCCATAAATCTATGACCCATTTTGTAGACGATATAGCTTTTGCGCAAACCAATGTACGCTAATTGCGATTTTTTTTACCAAAAATACGTAGAATACATATCGGCCTAAACTGAAGAAGAAATGCGTGGTTTTTTACATCGTGTTTTTTTTTACATACGTTTTATAGCAGAAAGTTTTAGTCTTTATTGTTTATAGCGCAAAAAATAAAAACCGGTGATCAAATACCACCAAAAGAAAGCTCTATTTGTGGTAAAAAAAAAAAAAAAAGGATGTTAATTTTGTTTGGGTACAACGTCGCACGACCGCGCAATTGTCAGTTAAAACGATGCAGTGCCGTATCACAAAAAATGGCCTGGTCATTAACGGGGAAATTCTTCCAGTCCTTAAGTGGTTAAGGACGGGTTCACTTTGGTGCGCTGCATTTGGGCCGCAGCGAGGGTATGAGTGGAGGAGCGTTTTATGTGCTTTTTTAGCCGAGATCCCATTGACCTCTATTAGGTCGCTCTTTGTTACTGCATTTTCAGAGATGCACCATGCAGGACTTGCACTTTCAGAAAACGTAGCAAAACCTAATAGAGGTTAATGGGACTGTGGCTGAAAAAGGATGTAAAACACAACTAAACTACGCAAACACCCACACTGCGACCAATACACAGCACACCGGTGTGAACCTGGGCTTAGGCTTGGCTTGCTTTGTGTAAAGCACTGATTATTTTAACACGCCAGTTTAGGGGAAAATGCCATCTTCATTTTTTTTTATATAGCTGTGCATATTCAGATAAGCCTGGTTTTCTACCTGTATTAGTAATTTTACTTTAGTGATAACAAATCTGACATAAATCAGGAGATTAATGGCCCTGCAGGATTGGTAAAACATGAAAGATAAGATACAAATAAACAATTAAACTGCACCTGCTGTCTATGTGTTAGCATACAGATTATACACTGTTATATTATTATAATGGATTTATATAGCGCCAACAGTTTGTGCAGCGCTTTATAGAATGGGGCAGACCGTACAATAACAATAAAAATCAATACAGGAGGCATCAGAGGGCTTTGTTCGTTAGAGCTTACAATCTAGAAGGGAGGGTCACGAAGGACAAAGGGTAATAACTGTGGGGGATGAGCTGATGGAGAAAATGAAAAAAACAGTTGTTAGGTGTGGGTAGGAAAGGCTTCTCTGAAGAGAAGGGTTTTAAGGGATCGTCTAAAAGCTAACAGAGTAGAAGATAATCGGACAGTTTGGGGTAAGGCATTCCATAGGATTGGAGAGGCTCTGAAAAAGTCCTGGAGGAGAGCATGGGAGAAGGCGTTGAGGGAGCTAGAGAGCAGGAGATCTTGAGAAGAACGAAGAGAACGAATAGGTTGGTATTTAGAGATTAGGTTAGTGATGTAACTGGGGGCTGAGTTGTGGATGGCTTTGTAAGTAGTTGTTAGAATTTTGAATTTAATTTGTTGGGTGAGTGGAAGCCAGTGGAGGAATTAACAGAGAGGAGTAGCAGACACAGAGTGATTGGTAAGGTGGATAAGTCTGGCAGAACTATTCATGATGGATTGAGGGGGGGATAGCCTATAATATAGCTTCCATACCTTATCATATACGGCTCGATCACTGTGCCACTTAGTAACCGTTTCCAGCATACAGCACAAGAACCTTCCATAGCGGCTGGCTTCATTTTCAGTGCAACTGGCCACTGTGTAAATAATGTCTGAGAAAACCTGCATAAGAAAAAACATAGTAATAATCTACCTTGGAATGTCATATAGACTGGGCAACACAATATAGGTAAACTTCATTGGATTTAACAAAAATATCAAATTACTTCAAAAGAAAAACAATGTTAACATAAAACTCCCGTTATTAAAATGATTTAACTGCTGGACATTCTAAAAAATGGTATTAGAGGTCACCAGGGCAGCTATCTCAAGATTTCTGAGCTAGGAAGTTAATATTGTAGTATTATAAGTTAGTAGAACCTCCTTGGTGCAGGTCATTAAGGCTAGATGTTGCGGGACTTGGGGTAGCTGCTTTGATACTGCAGGTATGAGCTCACTGAACCAGGACATAAACAGGCTTCTTTGATTTAGATCACCAACTCTCTACACTGGCTTCATGTGATGTTGTATGCATAGTACTGAAGGACTATATTAGTAATACATGAGGCTGTTAGGTATGATATAATTGCGGTAAAAATGAGATGCACATCAAAATAATGTGGGTTTTTTTCCCAATAAAAAGAAAAACTTGTAGATTGAAAAGAAAAACAAATATATAACCACCCTTTGCCTTCAAAACTTGCTAGGTACACTTGCCCATAGCTTTCTGAACTTCTGGAACTCAAGGTAGGTAGGTTGTTCCAAACATCTTGGGGAACTATCCAAAGATCATCTGTGGATGTAGGCTGTCTCAGAGCCTTCTGTCTCTTCATGTAATCCCAGACATGATGTTGAGATCAGGGCTCTGGGGGGGATTGGGGGGCAAACCATCACTTCCAGGGCTCCCGTTTCTTCTTTACACTGAAGATCGTTAATGACATTGGCTGAAAATTTGGGGTCATTGTCCTGCTGCAGAAAAAATTTGGGCCCAATTTCTGTGTTTTTGTTTTTGTGCATAGAACACCAAAACAAGGCAACTCAACTATACATGGGAACATAAAAACAGGGGTGCAGAAAATGGCAGCAGATGCTCTGGACTGTTGAGTCAAAATCTGAAATAGTTGCCTGTATCAGGAGGCAAATGGAGTGGGAACTTTGGTTTCAGGATCAATGGTGTCATCAATGCTGAGAGATAAAGGCAGATACTTATCCATCATGCCATACCATCAGGGAGGTGTGTGACTGGCCACAAATGTATTCGGCAACAAGACAATGACCCCAAAAATGCAGCCAATATCATTAAGAACCATCTTCAGAGTAAAGAACAAGCCCTAATCATAACATTGAGTTTGTCTGAGATTAAATGAACATACAGAAGGGTTTGAGGTAGCCTACATTTAAAGATGATCCCTGGTTAGTTTTTCAAGATGTTTGGATCAACCTACCTGCCAAGTTCCTTATACAAGTGTACCTAGAAGAACTGATGCTGTTTTGAAGGCAAAGGGTGGTCACACCAAATATTGATTTTATTTGGATTTCTATTCTGTTTGTTTACCTTCCATATTGTTAATTGATAAAAAGTAAACTATTAACACTTCCATTTCTGAACGCATTCTTAATTTACAGCATTTCTGTTCACACCTGCCTAAAAATTTTGCAGTTTTATACACACACACACACACACACACACACACACACACACACACACACACACACACCTTATATCAGCTGTATGCTCTTTTGCTGAAAGCGGATGTAAGCCAGCCCTATACCTATCAGTTTCTAATTTAGCAAGATAACTCATAATAAGATTACTATAAGTGGTTGTGTAAATAAAAAAAAAAAAATTCTTTACAGCAGGATACACAGCATAGTGCTTGTGCTGTGTCATTGGTCCCTCTAAGCGGTAAAAAAACCTGGTTGATTCTGCCAGTTCCTGTGTCCTCCTGTCTGTGCTGACCACGGTAATCAAGGCTGCTGAGCCCTGATCACCATGGTCAGTTTACGTGCCTCCGTCATATGCTGCTTTCCTTTCTTCCCCCTCAACCCCTCCCTCCCTGCCTGTCAGCTCCGTGTGTCTGTTACCCATTTCCAGCCGCTAGCTGTTTACAATTACTAGTGAAAAATCATGTAATTCCCTTCCTTACATGTAGATCTAATGTGCAGTAATGACTCTGCGAAATACCTTAATCACAGCAGGGCGCTCACGTGAAGACCTGCCACTTTCCTCCTTCCTCCCAGCTGACGTCGGAGGGGAAACACGGCCGCTCCCACTGTAGTGCTCGGATCAAGGAGGGAGAGCGTCGGCAGGTCACGTGAACGTCCCGAGCCACAGCATCAATTTTTAAAAACACACACACTGCACGTTAGATCGCCATGTAAGGAAGGGAGTTACATGATTTTCCATAGGTGACATAACAACCACTTTAACTGCAGGGTTAAATTATTCTTTAGCATGTACATCTCTACAGGTCAATACAATCTTACACATTGTTTTTGCACTTAAGAGTACATGTAAGCCATAACTCTAATACTTACTCTATCATAACACAGGAGAGTAGAAAAATTGGGGGTTTTCTGCAGGTGCACAAGCTCCACAAACCGAGCACAGTAAACAGCATCAATTGCCGAAAATATACAACGAGGAAATATACAAAGCTGCAAAAATTTGGTGATGGTTTCATTCTTAGTAGATCCTAAAACAAAAAGTTGGCACATTTAGAGTGGCAGTAAACATTGGCTTAAAACATATTTATGATAAAGGTGAGATGCTATCTCAAGGACTGAAATAGCTCCTGTTTTATAATTATACTGGGCTTTTCATGAAGACCACAGAGACAGAGGTTGTCTGTTGCTGGATCGGACATTGCAATAACGGCTACAGTGGTAAAAGCTCTTGTAACATTAAATGCAAAGAGGAGGGACTATGTACAACACCGGGCAGATAGGTTTGGCTTACATGGCAACCATCACATTTTAATCCATCAGTGGCCCAGTTGATGTCAACAGTTAAAATGGGTCTAAAAAGGTAAAAGGGTTTTTTTGTTACCGTAAAAAATACCTTTCTCTGAGTTCATTAATGGACACAGCTCTTTGACCGTAGGGTTTATAGCTCCACCTACAGGAATAAGACACTAGGCAGAAAAAGAACTCAGCACCGCCCATGGGCAGTCTTCTCCGGTATAAACCCCCTCTCTGCTATAGGCAGCTAAGTCACAAAGCAGTACCAGGAAAAACAAAAACTATTAGAGGGGTGGGTGCTATGTCCGTCAATGAACTCAGAGGAAGGGATTTTACAGTGAGTAGCAAAAATCCTGTTTTCTCTTGTGTTTATGAACAGACACGGATCTTCTTAATCTTGACAGTAGGGACGTTCCAAAGCAATGCTTGATACAACAGGAAATGGAGGCACAGTAGGCCATTGGGGCTTTTCGTGGGCCGTCTGCAATCACAAACAGAGAATCTGACCTCTTGAAGGAAGCTATAGCAGACAGGTACACATAAACTGCCTAGAGCACACCCAAGAAGTGCAGCGCAAACTCCTTAGGGTACTACAATGTCCAGATTCTGTTAAAAATCAGAGAGCATTTCCAGCAGTAAGAAGGGGAGCATGGACTGAGAACTACCTTATTCCTATGCAGAACCAGGTAGGATGACTCACAGGACAAGGCGGCTAGCTCTGACACTTAGCACGCAGAGGTGACAGCAACCAAGAAGGCAACCTTCTGGGAGAGTGTAGGCAAAGCAATACCTCCAAACATTCTCAAACAAAGGATTCCAGCCTACTGAAACAAACGTTCAGGTCCCAAGTAGGCAATAGAGGTGGGGGTGGCACTGTCAGAGCCACATGCCAAAACCCTGGTATAAAAGTACAAATCAAGAAGCGAGTAGCCAAGGGACATAGAAAAAAAAAATCATAAAAGCAGATTGAACAAATTTGTTGGAGGTCCACAGGCCCGTAAACCAGCAAAAATGCCCCCCCCCCCACACTAGAAACAGGTGGGGGGCAAGTCTTCATGCTGAGGAGCCTTGGGCTTATCAGGCTTGTGAGACCAGGTCTACTTTGTGCCAACCGCACAAGCCTTTATCCTTTGTCCGAGGTTTAGAGGAGGAAGGGTCTTTAGGCAAGGCTCCTTTCCCTCCTTCGACTATAAGAATTATAAGGCGGCACTGCAGATTCTTTGCTGAAGTGTATTTATTTTTGGTTGCAGTACAGGGTGTACATAAAAAAGCAGATGCGTTTCAGCAGGAACACCGCCTTGGTCACTGCTAAAATTCAAATAAAACAATGCTAGTATATATAGGAAGAAACAGCATACATAAGGACTGCCTCTCTCAGATACGTCATGTCCGATTAGAATCCATTAAATCCACAAATGTAAACAGACAAATGGGAAAAGGGAAAGAATAAATGGATCTTTTCAGTCGTGTATTCAAATACACGCCAAAACGTGTCTGCTTTTTTATGCACACCCTGCACTGCAACCAAAAATACATACACTTCAGCAAAGAATCCGGAGTGCTGCCTTTTAATTCTTATCGCGGATATGGAGGAGAGGACACCCAGGCTAGAGCACCCGCTATTTGGATCCCAGTCTGACAGGAGTAAGAGGTACTCAGCATATCTCCGAGTGCTGCACACCTGTGAACTGTTGCTTATTATCCCCCCTTAGACTATGGCAGAAAAGTGCTCTTCCCCCTGGTGAGATTCTTAATGATGTCATCCAGGGTAGTACCAAAGAGCTGTTCACACTGGAAAGGGAGATCTGCCAGAGCCTTTTTAGACTTCTGGTCTGCAGACCAACATCTGAGCCAGAGCACTCTCCAAAACCACCACCACCGCCATCCATCGGGCTAATTACAAACAGTAAAGTGGAAATCCATGCCAACACAAAAATCCCTACATCTACAGTCACCCACAATCTAACACTAACCTATCTAGCCCCGTAAAGAAAAAATGAGTATACATACCTTTTCTGAAGGCGATCCAACCCGGTCTCCAGTGGCGGAAGCTCTACAGAAGACACGGCCAACAACGGCTGTGAAATGAATGGGAAGGAACGTCACGCATAGACTTACCATGGAGCTTCAGTTGCCATCCATGCCCTCTGCACCCGTCTACACAGAGAAGCCGCGGCTGACAGCTCAGCATGGGAATGGGTCGGATCACCTTCAGAAAAGGTATGTATACTCATTTATTTATTTATTTATTTTTTTTTTAGAGGGCTAGATAGGTTAGTGTTAGATCATGGGTGACTATAGATATAGGGATTTTAGTGTTAGCATGGACTTCCACTTTAAGCCCTTGGATCAGCCGTTCCACCAGTTCAATATAGGCCGGGGACACCTGGCCTTTATTTAAACCACAGCGTGAGATCTTAGCCTACTCGGTATGCGCCTGGGATTCAAGAGTCATGGCCAAAACCGGACAAAAAGCCGAGCCAGCAACAGTAAACAAGGAGCATGTGACCGCTTCTGTCTTCCTGCCCTCAGTATCCTTAAAGGAGGATGACTCCTCCACTGGTATCAATGTTGACTTGTTCAACCAAGAGGTTGGAGGGTCCATGACAGGAGAGGATGTCCACCTCTTCAGATAGGGCTACTTAACCACTTGCCCACCAAGGATGTCATATGACATCCTCGAGTTTGAGTGGTGATATTTGAATGGTGCCTGCAGCTGCAGGCACCATTCAGATATCCTTTTTTTCAGCCGGCGATTCTGAACAACATAAAAGTGGTCTTAGCGGCGGATTCGCCGCAAGATCACTTTTATCAGCGGCGGGAAAGGTGCCCCCCCCTCCCGCCGCTTTCCTGTCATCTCCGCCACTTACCGGACCGCCGGCAGCGGCGGAGATGATCGGATCTGTCCCCCCCCCCCAGTGTCCGTGAGCCGAGTGAGCAGCTGAAGCCAAACACTTGGCTCCAAAACATGGCGGGGCGGAAGTCACGTCAGAAGTCACGTCCGCCCAACGGTCTTAAAGGGCACGGGTTTTTTTTCTTTTTGGGCTGTCGTTTTTTTCATTTTTTTTTTTTTTTGCGCATTTTAGTGTAAATCTGAGATCTGAGGACTTTTTGGCCCCGGATCTTATATTTAAAAAGGACCTGTCATGCTTTTTTCTATTAATAAGTGCAGTTGCCAGCACCTTTTCTTGTAAAGCAACAGAGGCGGAGGGCTCATCCTCGCAATCAGAGGGATCGGAAATCGCGTCATCAGGGCATGCAGGAAAACCTGGGCCCACAGCAGTGGCATAGCATGATTTAGGCTCTGACACATCCGAGGAAGGGGAGGGCGGGGGAGGTTTTAACTCACCTTGCGTCCGAATGCCACCTTCCACCCAGGAGACAAAGGGGACCCTGAGGAACCTACTGCTTCCATGACGAGATTGGGAAAGGAAATGTGGCCTGAACCCCCATGGGAAATCCACCCAGAAGGAGAAGCACCGCCAAGGGAATCCCACACGAGAAGGTGAACAGCAAACCGCCCCTAAAGGGCCACAGAAGAAAGAAAGGGTACCCCAGTAGGGCTCACCACTACCAAAACCCTGGTTGCAGAGGAGAGGCATAGAAAGCTGTCAGTACCGCCAGAGGGAGGAGGGCCAGACTGACAGACACAGGCCTGGAGGGGAGGAGAACCCCGCTTGCCTGACCACCCAAGGGAGTTCCCGAACTGCACCCAGGGAGAGAGAGAGGAAGGCATGAACTTACCAGTCCACCGAGATTGTGAGTGACACTCCCAAGCCAGACCTGCCTCCCACCTGGGTGGGGCTGTTGGCCAACCCAGCATGTAGCTAAATGTCTGTGTGCACTTACCCAAGTCCTCATGGATCCAGCGCTGTGTGTCTCTCTACTCTCCCTGCTCTCACAGGACAAAGAGGCAGTAGTATAAGCCATTGGCTCCTGCTTTTGTCAATCAAATCAAAGCCAAGCTACACTGTGTGTGTCTACGGATGCACACAGCCCAGCTTCAGGATCACACCTGCATGTACACCCCCATAGCACACAGCTTGCTATGATGGCACACGCACAAGCAGAGGAGCAGACATATCTGTAGGGGACCCCAGAATAGGAAGTAAGGGGCCACTCAAGCTATACTATTGTACAGAGCAGTTATGTATAGCATGTTTATTTTCAGTAAAACAAAAAAACTTTAGAACCAGAAAAAAATTAAAAGGTGAACACACACTGACTGTATATGTCAAATCAAAGCACAGTAACGCAGCGGGGGGGTGCCGAAGAACTTAGTTGGGAGATGAATGGATGACAAGAAGTGTAGTGTGGACTTATTACATACCAGTTATAGAATTATTGTTTCAGCTGCAGCCATGTATAAACCGTTGATACTTGTCAGTTTCATTCAAGCAATAAAGCTCAAATTGCTACTTTTTACAATACATTTCCCCTTATTCAGGCAAACATTTTCAATTCCGAACAATCTATTTTGGCTTTATGCATCTATGAAGCCAGCACTTTTTAGGTGGTTTATCAGCAGTTTAATAGCACCTATTATTTCAGTAAATCTTTTTAGATAGAAAGCTAGAACATGAAGTTACAAAACGCTCAGTTCTATTTAGACTCTACTATGAAACTTTAAACCTTTAGTCACATATTGCATTGCTACTCTGAGCACTTGCTGATGCAGTGTACTTTTCTGAAAAGGTACAGAAATAAATCACTGCAAAGTAAATGCAATTTTACACTACAAGCACATTTAAAGAGACAATGGACCCTGGCATACTGCTATACTTACGGGCCAAGAGCCAGGTGTCCTTTTCCAGTTTCATCCTTTGAAGAACTCGGCTTACGTGTTCTGACTGCTTCTTCTCTTCTTCCACTAGCTTATCTTGCAAAGCAGTGCATCTTTCCTTTTCCTTCTTCTTTTTATTTGGAGGCTACATCACAGATTTTTGGAAAAAAGACATTAACGGAGATTAAAGGCTTTAACATATCAAAAACAAGAAGGTTAATTTGCACACTGCTTATGTTGGGCTCTTGCTTATTACTAATGTAGACACTATAGGGTGATGCGCTGACCATCAATAACAGGCCCACTCAAACGGTGTATTACAGAAAAAATGTATCGGTGTTACAGGACCTTATATCACCCATAGCTTTCCTTACCAAGTTTAGTTACCATTGCCAAGTACATTTGATTGGATTTTCTTTTTTCCTTTTTTTTGCATTTTGTTTTTCAGATTGTCCCACATTAACATTCTGAAAAAAGGTACACATTCCGAAAGCTTGTCTTGAAAATTTGGTTGTTGGTGCAAATAAAAAAAAAAGCATCACAGACCATACGCAATTGTTCTTATATCAACCATAGAAAACTCAAATGCTTATTTTCTTTTTTTAACCACTTTAGCTCGCTAAGTTTTAGCCCCCTTCATGACCAAGCCATTTTTTGCAATACGGCACTGCATTCATTTAACTGACAATTGCGCAGTCGTGCGATGTTGTACCCAAATAAAATTGAGGTCCTTTTTTTTCCCCACAAATAGAGCTTTCTTTTGATGGTATTTGATCACCTCTGCGGTTTTTATTTTTTTGCGCTATAAATAATAATAAAAAAAAAAAAAAAAAAAGACAGACAGGGAAAAAATAATAATTTTTTACTTTCTGCTAGAAAACATATCCAATAAAAAAAAAATTGAAAGAAATCAAATTTCTTCATCAATTTAGGCAAATATGTATTCTGCTACATATTTTTGGTAAAAAAAAAAAAAAAAAAATCCCAATAAACGTACATTGGTTTGTGCAAAAGCTATAGGGTCTACAAACTATGGAATATTTTTATGGAATTTTTATTTATTTATTTGTTTTTTTTACTCGTAATGGCGGTGATCAGCAACTTATAGGTGGACTGCGACATTGCGGCAGACAAATCGGACACTAAGTGACACTTTTTGGGGACCAGTGACACTAATACAGTGATCAGTGCTAAAAAAATATGCATAGCCATTGTACTACTGTCACTGGCAGGAAAGGGGTTAACATCAGGGGCGATCAAAGGGTTAAATGTCTTCCCTGGGAAAGCTTGTGGGGGATGCTTTGACTGGGTGAAGACAGAGATCCATGTTCCTGGTTAGCAGAAATACAGGATCTCCATATTCACCTCTCACAGAATGGCGATCTGCCTTGTTTACATAGCCAGACCGCCATTCTGGCTTTCTTGGGAACGATCACCGGGGCAGGTGAGTATTGGTTCCGCCAGATCAGCTGATTGGCTTGCTCCCACTGTGTCCAATCACAGCTGAAATAGGCTGCCGGCGACGCGAACGTGCACCCCAGACCCGGATTTAAAGAAGACGCAAAAGGTATAAGATTTTGCGCTGAAGGGCCGCCCTGCCGCAGTATAGGTACGTGGGGCGGTCCCGAAGCGGTTAATAGAAAACTATACTTTTGGTTGGTTATGTGTAACCAAAAACTCTCATTATATCCATTCATTACCTAAGGGCTCAATATCCTTTTTTCTTCATAAAAGTACTAGGGATACTGAATTTCTATCACGACTGGTTTATTTCTTTACTTAAAGACAATGTACCTAGCATAAAAAAACACTAATACCACAGCTAAATAAAGGCATTAGTAAACAGATGGGAATGTAGATCATATTTTTTACATTTCTTCGGTTACTTCCTGGTTTCCAGGCCTAGGCAAATGATTCCAGATCTCAACCCATCCCAGGAGTCTGGAGGAGGAAAGGAGCTATTTTCTCAGCTAAGCACACCCTCCTGCCTGCATGTCTGAGCTAAGGAAGATGGATTCCAAGAAGTAAGACATAAATGCTACATTCATCATCTGCCCTTACTCAAGATGGCCATGGCAGAAATGCTAGGAGGGGGTGTTTCAAAGGGAATTCTCAGCAAAATAAAGCATGGAGACATGGAAGGATGGGGAAGTTTGCTTTGCATATTAAAAATGCATTAGTGTTTTTCGTGCTCAGATACAGTGTACTTCAGCTTCAAATATACTTTAAAGTGGTTGTTAACCCACCAACTGAAAATTACACCATCCTCTCTGTTTATTTATGTAAAATGCCCCTGTGTCTGTGCCTTATAAAAATAATGCAACTATATACCTGTTTACAGAGCGCTGATCAGCTCTAACATGACCTGCTTCTCTCGGCCTGACAGCTGCAGCAGGCGGGGCCAAGGATCCCCCAATGATGTTAGTCAGAGAGAGACGGCAGGTCACGTGAGCGCCGCTCTGTAAACAGGTATATAGCTGCATTATTTTTATAAGGCACAGACACTGGAACAATTTACATGAACAGAGAGGACACTGTAAAAAATGTACAGTAATTTGAGCAGCAGGAGCGGAGGGGGGCGGGCATGGAGCTGACAGGCAGGGAGGGGAGGGGGGACGAGGACGGAGGAGAGCATAGAGGACAGAAAAGAGAGCGAATGATGGAGGCATGTAAACTGTCCACGGTGTCAGTAGCCATGATACACCGTGGTCAGTTTACATAGGGGAAGACAGAAACTGGCAGGATCAGCCAGATTTGCAGGTGATACAGGGGGCCAAATGAAACAGCACAAGCACTGTGCTGTATATCATGCTTTCAACACTTCCCGCCCAGCTTATAGACAAATGACGGCCGGGCGGTGGTTCAGTTATCCTGACCGGACATCATAGGACATCCGGCAGTATAACCCGCGGGGGGCGCGCATCGAAGCAATTGGTGGTGTGGTGTGTCAGTCTGACACACTGTATTACCGACCTCGGTAAAGAGCCTCCGTCGGAAGCGCTTTACAACATGATCAGCCGTGACCAATCACGGCTGATCACAGTGTAAACAGGTAGAGTTGTGTATCGGCTTTTCCTCTACTCGTGTCTGCAGATGCCAGTACAGGAGAGCCGATCGGCGGTTCTCCTGACAGGGGGGGTCTGCGCTGATTGTTTTGGGGGGGGGGGGTCTGTGCTGCCCAGGACCACCAGGGAACCCACCCAAGGACCACCAGGGAGCCCACCAGGTAAGGGGCACATACCATATTAAAGGGATGGCACTGTGCCTATCTGTGATGCCTGCCAGTGCCACCTATCATTGCCCAACAAATGCTTTAAGGCAGCATGTTAAAGCTTTAGGAACAAACCAAATTTACAGCCTATGTATCGAAGACAGCAATATCATTTCAAAGTTATGTTAGTGTTTCTCGGTTCATAAAATGTGATTACACACAAAGATCCAGTAAAGTGGTATATAAAGTGGACAACTCACCATTTCAAGATTGTCATCAATGGCTTTCATTTGTACTTTCAATTTATTGATTTCTCTGTTGTAGCTGGAGGATGGAACAGCCAGGTCATACATTGTCAGAGACCAGAAAGTGGCATAAAACTGAGGGCTGATATCATCCCACACTTTAGGAGGATGTAAAGAAATTACAGCTTCGTGAACAGGAGCCATCACAACCTCGCATGATGTAATATATTTGTGTACTTTATGTTGCTGCTTGTTTCCCTTCTCGGTCTTCTTTAACTCATCATATTTTGACTGAGGAAGTAAGCATACATCAATGAAATAAAGATATTATGCACACATTACAACAGATGAAACACATCCATTTCATAATATTGTTTGACAATTTAAAATACAATTGCACCCAAAGCACTATAATTTCTGCTTAACCTAAATTAGTTCCAAAATTACTTTTAGAGTATCAAGAACAAGGCAAGCAACGTGAAACTTAAAATTGGGGGGGGGTTAGGTCTTTTCTCTACAAGGCTAGGGTGTACTTACTGAGATGTGATGAGCATACATAGGTCGAGACAGGAAAAATGCAGCATCGTGTGGGGTGTGAAATTCATTGCACAAGACATCTATTGATGGAACTCGCTTTATATAATCCTCTGTACTGAGATTAGATGCCAAAAATCCACCAAACTGTACCAAAGTATCATGACACTAAAAGAGAAAAGATGATTTAACACAAACCTAAACCAGGGCAAACTATGAAAGTCCTGAAGCATCAACTTAGCTGTCAATTAATATGTTTGAGTCAATAATTGCACTCTGCTCGAACTCGGTTTGCCTTTTGTAAAAATAATAAAAAATAATAAATGCATTCATATTAATAAAAAGAAAAAAAAAAGTGCACTTTTTTTTCTAGGAGTCTACAAAACATTTGGAATCAAGATCGCGATCAGTAGATTGAAAGTGTGAAAGTGCAATGTTCCTGTCGCAGGTCCATAAGTGAGATATGGACCTTCCGCTATGAGGTTGGGGGAAGCATCAATGAAATACAAGTGTGGTGACGTTACTGGACCTGTGCTCCATGGAGAATTAAGAGTCCTGCCATGGAGGCAGATTAGACAAGTTCTGATAGAAAGCACAGAGAGGAAAGAGGGTAATTCAGTAAACGGGGAGCTGCAGCCTGTGACTATGTTACACACTATATAGCTTTTAAGCAGTGTTGACAAGAATTTAATTTGCCTGACAATTCTATTCTACTCACCTGATCATACAACTTTCCCACCAGCTTCAAATGCTTTTCACCTCCTTCCTGAAATATCACACCATTTCTCTGCTGGGCCATCAGCAGACACAAAGGAAGGGCCAAGTCATGGTCCAGTAAAGCATCTTTTAACCGTTGAGAAGACTTCTTCGTGTTTCTAATTTGACCAAAATAGCCACCCTGTGGAAAAGGCCATTGCATGAATTATTATATAGGTTAATGAAAACATTAGCCTATGAAATATGATGGATGCTTCTATCCACCATATTAAATATCTGATTACCAAGCAAATTGAATTATTAATCAATTAATGCCGTGAAGGACCTAGAAAAAGTTGAATTTCAGCTTACTTTTGAGACCACAAGCGTGAAAATGTTTATTAAATTACATATGCAATTTTCAGTGTTTATTACAGCCAGGACTTTAATAAAAATAGGTTTTCTTTTTACCAAACTTAAAATATGACTGTACATGTTTCTGTTGGTGAGGCTCGAGAAAACAAGTCAGACACAAACTCTGACCCGATTTTCCTGTTGATTATGTTACCAAGCTCTTGTAGTACAGAATCAGAAACAAAATACATCAACATAGCATTAATATTGCAAAGGCCACATATAGGCCATAGAGTTGAAACAAAGATTTCTGTTTTGAAAAAGGAACTTTCTTACAAAGCTGAATAATTAAATATGAGTAAAAATGTACTATAATTATGTATCTATGAGTTTAAAAAAAACTTTATTAAAGTTCATCACTGTGTGAATAGTGCACAAAGTCTTCACATTTTAACGCCTTGAATTACATGTAGGAGAGCATGCAGAAAGAACTTGCTTTGGCTAGGAACTCAGAACTGAGTATGTGTTTTGTTAACTCAAAATATTAAAAACAGGATTTTTTTTGTTACAATAAAATTATTTTCTCCGAGTTAATCGATGGACACAACTTTTCTTCATTCTTGACCATAGGTTTATAGTGCCGCCTACAGGAGTAGGACACTAGGCAGAAAAAAAAAAAAAAAAAAAAAACAGCAGCACCTATGGGCAGTCCTAGCTGGTATAATACCAACTCTTGGCTATAGGCAAGTCAGTTAGTCATAAAGCAATACAAGAAAAAAGACCAAAAGGAGTGGGGGAGCTGTGTCCATCAATGAACTCCGAGAAAGGGATTTTACAGTAACAAATATCCCATTTTTTTCTAACATTCATTGACGGACACAGCTTCTCTTCGCTCTTAGTCATAGGGATGTCCCAAAGGAGTGCCTTAATGAGGGGTGGGAAACAAAAATACAGGAGCAAAATTGCAGGTATTTTCGGTGGCCGTTATCAGTTCCTTTTTTGCTTTTGGCACAACGCTGAAAACTATTTTTGGCCGATAGTTTGCGGTGCATCACTAAAAATAAATATATATATTTTTTTTTACATTTTTGCTTAGTACAGGAAGTACTATACAAAAAGCAAGAGCAAAAGGAAAACAAAAGGGGGGGGGGGGCGCAAAAGCAACAACACACTGCCACCCTTAAACACCCCCCTTTCCGCCCCTTCAAGACATAGAATAACTACTTGGAATGCCCCAAAGCACTGAACCGAAAGGTCAAAACAAGACCCAAACCCAGAAACAGGAAATGCGGAATCCCACTACAAAGCCACCTGCAAGGCCTTTCACCCAAAACTGCCATTCACAGAGCTATAAACATCTACTTTATAGAATTAGCAAAGGTGTGAACAGAACTTGAACAGAAGAAGCTTGATGCTGAATCGTTGAAGCACTAAAATTCCTGATGAGAAAAAAATGGCTTCTATGTACGATGGTTGGCCAAGCAAGTGTCATTAAAATCACTGGCATGCCCTCTACCTTTATTGTGCACAGTAGGTACGGGAGAAGCCCAAGTAAAGGAAAAACCTAGGTCATGAAAACAGAACTCAAGGAGTCATTAGGGCATCCACCTCAAGTGCTAGAGGATTCCTGGTTCAGGACACAAACTTGTGTGCTCACTCCCGAGCCTGTGTTCATATGACACACAGCATGGCTTGGCCCTGATCGCAGGTGCCATGATGCAGGACTCCTGCAAACCTGTCTGTGCATCTATCTGCTTGTACCTCGTACAGGCAGGCAGATACACACTGACAGGAAGAGAGAATGAACTACCAAATCACACAACAGCACCATGGTAGTTCAATGAAACCACAAAGGGCGTTGGTGCTTGTAGTTTTCCATTCACAGAGCACTGTGAATGAATGATGTGGCTGGGCAGGCAGAGCCCTAAACGGCCTTGTTATTTTAAAACAGTGAAAACAGGTGCCCAGAGATGGTACCGTCTCGCTGTCTCTGGGGGGGGGGCTGTAGGAACATGTTACACCCTAAATATGGGTGGAACATGTAGCATGTTTCAAATGGTGAACTTATCCTTTAATGGTTTCACTGTTAAGATGGTTCACTGGCAGGTCCACAGTGGGAATAGACCTTAATTTAACAAATTCCCTCCCAAAGAGCAACATGTCCAAGACCTTTCAAAGTGCTTCCAGCACATCCAGAGGAATACCTCAAACTGACATCACATCGATGAGCATCCACGGTAAAGGCAGAGGGAAGGTAATACCGCAAACCCAATGTAATCAGAAAAATTGTGAGAAATCTAAAAATTGGAGTTCAAGCTGATTTCTATGACTGTTGGCCTAAGACTGGGGAAGACCATAAATTGATTCTGCATCGTTAAGGCCTCTGCAGCGTCTTCAAAGAATTAGGTGAATTTGGTCACAAAGTTCTGTGTGACTGCAGCAGAGGACCTCAACGACAAAGCAGGGGGCTTGGCCTCTCCCAAAAGAATTAACAGGGACTTTGATGAGGCAGACAATATAAACATAGGGTATCAGAATTACAGACATCAGTGCTCTCAGCGAGAACAGAGTAAAGCTCCTTAGATTTGTTAAGAGTGTAAACTGGAGTCACCCATTGCAGCAGGCCCGTTGCCCTCTGTATAGATACAGAGTTGTTATCACATGTCAGTAATGCAACTCACTCAAGGTAAGAAGCAAGGCCTCAGGTATTCATAGAACCAAGCATCTGATTAGGGTCTGAAGGCTGAAGTTAACCAAAGTTACTGTACAAAGGCAGTAGGATCGGACTGGAGATCAAAGTTGCATGCAACTCTCTTACAAAATCCAAAAAGCTATCTGCTGGGTGTCCAGTGTGTCCCTGTACCTTTAAGGAGGGATGGGCTACCTCCAGGCCACCTGCCTTCATCTAGCTCATCAGAATGCATGTGCTCCCACTGTGGAGTCTCTCACAAGACAGAGATAGGTCTGGAGGATGCTGTCAGTCCCTCAGCATTAACCCACTATATGTTGAAACGGGCAAAACGCGGGAAATTCAAAAGATGCCCAGAGGTACAAATTGTGAAGTAGTTGTGTTCCTGATGCTCAGGCAGATTAGCCTACTCATTGGAATAATATTTCAGAGATGGGACAAGCATAGAGTCAAAGTCAGCAGTTCTGAACATAAAGAGCTCCACAGATAACTTCTTACCAGAACAAGTTCTGTAAAGCGCCTAACAAGGAACTCTGTGCACAAAGGTTAGGCCTACAATGTGGGGTCTAGCACTCCAAAGCTAGGCTAAGGAAAGGCCAGTCCAGATACATGCCCTATTGGGACCAGCTCAAGAATCAACTTTTCAAGAAATTTTCATCGAAGAAAAAGGCTTTAAAAAGCATAAAAAAAATGCAAAGATACAGTTAGGTCCATATATATTATATATATATATATATATATATATATATATATATCACAAAATAAACTGTGCTAATGGTCAAGAACTAGCAGCAGCCTAATACTGAATAAATATATAAAAGATAAAATGTTCAGGGCTGCGCTAAAATATGAGGGTAATAACAAATGTGGATAGCCAACAATAGGTCCAAATATATAAGCGTAATCACAGTTAATTAATTGTCAAAGTAGAAATGACAATATAAAAACTTTCCGACAGGACAACCCGTGCATTAAGAGCATAAGTGCATCCACCACCGATTTAAAGGAGGCTTACCAGACCCAGCTGGAAGCTGAGCATTCGGCTATTCCCCAGCCAGGGGTATATATATATATTGAATCCACCGTGAGTTCCACACCACTTTAGTTCAAATTCTTCCAACTCCAATCACTACTCATGTAGCCAATACAGATGGAATAGCCTGAATATCACTTCTCCAATGATCATTCCATGATGTCATCCGGTATGTACACCCAAATTGGAGGAAGGGTTTAGGAATTACAGCTCTTAAAAGCGGAGTTCCACCCTTTTAAAAGTCAGCAGCTACAAAAAAGTGTAGCTGCTGACTTTAATAAATGGCTACTCGCCTATCCCACACTCCAGCAATGCGGCCACCCAAAGCCTCGCTCCTCTCCCCCGCGCCGGCATAGCAATTGTGGGCACCCGGCTGTGCATGCGCGAGCTGTGCGTTGTGAATGGCCGGCAATCTTCTGGGACCTGTGACGTGTCCCAGAAGATTGCAGGGAGGGAGGGGGGAGAGGTGAACTTGCTTCCGGCACCGCTGCGCCAGGAGAGGATGTGGGAGCGAGGTACCTATAAAAACCGAGTACCTGCCCCCCCCCCCCAAAAATGACATACCAATTGTGGCATGTCAAGGGGTCACCATCACTTAAAGCGGAAGTTCCACTTTTGGGTGGAACTCCACTTTAAGAATAGCCAACCCCCCTTTTTTCAAGGGACCGAAAGTAATTGGACAATTGAATCAAAAGCTGTTTCATGGCCAGGTGTAGGCTACTCTTTCATTATTTCTTCATCAATTAAGCAGGTAAAAAGTCTAGAGTTGATTCTAAGGTCTGATTCCCACCTATGCAGGTTGCAGTTTGCATATTCCAAGTGCATTTTGCGTTTTCCAATACACATTTTTGATCCATTGAAGTCTATTGAACCAAAAACCAGAAAAGAATCATTGGCCCTTTCCATAAAACGCACAGATGTGAACTACATCCATAATAAACCATGTTAAATGGACTGTAGTGGGTTTCTGCAAAACTGGAAAAGCACATAGGTATGAACCAGGCCTTAGTGTGGTATTTGCATTTGGAATCGATTGCTGTGAACCTACATCATGCGTTTAAAGGAGGTGTCCATGCAAGTGAAACAGGCCATTGTAAGGCTTCAAAAACAAAATCCATCAGAGAGATAGCAGCAACATTAGAAGTGGCCAAATCAGCAGTTTGGTACATTCTGAGGAAAGACGAATGCACTGGTGAGCTCAGCAACATAAAAAGGCCTGGACATCCATGGAAGACAACAGTGGTGGATGATTGCATGATCCTCTCTATGGTAAAGAAAAACCCATACACCACATGATTCAGACAAGTGAAGGACACTCTCCGGGAGGTGAGCATATCATTGTCAAAGTCTACAATCAAGAGAAGACTTCACAAGAGCAAATACAGAGTCTTCACCACAAGGTGCAAACCAGTCATAAGCCTGAAGAATAGAAAAGCCAGATTAGAGTTTGCCAAAAAAAAAAAAAATCTAAAAAAAAAACCAAACCAGTTCTGGAAAAGCATTGTTTGGACTGATAAAACCAATATTAATCTGTATCAAAATGATAGGAAGAAAAAAAAAGTGTGGCAAAGGCTTGGAATAGCTCATGATCCAAAGCACAAAGTGTCATCTGTAAAACGTGGTGGAGGCAGTGTTATGGCATGGGCATGCATGGCTTCCAGTGGCACTGGGTCATTGGTGTTTATTAATGATGTGACAGAAGACAGAAACAGCCGGATAAATTCTGCAGTGTTTAGAGATATATACGGTCAGCCCAGATTCAACCAAATGCAGCAAAGTTGATTGGACGGCCCTTCACAGTACATATAAACAATGATCCCAAAACACAATGCAAAAGCAACCCAGGAGTTTTGAAGGACAAGAAGTGGAATATTCTGCAATCACCTGATCTGAACCCAATTGAGCATGCATTTCAATTGCTGAAGGGAAAACTAAAAGGCAGAAAGACCCACAAACAAAGAACAACTGAAGACAGTTGCAGTTAGAGCCTGGCAAAGCATCAGAGAGGATGAAACCCAGTCTTTGGTAATGTCCATAGGTTCCAGACTTCATGAAGTCATTGCCAGTGAAGGATTCTCAACAAAATATTACAAATCAACATTTTATGATTATATTCATTTTTCCCAATTACATTTGAGTCCCTAAAAATGGGGGGGGGTTGCAGTTGCTAAAATTTGTACTTGATATTTATGTTCAACCCCTTGAATAAAAGCTGAAAGTCTGCACTTCAAATTAATTTGGAATGTTTCACTTTAATTTTATTATAGGGGCCTACAGAGACAAATGTATAAATATTGTGCCTGTGTCCAAATATATATGGACCCTAACTGTATTTGTCTTGTGAAACTGCATATACATTTGATCCACGTGAATGGTGACAAAACCAAATCATACTAGGCTAATTTTGCTCCAGGTCAAATGTTATTCATTCACATAGTGAATCAGGACAATACCACATTACGGCCACTAGTTGGAGGATCATAGGAATCAAATGTTTTACTACGATTGTCAGCTCCATTTTGTGGCCATAATTTTTCCAAAATCACTCCACTTTTAAATGAATAAACATTCAACCAAGACCGATAATAGCCTAATAAGTTTGGACCCTAGTCACACAAGGAACGCATGGTACATGCAGTTTCACAGGAAGAATAGCTCTGCTGATTATTCATAAATACATACCTTACTTTTACCAACAATGCAGCAGAAAGAAAGAATAGATTGATCAACACAAGTAAGCCCTAGCTTACTACTCTAAAAAGTTCCAAAGATTTGACCCCTTTAAAATAAAAAGGTTGACTGGCGGGACCAAAATGTAGCAATTTCTTTCAATTAATGCACAATGAAAGTAGCCCATGGTATACAATCAGCATGAGTATGCAATGGATTCGTGGAAAGCAAAGACCGCAGGGTGGTTGTGTGTGTTTGAAGTGTCATCGAACAGCACATTATCCCTCACCTCCGCTTTAAGCTGTTCTCCACCAGTCATTGCTTCCAGCTGCTCCATTGTAATTTCTTCAGTGATTTCAATCCCAGCCATCTTTTGAACCACCTCTTTCAGAATCAGCAAATCAAAACTGCAAGGCAAATGTGACAGAAGGGAGATAATGTTGAGATTTACTACATGGATCAACATTCAGTATTCAATGACACAGCTCTGTGAAATTCAATGAAGTGTAAACAGCACAGAATATATAAAAGAAAAAAACGAATATACGATGAAGTTACTTACACTTACTACAAGTTAGCACATTTCCATATTCTAATAAATGCTTACCTTTTGCCAGCTTTTAGCTGGTTTGCTACATACTGCAGAAGCCCAGCCAATTCTATGGGATATTTCCTAAAAATTGCTCCACAAAAGCTAGCTAGGCCTACGGAACAAAGAAAAAAAATATGAGACCTTTCTGAAATTCAGGCAATAGACATTCATACAGCTATACTTCTCACACCTTGTACAAAAGAGCTTCAGCTTGTGTAAATGTACTTCACATAGCAAGTTTTACAAAGAGTTTACAAAGCGTGTTTAAGGTGGCAGAAGGTTTTTTTTTTTTTTTTATCTTAAAGCATTCTCTGTATTAAGGTAAAAAACTTGCAGCTCCTTCCACCCCCGCCCCCAAGCCCAATCTTGATCCAGCGCTGCTCCTGAGAGTAGCAGTTCTCGTCTCTCTCCCTCCTCACGGGGCAGACTGAAAGCAGTGGGAGGCATTGGCTCTTGCTGCTGTCAATCAAATCCTGTAATGAGGGAGCCAGGGGGCAGGGCCGAGTATATGTACACAGGCAGCATGTCAGGTTTAAGCCTGCAGGTGTGCCAGGGAAGCAGCTTCCTATGGTGGCACACAGAGAAAAGGAAGAGCCAGGAAAGCCGGCAGGGCACCCTAGAGGAGGAAGATTAGGGCTGCTCTGTGCAAAACCAATGCACAAATGGTAGTTAAGTATAGTGTGTATTATTAAAACAAAAAAAAAATTATAAAAATTACCCTTTACAATCATTTTAAAGTGACACTCAGTATTTGCATCTGGATCTATGAATAGCAATGAGTCAAGTCATGTTCAGACACACGTCCTAACCCGCTTGTGCCATCCTATCAAGAAACTGTCAAAGCCGACAAGAAAGTCATAGGCAGCAGAGGCATTCTGTACCCTACAGACTTAACGTATACATGCCCCTTGCATGTGTGCAGCTGTAGGGCGGGGAATGCCTCTGCCACCTTTGGGGGTCGATGGCGCTCCCATACTGGAACACAAGTTTACAATACTGAAACTTTGCAAATACTATTTAAAAGCTTCCTGTAACCATTGCTCTTTCACATACTGAAGCCATAATGTACAAGTGCATGTTGTCTAAATTAATTGCACAGCAAAATTTGATTTAGACCATGGATAAATGTACTCAGTTCCATTAAATTCAAACCCACAAAACATTTAGATCCCTTTCACACTGAGGCCCTTTACAGGCACCATTTAGCTAAAAATAGCGCCTGTAAAGCACCTCAAAAATTCACCCCAATGTGAGAGCCCTGAGTGCTTTCACACTGGGGCGGTGTGCTTGCAGGACGTTACAAAAAGTCCTGCAAGCAGCCTCGTTGGGGCGGGGCAGGGCGGTGCGGTGTGGTGAGAGGTGATACGCCACTACTCCACCTCCCCTGCCCATTGAAAACAATGGCCATCGCTTCTAACGAGGCCGCACATCGCCTCAGGAGCACCAGCACTTTTAAACCCTTTAACTCCTTGGGGGGGGGGGGTGTAAAACCGCCGCGCTCCCATCTGCACTGCAGCGCTATAACAGTGGTAAATCGCCGCTGAAACTAGCGGCAACTTACTGCTACCTCCCCATCACCCCAATGTGAAAGTAGCCTGTTTGTAAAGGACTGGTTTGGACAAGGTGACAGTCACCATGCCTGGAAAGCTATATACCATCATGGTTTAGCCATTTACATACAAGCCTTATTCGTCAATATCATCTACTACACCACCTGTGCACGTGTCTATATCAATCTCTCTCTATATAGTGAAATTGTGACCAATCAGCACAAAAAATGTAAACAAGTAACCAAAAAAATAAATCTATCCAAAACAAAAAATGAATATACTGCTGAATTCCTATGCAGCGGAGCCAAGCTATCACACCAGGGGTTACTGCACTAAGAGGGAGGCACCGCCCACAATAGGCAGCAACTGCAAAAATGGCTTCCAAACAGGAAGGGGACACAGTCCGAATTCAGCAAGGGGACACTTTTAAGAGTTTTTTTTATTAATAATACTATAAATTATATTTTAAATCTATGTTTTGGTAGCTGAACATTGCAAGAGCTGATGGTGTCCCCTTGCTGAATTCAGACTGTGTCCCCTTCCCGTTTGGCAGCTGTGAGTACTGGGATGATTAGACCAGGTTTGCAGTTGCTGCCTATTGTGGGCGGTGTCTCCCTCTTAGTGCAGTTAGCCCTGGTGTGAAAGTATGGTTACGTTGTATAGGGATTATTATTCAGCAGTATATTAAGCGTCCATCAGGTGCTATAGCTCCACCCCTACTGATGAAGTCACACCCTGACGATACGTGTCTAGGGGGTAGGGGCTTGTGTCTGGACGCCACGGTTGCAGCCATCTGAATGATCTATGTATGGGGTTTTGCCAGCTTGCACGGCTTTGATGTGCCTTCCTTGTCAGTGTGTTTGATCTTCTTGGAAAATAAATTACCTTTTAAATAGAGAGCACTAGATATACCCTTTCTTTTTATATATACACACACACCTACACCTGAGAGGATTCAGCTCCCCTACCCAAAGGGCGAGTACCCAACTGGAAAGGAGTCGATCGTTAGTGTGGAATCTGGCCAGTCGTTTCATATCCCATGGTGGGGATGAATGCCGATTATCTGGGATAAGGTGAGCAGTATAAGAGACCGGTGGTGGATTTTTCCGCACATGCACTTTGGTTTGAAAAATTGTTTACACAGAGGATCAGAAGATATCACTTACTGGGACTTTGTTTTATACTTTTTTGCAATATTATACTTTTTTGCAACATTTAACATTTGCACCATATTTATTATGCTATTCACAGTGTGGGATATTTTAAATATTGATTGTTGTATATTGGCACTTCGCACTTTATAAACAATTAACTTTTCTTTTGCACATATTTTTATTATGATTTATGATTGATAGTAGCGCAGCACTTTTGTTTGTAAATCCAGCTCTATGTATATTTATTAAATACACACACTATATAGCCAAAAGTATTGTGCCTTTACACACACATGAACTTTAATATTATGGCATCCCAGTCTTAGTCCATAAGGCTCAATACTAAGTTGGTCCTCCCTTTGCAGCTATAAAAGCATCAACTGATGGTGGACCAAAAAGGCCTGGCTCATAGTCTCCGCTCTAATTCATCCCAAAGGTGTTCTATCAGGTTGAGGTCAGGATTGTGCAGGCCAGTCAAATTCCTCCACCTCAAACTCACTCAACCATGCCTTAATGGACCTTGATTTGTGCACTGGTCCAAATCATTTGGTGGGGTGGGGGGGGGGGGTTATGGTGTGGTGGTGTTTTTCAGGGGTTGGGCTTGGCCCCTTAGTTCCAGTGAAGGGAACTCTTAAGGCGTCAGCATACAAAGACATTTTGGACAAATCCATGCTCCCAATTTTGTGGGAAGAGTTTGGGGATGGTCCCTTCCTGTTCCAACATGACTGCACACCAGTGCACAAAGCAAGGTGCCACGGCTCCTTGTGCTGCCTTGTTGGTTGACACAGGCCACAGTAGTGGCATTGTCTGACTGCACTCTGACCAGAAGTATCCTGAAAAAGGTTGTCCATTGCAGAAGGTAAAGATAAATGGCTCTGAATTCCAAAATGACCGAAATCTGAGACTCCCACATGGACAAGGTTTCTTGCGCCATAGCAGTCACTAAAACCCTGACCCAACCTAAAAAGGCATAAGAGGAAAAGTGGATCTAGTTCAGTGGAAGGAAAGACCTGTCCAGCTCTAGCAACGGATTGGAAAATGGGAGAGAAATACGCTTTGAAACACATTCAGAAGGACATTCCCTGTTATTGCAGCCGCTTTCTGATTGGAAGGATGAGTCCTGGCTTCTATACAAAACAGCTGTCACTTGACACTCTTTGGCTGTCACCTGTCGGCTTTCCTCATGGTCGGACGCCGGGTCCAGTTACTGTGAATCTCGTCACTGCCGCCTGCCTCCTACTTGCTCTTGTGAGTGCAACTTACTATGTTTTAGTGTCACTAAACCCATATTATAAAAAAAAACTATCAATAAATGCTGTATTACATGCTGTTCATACTCACTCAGTCACTATGAAATTAGTATTCTGTATTCTGCAAAACACCTGGTTGATCCTGCTGTTCTATATCTACATTTTAGCCCCAGTTCAGCTAGAGATTTTGCAGCTGCGGTGGCAACTCTGCACATGCTTGGTTTTCAGTGCGTTTCTATGCTGAGAATTTCCTCTCTATCACATCTGAGCAACCCATGTGACTATAGAGGCGGATGTGGGCATATACACAGTGGTAAATGACAGCCCAATTCCTCCCTCCTCCTTCCCCATGCCAACTAACCAGCTAAACACAATGGGGGTGGGATATTACTTGTAGATTAATGGAGGCCTTCTACTGGGCCATTTTTTGTGTCATATACCAATTTAGAAAATACCTGGCTATGGTTGACAGATGCATAGGTTGGTCGAGTAACTGGTAAAATGATCCAGGCTGACAGAATGTTGTACTTAAGAGGTCTGGAATGACATTGAGCATACAGAACTGCTTCAGCAAGGCCACCACGGTACCCAAGACCTGCAGGGAGGCCTGCATGAAGGCCTTGATCAAGGCATTCAGTGGATGGAAAATTCTAAGCTAGTAAGGCAAAAAGACCTTATTCTGGGTTGTGCACAGGACCAAACCCAAGTATTCCAGACCCCTAGACAGATCCAGAAAAAAAAAAAACTTCAATAGACAGAGAAGCCAACATATTCCCTGCAAGACCTGTATCATCTTTTGGAGGTTCTCCTGCAGAAGTTGGTTGTCCAGGTATTCCAGAATGTGAATACCTTTGGAAGGTAACAAGTAAACAGGTCTGAAACTCAATTTTGCAACCAAAGGAAATTACTTCCTGCACCCAAGTGTTTGAAATCTCCCCACACCAGATGGTTTAAAAAGCCAGCTGATGTCCCCTACATTTAAAGCATTGGAAAAAGAGGACCTTGGGTCAGGCTCTGAGAGTTTGGAAGACCAAGACTTGTGGAGAAAGCAATTGCCTAGTTTGGCCTTGGAAGTAAATGCCTGGGGAGAAAAAAAAAGGACAACTTCTTCTGTCCTGAAGGTCCTAGCTTACCTGTAGATGCCCTTACATTTTTCCTACTGGGCAAAAGAGTATGTTAACTCTTCTTATCACCTTCTTGATGTACACATTCAAAGAATCCCCAAAAGCGACATTCACCCAAAAACAGCATCCTTTCCAAAATTGCAGGTATGTTCAGCCGATCAACATTTCAGGCAAAGGATCCTTTGAATCCTTACAGACAGAAGCACAAAGCGAGATAACTGAGGTCAAGTGGAGGAATTGGCAGAAATGCTGCCCGTGTTCCTGACCATCTACCTGAACCATAACCTAACCATCTGATACACTGCCATGCTGTGCAGTCAGTCCAGATAGGCAAAAGGAAGAATTAAGCAGGACCTCGAAGCGCTTATCTGCAGGATCCCTGAAAGTGAACAAGTCTTAATGAGAAAAAAAAAAGATAGCTGGATCTACCCGTCGAGCAACCCACTTCTTGAAGAGTTCCTCATCAATGGTGGGAATGTAAACCTTTTCTGCATATTTCCAGTCCTCATAGAAATTGTTTTCAACTAAGGTATGCACAGCAAAACACATTAGGAGTCTATGTTTCCTAGGACCCATGCTGGTCACTTTTGAGCACAGTCCAACTAAAGATAGTTACAAAGCTCTTCAACACCGCAATGTTAAGGGACCTTTTTCCATGGACTCCTCCTCCAAATCAGAGGAAGAATCCTCCTGTGGAGCACTCTCCTCTTCCACATAACTAGCCAGAAGACTCTGAAAAAGGTCACCATTTTCCACCCAAGTGAAGACACTTGAATGGAGAATGTAGTATCTGAAAATATGCTGCCGCCAAATCCAAGGATGGGGAGGACGCCTCGGATTACTGGTTAGCTGCTGGAAATGGAATACCTGGGACAGTAGAATTGACAATATTTGAGGCCAAACAACTTTTAACCTCCCTGTACTTAGAGTCATTCAAAGCAGGCGATTCCCCTATGACCATTTATATTGGAGACTTCTTGCACAGTGAAGACCCATGTAGGAAACCACCTGCCTCAAATGTGTGCTGCCAAGACACACTCCGACCGGAAATTGTGCCAGTAAGTGCACCCTCTTGTCCAATATGGCATCTGTAATTGCACTGCAGAGGACAAAATGACACACGTAGAGGTCAAGCAGGAGAACTAAAATGGTATCTGCACATACGCCCTTTCAAGCTTGAAAGCACCAATATGGTGAACACTCATGCATCGGAGCACCCAAAAGGGCGCTCACAGGCATATGTGCAGCATTCCCTGGGATTAACAACTGAGATCAGGCCTCCGGGGAGTGAGTTTAGTCAGGGGGCACTGTTCCAGAAAGGGGACACCCGCTGTGGCCTGGGGGCAGCTTGTAATTTGTCTTGCCTATTAATTCCAAATAATGTTCCATTGGTAGTTGCAACCATCACCTAAGGACACTAACAAGAAAATGAGTATTTCATGAAGGTAGGCAGTTATATAAGAAAGTGTTAAAGCTTTGAGTGACTTTGCCAGTGTCCAATTACCTGGAAGTACTGTATATAACCCATAAGTTATGATTGAAAGCTTGTTTCCTCTACTTCAGGATAAAAACAAAACAATTCAAAATGGCCAGTCTACTCAAAGCTGATATTTCACTATTTTCACAATACAGCCGAGTTAAACTTGCAGACAATTTCTTGAATCTCTCGGGATAATTAATGGTGACAACAGTTTGCTTGAGTTTCTGGATATGCACACCTGCTTAAGTCTATCGATTATATTTTTAGAGAATGTAAATGCAAACAATAAAAAATGCAAAGGTGGGCAGGATGACACAAACCACACAAGAGGACAGGAATACATAAAGGATTTGTGTCAGGAAGATCACACTTTTGCAGTAACCCAGGCATATAAGAAGGGTTCCATTCACTCTGAGTTGGACTGACCCTTTTTTTTTTTATCAGGCAGGATCTAAAAAATGAATAGGAAATTTTACTAACTCTGTAACCAGCTGGAGATTGTAGTGTCATCATGCTTCATCTTTTCTTTTTCTGGATTTGCAAGAGCTTCAATTATACAATCTATATGTCCAGTTAAGAAAAATATATAACATTTTTACCATTCTCTTATGAACATGACCAACATAGTACCATTACACAAAATGTTGTCATCCAGCAAGAAAGGCTGTGTTTTACCACAGGATAACTATGTTTGATTCAAGACACTCTCCCCGGCAGCAAATTCTTACCTTTCTGGATTCTAGTCTACACTGTTCTGTTCAGCTGCTGGAAACAAGGAAAGAAAGCTTTGTGTAAACTCCAACTCTCCAAGAGCAGGGGTCTCCAGACTACAGCCCTCCAGTTGTTGTGTAACTACACGTCCCATGAGGGAATGTAAAACTCAGATGTTCAGAGACATGACTAGGCATGATTGCAATTGTAGTTCCTGAACAAGTGGAGGGCCATAGTTTGGCGACCCCTGTACTAGAGGATTGCAGGACCCAAGACCTCCTATCCCCAAGTGACAGTGATGGGCCAATCACCAGCACTCTAACAAGGGTAAGGCAAGTGAGTCACATGATCATCTAAATTTAAAGTCCCAGGTACCTTCTTTCTCCCAAAAGGAAACAAAACTACCTGCTGCTAAAAACCAGGCATTAAGGCAAACATGTAGCTTTGCCCTCTGTGGCTATGTAGAGTCATATGAACAGGCGTACAAAGACCATAAATCACAAACCTACTGAGAATTTTCAAGGTAATGTGTTGCAATGTACAAACATTTTAAAAGACAAAAAAATAGGATAAACAAAAGGATACATGCAAGGACATCATAGTTCAATGAAGTGAGGTATTTTAGGGAGTCCACAACAGGTGTTATTAAATTGTCATACTTTTGTATCTGTGAAAGAATCTGCCAGGAAAAAAAAAGAAAAAGGTTAACTGACAAAATAGAGGAAAAGCCAATGTGTACAACATTCTAAAAATGAGCCTCACAAGGACAGAACTATAAACATACTTGTTCCCTGGCTGCTATTCTGATCCAGAGGCTTTTTAGTACTTTCCATATAACTGCAAATAAGTACAGAGATTTTGAATCCCAACATTCTCACTTCCTTGGTGAGCAAGTACGTACAAGGTCAGTGCCTCAAAGTACTGATGCCACAGACAGCCAGACCAACTAGCATTTTCACCACAAAGTCAGCAACAGCAGCCTGTGTATTGCTTCTCTACAGATTTCCTTTAACAGAAAGCTGAGATTGTTGTGTTTGCAATACTGAAGACATTTCTTTAACCTGTTCCCACCAGCAACACGCATATATGTGTGGTCGCTGGGTGAGCTTGAACGCAGAGTGGCCGCATATATGTAATCATGGATAACGGTTATGAGAGCGCCCTTCTAGCACACTAACTAAAACGTCATTGGAATCTCCTGATGTATACTTGCGATATGTAGCTTCCGATCATGTGACTGCTGTGACAGCCACAGTGGTCACATGATCAGATTGCCTTCATTCTAGTATTTAGATTCTCCTAAAAAGCCAGGTGACAGCAGCGGAAGTGGTTAAGGATAGTCATTTTATTGTATATTCGTTTTTCACTTACTAAAACAAAGAATGAGAACACAAAAACCTTTCTTTCACTCATGGTTAGTGTTTGGCTCAAGCCATTTATTATCAATCAACTGTGTTTACTCTTTTAATATCATAATGACAACAAAAACTACCCAAATGACCCTGATCAAAAGTTTACACACCCCAGTTCCTAATACCGTGTATTGCCCCCCTTTAACATCAATGACAGCTTAAAGTCTTTTGTGTTATTTGTGGATGAGGCTCTTTATCTTCTCAGATGGTAAAGCTGCCCATTCCTCTTGGCAAAAAACCTCCAGTTCCTGGAAATTCTTGGGCTGTCTTGCATGAACTGCACGTTTGAGATCTCCCCAGAGTGGTTCAATGATATTGAGGTCAGGAGACCGAGATGGCCACTCTAGAACCTTCACTTTATTCTGCTGTAGCCAATGACAGGTCGACTTGGCCTTGTGTTTTGCATCATTGTCATGTTGGAATGTTCAAGTACGTCCCACATGCGCAGCGTCCTGGCTGATGAATGCAAATGTTCCTCCAGTATTTTTTGATAACATACTGCATTCATCTTGCTATCAATTTTAACCAAATTTCCTGTGCCTTTGTAGCTCACACATGCCCAAAACATCAGCGATCCACCTTGGTGTACCTTTCATCATAGGCCTTGTTGACTCCTCTCCAAATGTAGCATTTATAGTTGTGTCCAAAAAGCTCAATTTTGATCTCATCACTCCAAATGACTTTGTGCCAGAAGGTTTGAGGATTGTCTCTGTGCTGTTTGGCGTATAGTAAGCGGGATACTTTGTGGCATTTGAGTAGTAATGGCTTTCTTCTGGCGACTCGACCATGCAGCCCATCTTAGTTCAAGTGGCATCTTATTGTGCATCTTGAAACAGCCACACCACATGTTTTCAGAGAGTCCTGTATTTCCCCTGAATTTATTTGTGGGTTTTTCTTTGCATCCCGAACAAATTTCCTGGCAGTTGTGGCTGAAATTTTAGTTGGTCTACCTGACCATGGTTTGGTTTCAAAAGAACCCCTCATTTTCCACTTCTTGATTAAAGTTTGAACACTGCTGATTGGCATTCTCAATTCCTTGGATATCTATTTAGATCCCTTTCCTGTTTTATACAGTTCAACTACCTTTTCCCGCAGATCCTTTGACAATTATTTTGCTTTACCCATGACACAGAATCCAGAAACTTCAGTGCAGCACTGGATGACAGATGCAAGGATCTGTCAGGAGTCCAGAAACTCATTGACCAACCCCCTTTTTGTCAACTTGTATGTTATCAGGCCAAAATCACCAGGGCATGTAAACTTTTGATCAGGGTCATTTGGGTAGCTTCTGTTATCATGATGATTTAAAAAGAGTAAGCGTCAAACACTAACCACGAGTGAAAGAAATGTTTTTGTGCTATCATTCATTTTCTCTGAAAAATGGCCAAGAAATCCTAAATTCTGCCAGGGTATGTAAACTTATTAGCACAACTGTATATATACACACACACACACACACACACACACTGTGAAGTTGTAGAAGAGTGACAAAGACACACAGGCTACAACAATAAAGCTGTGCAAAGGCTTCAATTTAGCAATAGTAAATTTTTAACGTACATAGTCAAACAAAATTGTTGGATTGCTATGGCTTAATTTTCCTATTTGCCGTCCCGATGGCTTCACATTTTCTTTTGTTAGACGTCTGTATGCAGAAAAAAAAAAATTGTTATTTCTTTATTACAATGTTTTAAAAGCACTATGAACAGTTTAAATTGGCCATAAAAAGCAGATCTACTATAAAATAGTAAGTGTATCTATAAATATATATATATAAAAAAGAAAAAAAAAAAAAGAGAAAAAAAAATGTATAAAGTGAAAATCTTTTGTAAGAAAAAAATATAAAGGGCAAATAACTGTTGCTTTCCATGGCGTATTCCATTCATAGATCATACAAAACACAGCTAAGGAAAAGCTTGTCATAAACAGAAAAATCTTCACTTAACATTTTCATAAACGGGAAATATAAAAAAAGAATGTTTTCTAAAAGTGAAATATGTAAAAAAAAAGAGAAAAAAAAAAAAAGAAAAAATATATATATATAAATATCTATGTGAATGATAAAATATCATCTAGACGAAAAATACCGGTTAAATTTGACAAGTATCACGAAAATTTTGTAACATTATTTCTTTATTGTTAAAAAAAAAAAGACGTATGTCTGCAGATTGTTTTCTTTTACACTTCGGTAGCCCTGCCGTTTATCCTTTTAATTCGGTATCGTTAGGTTGTT